>VNJO01007189.1:0-21994 GCA_008042535.1 Drosophila tani
TATAGAACTCGCTTTAAAGTCGGTACTCGTTTTTGCTCGCTGCTAAAGAGAAGATCTGCATTTTTTTTTTTATAATTTTGCTGGTTTTTATTGAATCATTCCTTTTTCGAGTCTAACAATAAGTGTGTCAAATCTTATATTAATAACCTAACTAAAAGTCATATGAATGGCACAGAGTTATATGGCCCTGGGTTGGAAGGTCGTTTCGTTGTAGGCGGATTCTGCCTGTAGATGTCTATGTTGCTGCTGCTCGCGTTTCCCCACAGCTGGGAGCCACATGTCCAGATAGGCTTTAGCGTGGATCTTGTAGTCCAGACGCAGGGGCGATCGGGCGTTTAAAATCCAGTTGAGGCTGCTGGCTTTTAATTCTAGATGTAGTTTCTTGCATTCGATGTGTCTTCGATAGGCTTGTCTGTCGAGGTGGACGCCGAGATCCGTTACTTCGTTGAATTGGGGAATCTGCGTACTATTCAAGGATACTGGGGAGCATGTTTGCCTGTTGAGTGTAAAAGTTATGTGTTTACATTTTTATTCGTTTATTTTAATACGCCAGTCAGAAAGCCACGGTTTGTGCCATGGTTTCGACGGAAGCCAAATTGATGAGCCGGGATAACATTGTGCGCTTCCAGGTATGGTATTATGTGTGTTAGAAGGCATTCTTGAACTTATTAGTTTGTAGGATGACGGGATTCTGTGGACTTTTCCGGGTTTCGGTATCATTATGATTATAAACTTTTCTATTTGCTTGGGTAGTAGCAAAGACATATAATCCCATTGAAAAGTTTAAAAACAACCTCTATAGCAGAGTTTGGAAGATCAATTATCATTAAAAAAGCCCGGAGCCTTTTTCGGTTTCAGTTCCCCAATGACTTTTGCGATCTCATTTGGCTGAAACAATGTTGATAAAGAAAAATTATTAGTTTAAATTTATGGTAGGATAAATGGACTAGTGGCCTGGTTGGGTTGGAAGACGCTTCGGAGATGTGAAGCAAATGTTTCGGCTCTATCTTCGTCGCTGCGGGCCCAGCAACCTGAAGAGTTTCTTATCGGGGTGTATCTGTAGAGCAGTCGATATCCGCTTCGATGTTGAGCTGCGGGGTTAGTTCAATGTGGGAACTTACGTATTTCTTATATTTAAGCCAGTTAGTTCTGTGCAACGTCAGCGTTTGGGGTTGATCTGTAGTTTCTGGGCTTTGAAGAAGAGTTATTAGTACTAGCGAATGGTCTGATGAAAGATCCGAAAGCGCTTTGCCACATATAATTAGCTCTTTAATTGTTTATTGTTTTATATCCTAGCGTCACAAGTATAATACTTATTTTTACTGCGCTAGTCACTTTTGACATTAAATCTTATTACATTAATGACATTAACTCTTACAATTACATTAGAAATACTATTACAATTTCAATTACATATTACATTTCAATTAATTCTTACTGCTGAAGACTTTAATCCCATTGAAGAGTTTAAAAACAACCTCAATAGCAAAGTTTGGAAGATCAATTATCATTAAAAAAGCCCGGAGCCTTTTTCGGTTTCAGTTCCCCAATGACTTTTGCGATGTTCGTGTTTGTGGTAGGATAAATGGACTAGTGGCCTGGTTGGGCTGGAAGACGCTTCGGAGATATCGGGGTGACTGTTTCGATTGGAGAGCTTAGATTTGGGTGAGCCCTCCACAAAGGATGCTTTGTACTTGTTGGCACAAGTTTTTCGATGTACCGTAGTTGTCCCTTTTCAGCTTATTGTTTCAGAGCCCGGTTTAGTAAGCGAGTGACTTCCTTGAGACGTTGTTTTTGAAGTTGGCGATCTGTTGGTTTGCCAAGCACGTCGCAGACGCCTCTTTTTCAGGACAAGCTGTTCAATTTGTTGATTAGTTTTCCCTTGTGGTGTTAAATAGTGGCTGCTGCAGTGAGTAAGTCCGCAAGGGCATCAGTAGTGCACTCGACATCCGCTTCGATATTGAGCTGCGGGGTTAGTTCAATGTGGGAACTTACATATTTCTTATATTTAAACCAGTTCGTTCTGTGCGACGTCAGCCTGTGGGGATGATATGTAATTTCTGGGCTTTGAAGTAGAGTTATTAGCAATGGCGAATGGTCTGATGAAAGATCCCTAAACGCTTTGGCACTTACAATGTTGCGTGAGATATTTTTTGTCACCGCAAAATCTATTAAGTCTGGCATATTTCTGGGGTCTGCTGGTCAATATGTCGGGCTACAAGGGGAAACATAGTCCAATTTGTTGCTCAAGTTTATGATTGCTTTATATAAAATCCTTCCTTTGGGAGTCACAAGACGCCACTGGCGTTCCACATGATTATTTGTAGACTAGACATCAGTTAATTGGACTGCTGAGCTACAAACAACTGTATCACTATGTTCTGGTTTTGAACAAGTGTTTGCATGGTCGTTCACATGAAGGGCATTAATTCCGTCATACTTTGTTGCATGGTAAACATCATAGCTTCCATTGTACTTTGTAACTGTCCTTGGGCTTGCTGAACGTTTTCTAGATTAGACTGGAGTGGGTTTTTCATACCTGTTCGAAGGGCATCGGCGTAGGACAAGCCCTTCTGGGTATTCAGCGGACCAAATTAGGATTTTGCGGCCTTGGCGAAAAATACGTCAGGCGTCGATTGTGAGTTAGTGAACACGTTTTGTGTATTCTGATGACGCGTTCCTGTCACTCGTCGCATGCGATTTTTCAGCTTTTTGTAGACCACACAGTCACTGTACTTTGCTATATGGTTTCCTCCGCAGTTTCCACATTTCTTCTTGCGTGGGTCTTCCCTGTTAGCAGGGCAGTTTACGGAATTGTGGAAGTCTTCGCTAATAACACAGACTGATCGAAGTGTGCAGTATGTCTTGGTGTGTCCATACTCCTGGCAGTTTGTGCATTGCATCTTCCACCGTAATTGCAGGTTATAAATGCGGGTGCTCATCATTTTTCTTCAAGGCTCTGCTGTCTGGCTCCAGCTCGACCTTAAAGAGTGGTTGCGGTTTTTTGGTTTTTTTATGACCCTCTTCTTTAAGGGCATTTATAATTTTGTTGGGGGTTACGTCGGGCTCGATTCCTTTTAGTACTACTTGCAAGCTGTTGCTGGTTTTTATGCCCTTGCAGAGGGCGTTTTAATATTGCCATGATATTTGCAACGCAGTGAAGGAGGCATCTTCGACCCCATAAAGTATATATATTCTTGATCAGCGTCACCAGCCGAGTCGATTTAGCTATGTCCGTCTGTCTGTCGGTTTCTACGCAAACTAGTGACTTTTCCAAATCAGAGACGAGGCGCGGTTACAAAATCTCCACGAGGAGATTTTGACTTCCCGATCTTAGCTCTGGCTTTGACTATTTCTAGTACTGCTATATTGGGGTCTTTTATATCCAAAGAGTGTGCCAAGTATTGCTTAGGAATCTCCGGAAAGGATTTTCTTCGTCGCGCTAACCGACGTACGTAACAACTTGGATAAATTAACATACACATTAACATTAATTATATTATAAAAATAATATTATTGCATATTTTGCTATTAAAACAATACTTCATAAAATGTTTCACAGATTTTTGTAGATAAATATTTATAACAGCCTCCTTTAAAAAACACAGCTTCAGATAATTCTTAAATTAGTTCGGTACCTGAATTACCGATCAGCTACCTCGTCCAGCAATCAGCCGTGCCGATTACGCTCTACGCTATTAACAGACCGAGAAAAATTGTCAATTCTGGCCTAATATCGATCCGGCTTTAATATATGCCAAATATCTAGCAATATTAATAGAAGTCGAAAAGTGATTACAAATTTTCTCAAGAATCCAGGCAATTGTGGTAAAAAACGTAGCACCGGCAAAAATGTATTACTTTCAGACCGCGATAAAAGGCGTATACTACAAACACCCAGTTATTCTAACGCGGCGTGTTCCCAGCTACCTCTTCTTAGTAGTCTCTCAAATGACTGCATGGAGATCTTCAATTAACTCGGGACATATTGTCTGATGTGTTTTTAAAAAAGTTCCTAAGATTACTAAACGCCATAATGAAGCTCGCATTGGTTTTGCTTTACGCAATTTAAAAAAAAAGCTGGGACTCGTAAATTCAATTTAAGATGTATATTTATCCGGATTTTTTTCGCAAAAGACCATATTTTCTGATGAAAAAAATTTAGCCTCTATGGGTCAGATAGGCTAAGACATTATTGGAGAGATTTGAAGACACCGCTTAAGGGGGACATCTAAGTAGCTAAAAAGTGGATTTTCAGAATTTTTGTTTGGTTAAATGAAAGGGCCAAGTGAAAATTTGTGAATGAGGTATTATAGTGTGATACATTTACTCGAAATGGTTTATAGTTTGTATCAAAAACAAAATGGCGGTCGTGTATCATTTCCCGTAGACCCTATTTATCCGTGGCCGGACACATAACTCAAGCAAATCTTACCCGATCGATCTAAAATATTGTCAGTAAATTGATAATACCTATGGCTATCAATCATCCTAGAATTATTTGATTTCTGGCAAAATGGTGCGTGTTTGAAAAAAAGAAATCTTCTTAATAAATTGTTATAAAAAAAATTAATCCAAATATCGAGGATCGATAGCCATAGATATTTTCGATTTTCTGACAAAATTTCAGTTTGATCGGTTAAGATTTGCTTGAGTTATGTGGTTTCGAGATACACGCATCACGGCAGAATGGAACATTTTGACACTTGGAAACTAAATTTGTTTCGATTTAAAAAAAATCTACTTAGATGTTCCCCCTTAATTTAACAAAGCAAAATTTTGGAGGCGGTTCACGTGGCGCTTGGAACTTTAAAGTTACAGTTCACAAGCTTCAGTGAGTACATTCGGGTTCTGGACAGTGAGAATCGGATCCCTCTTTTATTTTATGTGGCGTGTTACACACTGAAGGGACTATAACCACAGCATTCGAATGTACCCACAAGTGAGTACATAACGCACGTGTCTGGATTAGGCGCCAGCCAACCGCCCGGGTCTAGAAGCTATAGTAAATATATAGCGACCACCCCGGCAAGCGTGCACTCCCTTTTGTGAGGCGAGATCTAACATCTCTACTGATCTAATGGTTACAGCACCAGGTTGTGTAACGTAACTCCACGTCGGGCTCGAGGGCCCTACCCGCGATTTGGGTGTCAACTAGACATCTGAATTATTGTCAGTAAATTGATAATACCTATGGCTATCGATCATCCTAGAATTAATTGATTTTTGGCAAAATGGTGCGGGTTTGAAAAAAAGAAATCTTCTTAACAAATTGTTTAAAAAAAAATTTAATCCAAATATCGAGGATCGATAGCCATAGATATTTTCGATTTACTGACAAAATTTCAGTTTGATCGGTTAAGATTTGCTTGAGTTATGTGGTTTCGAAATACACACATCACGGCAGAATGGAAAATTTTGACACATGGAAACTAAATTTTTTTCGATTTAAAAAAAATCTACTTAGATGTTCCCCCTTAATTTCACAAAGCAACATTTTGGAGGAGGTTCATGTGGCGCTTGCTCCAGTGAGTACATTCGGGTTCTGGACAGTGAGAATCGGATCCCTCCGCTTTTATTTTATGTGGCGTGTTACACACTGAAGGGACTATAACCACAGCATTCGAATGTACCCACAAGTGAGTACATAACGCACGTGTCTGGATTAGGCGCCAGCCAACCGCCCCGGTCCAGAAGCTATAGTAAATATATAGCGACCACCCCGGCAAGCGTGCACTCCCTTTTGTGAGGCGAGATCTAACATCTCTACTGATCTAATGGTTACAGCACCAGGTTGTGTTACGTAACTCCACGTCGGGCTCGAGGGCCCTACCCGCGATTTGGGTGTCAACTAGATATCTGCATGAAATCACTCACAACATACGTTTCATTGACTACATTCGAATGAAATGGAATGGAATGAGTGGAATGCAAGAAATGAAACGACATTGTATCAGTATGCGTTCCCGTTTTGCTTCATAGCTTTGGACTTTGAACAAAATGAATGAGAATGAATGAAGCGAAAAATGAAATAACTGTATTTGGCAATGCGGGTTGGTTATATTCGAATCATTCGAGTTGTTGTGTAGGAATTCGAATTTTCAGGGACCACCTGCAGTTCGCAAACAGACGGAAGTGCAGACGCAAACATGGACACCTCAATAAAAGAAGCCGTCGAATGTGTATCTGTATGTATTTGTAGTCCGCGTTATTTTTATATTGTTCTTAGTTTGATGTTGTAGTTTTAATTTATATATAGAGATAACAATTTGATTATTTGTTTTTTTCGTGCGGAGATATTAACATGCGTTTAGTATTAACCAACGTGACCTGTCCATAAGAGTTTTTTGTGTTATATTCCCAAATAGCCACCAACTCTGATAATATTAACAAAATAATGTTTTTGCATTCAAATTTAAGTTAGGTATATGGTTAATTTGAAAATAAGTTTAAGGAAAAACTATGAATTTATATTTGAATTAGTTTGTTATTGTTTATTTAGAAATTACTTTAAGAGAAAACCATGAATTTATGAATTTAATAGCCTTGTTGTTTTAGAAATAAGTTAAATTAAAAAACCACGAATGTAAAAACGCATTTAAATTGCTTATGTTTCCTTACACTGATGTATCTTCAGTTGCAATCATTCGAATTCAGCGTCTCAGTTTTCAGAGTTCTCACTTCATTCCATTCGTTTCTCTTTCTCTATTCTTTGTGCGGCTGAGTCGTACGTAAGCGAGTCAACTCATTCAATTCAGTTTGGCTTTGCTTTAAATTCACTCAACTCATTTTGAGCTTTGTGCATTTGAATGTGATTTTTTTGCCACTCATGCAGATGTCTAGTGTCAACCACAGCCACCACGGAGCCTACCTCAATGAGCAGTCTTGGAGCACTGCTCAACCCGTGATACCGAAATTACAGGCTCGTTGGGCCTCACCCCTTTAGCTCCGACAAGCTCGGATAGGGCACCCTTACCATATTAGTCGCCTCCTACGACAAGCAATGGTGGGCTGTGGCAGTATTCTCACCCGCTAACAACACAGCATCGGGTTCTGGACAATAGCCTGCTTTCATATCTGAAGCAATATAGGCAAAACCGTATATATGTATTTATGCAGAACAATGCACGTATTCATGAGTTGCTTAACCACCAAATTTTTGGGCGATTGTTCCGTCGAAGTTATGGAAGCGTGAATCTCAACCCCTCGACAACATTTAGGGAGTATTAGGGTTTATAAAGATAATGCCAAGTATGTCAAAATTATTTGAAAAAATAAATTCAATGAAAAAACTAATTTTTTTTTCAAGGTTCTGCCATAAACGATTAACATGTTTTTTCCTTATTGCCCTAATATAATTATTATATTAATTTATCTGCAATAAAGCATACAGTGTACGAAATATAATAAATTATGTTAGTTTTCTATTTCCCATATCAGTACAAATAAGAACAAGTGTTTGTTTAATTATTATGGTTAAAAATCACAATTTTTTATTTTTTGTTTAATAAAATGTTAAAATGCTAATTACACTAGTTTACAGCAACAAAATATAACGGTTGAGACCCATTTTTTTTGTTTACGGTAAAAATATCGAAATCCGTTAGTCCAACAAATTTCAAATTAATACGATCCGAAAGGCAATGTATACACCTTTCCGACAACATATGGCTCTTTATGGTCAGAGCTTTATTAATGGAAAGAAGTCCAAATTACTGTTTAGAAAGTGCATTTGAAGTGACATGGGGGCAGAAAGTGATGAACAGGGAGAACGATTTCATCAGGATATGTCATCATTTGAAAAGCGTTACGAAGTCGTCTGAGATGAAGGAATGCTTAGAGACTATTCCTGGATGCAAATACGAGAAGTTTCCACACATTATAAGCGACGAAGTGCGAATAATAAAGTATTTTAGCGAGTTTAATATATTTTTTATTATTCTTAAGGGAATACAAATGCATAGTTTCTCAATCAAGTGTGTATAAAATAAATACCCATATTTTGATTATATCTCCAAAAATAAAATCACAAAGCAGGCTACTTCCATCGGAAAACAATTTTGTAGTCCAACTGCAATATGACAATTTAATGAATTTTTTATAACTTCTAGAATTTGTACTAGATTTGCATATATTGGACCTTAACTCTTTTAGGATGTTAAAGTATTGAATTTTTATCTTTTTTACCTTTAGCGCTTATATCTCCATTAATAAAGCTATAAAGAAACGTATTTGGTGGGAAGGGTGTATAGATTGCCTTTTGAATCGAACTAATTTGAAATTTGTTGGACAAACGGTTTTCAAGAGTTTTAACGTATAAAAAAAATTTTGGTTTTACGCGAATTTCTCCAAAACGGTTCTTTGCGACATTTTTTAATGAGTCCATCGTTTTCAGCGACTCAAAATTAGGCGGAATATAACGATATATTAAAAAAATATATAAGTTTGTAAACTAATGCTATTAAGCAAATATAAATGGAACACATGTCTAATTTGCCCATTAACAATTTCAGTATATTTTTCTGGCATAGCGTGTGATATTGAAATAAATCAAAATGTATTATTAAAATTTTGATAAGAACTGTATATACATATAAATTTTATAATTTTTGGAAATTCAAAAAAAAAAGACCTTTAAATAAAAAATTTAAAAAAATAAGTTTGTTTCAGAAAGTTCTTCTTTACCTTTAAGGTTTCTTTTCCTAAATATAAGACAAATTTTAACCTACTTTTTATGGTAAGCCTTTCTTAAAGACAAATTTTAGGTGAATTTCTTGTTTTTAAGGTTAATTTTGTTTGGAACAACACATATCCGGAACACATATCGGCGTACAATTTTGACAGAGTAACGCCAGTCTTCTGCAAAATCGATGCCTCTATTGCCAAGCCCAAAACTACTGGTCTCTACTGGTCTCTAAATATGATAGGTAGAGGTACAGATCTCACTTCTGATCTTGAGTTCCATTTATTCTATAGTCACCTTAAATAAAAAAAAAAATTAAAAGTACCCAACATTATAGCCCCAGCAAACTCTATCAGACTCTCTTTAAAGGTAAAAAATTTATTCCAAAGTAATACCTTACTTAAATTATTTTTAATTTTCAGAACTAAATTTACTAGGCACACCCCATTTTCCAGGATTCAATTTTGATCAGTATTTTAAGAATGACGTAAAGAAACCCTGATGATCTCCTCTTTTGTTAATTAATGAATATTTAATCGTTAATTGATCGCGTTAAAATTCTGAAAAAAGGGATGGGGTACACACATGTCAGTCTGCATAAACTACAAATGGTACATTATTTTCCGATGATAATACACTATCTCTAACTTCTACCTTAATATAATTTGTAGGATTCTCTTCACTTGGGCTGGTTTTACGCGCAACGCTGGTAGTATTCCTCCTTAAATTTAAACATTGATTAAGAATGAAATATTATAATAAACATTTTTTTTAAAACTTACTTTGCTTTAGCATGAGTTAATATGTGAGATTTTAAATTTGTCGATTGAGCAAACTTTTTATTACAGGCATCAAAGGGGCAAACGAAAGGTCTGTCGCCAGTATGAATTCTCACATGGGTTCTGCAAGAAAATTATAATAGTACCTGAATAATTTTTTTATTTATAAAATTATTTTATGTATCTAAAAATAAAAGCTATGCTATGGTAAATATATGGTATATACGTTTTTAAGCCTATTTTGCAATATTGTCGCTGTCTGCTAGCGAAATATGTATAAAAGAAGTTTGTAAAATTCAAAGCCGATCGGTATATTACTCTTCAAGTTATCTGAAAATTTGAAAAACTTAGGCTGATAAACATAGGAGTACAATAAAGTTCTTCCAATCGTTGTTATATCTCCATCGTGCTTTTATACCTGGTAGCTTTAGTTTTTATTCAGATGCAAAACAAAAATGAATCCGAAGCATAACGCTTCAAAGGACAATATAATAAGAAGGCTACATGCCGTCCTCTTCTCACACTCACTATTAAGTATGACAATCCTAGTAGTATACAAGCTCGGAAGGGGTTCTATCCCCACAAAACTTAATGTTATTTTCTATACATATTTAATTCTTTGTAGTAATGAAATTATTTATTTTATTTATAATAATTAAATTGACGTTAGCCAATGCTGGGCATTGCCTACAGTCAAAATATATTTGTTCAATTTTTATATTTAATTTTAAAAAATTCAAGGGTTTAAAATTTGTTGTTTGGATATTATTTAAATGTTCGCTTAGCTATAAAGAACCAGACACAACAGATGTTCAATCAGCTGCTGCTCACCGTGTTACCGCCAATTTTACGTCAACATTGAAATTTGCATAAAATTTTATTTTGGTGCCCTATAAATCAAATGTTGGCTTAATTAAAAAAGTATGTTTCTTTTGACCTGTGATTGTGATTTGTCCCGAAATTTAATATTAATTGTTGTGTTTCTAAGAGATGTAATGTTTACCTCTGAACTAAATTTTCGAATACCTGCACTTCGATCAAAGATTTAAAAAAATGTCTTCATGCTTCCAAAATGCTTTCGGCGGTGGAGACATACAAATACAGCAGCAATATAACCATAACAAATTATAATAATAATCAACGAGCAAATAATAAATTTTATTAAAATTGAAATGGAAAGAAAATCATATTGGGTGTTCCCTATACATACGTCTTACTGACCAATTATCACAAAATGACTGAAACTATCGCCGATATATTTAGACGTTTAGGGAACGACACAAAAAAAAATTCGTCTGCTGACTCTGCAAACAACTGATTTCAAAGGATCTATGTTTTTGTAAACAATCGAAGAAAATGCCTTTTTTCGCATCAACGGGCTTGGAGCATTTTGAGTGTAAACTAGTGTAATTACTAACAAGTCGAATCTTGATCTTTTATTAATTAAAAAGGATTCAATTAATAATTCATTTTGAGGGCTTTAGAAACATTTCCAAACAACATTGGTGCGTTTCCGGCTCGAGGTCAAGTGATGAAAATAAAATTCAGTTTTTATTTTATCGTCTTCATGCAAATTTTGTTTTACACGTCTGCACCAGTTGACTTGGAGTTGATAACTGTTATCAATATATGGACAATAAAATTAAAACTGCGTTTTATTTTCATCCCTTAATAATAAATAGTACATATTAATTATTAAATAAATAATTAATTAATTGATAAAACCCTTTTTTGAGTTACAATTACCTTAAGTTAAAATCAAGGGAAAATCGTTTTCCACATCCCTCGAAGGTACACTGAAATGGCTTTTCTCCCGTGTGGACCAACTGATGTCGCTTCAGTTTTGAGCTCTCCACAAAGGCTTTTCCACACTCGGCGCACACATGAACACGGGGACCATGCGTGTGCAGATGCTTACGCATTGCAGATGAATCTCTAAAGTTTTTATGGCAACCTTTATGAGGGCAGGCGATCTTTTTATCATTTTGATACGTTACTATGCTCCCATCCGGATAATTGAAATTTAGATCAGAGGCAGACGATGTTCCTGCGATTTAAAATAATTTTAATATATTCGTTTAAATTAAACAATCAATGCGCCTTACCTAAAGTGTCGTTGTATGTTGATAAGCTATTGGGTTGTAGCCTTTCCTGTAAACCAACACCAAGAAATGGCACCGAAGAACTAGTTGAAGTCGATGTCGAAATTAACTGACAGTTATTATTTTCACTTTTTAATATTCTTTGATTATTATCAATTGTTAATGCGGCTGTTTCATTTATTAAATTAAGATTGCTAGGGGAGGACGAATTTGTAACCTGTATGACTGTACTTTCAACAAAACTTGGTGAATTATTGAGAATATTCTTTTGAGTTAGATTTTTAACATCTTCAATTATATGTGGATGCATTTCTTGCGCTTCATTTAGATACGCCCCTTGATGTAATAAGGACTCTGAATTCTTGTTATCCTTTCCTTTTATTAAAAACTCTGTTTCATTAATATTTTGATCTGACCCTGAGTATTCATCATCATCGGATATACCAGAAGCCCACATTGTTACACTAAACTCTCCCTCCATAGTTTTAATTTGAACGAGCTTCTGTTCCCATCTTCTTGATTTTCCCGAGGGATTCATTACTGCTGTAGAATCTTCACAAATAATTCTGTCGTTACTCTCCATGGTACTATTAGTAAGCACTGTATTTGATATTTCATCATATTCCTCGGTACAAACAATGTTTTTAATACTATTATTTATATCCATTTGATGTCCAAGATTAATGTTTTTTTTTCTAAAAAAAAAGATGAATTAAAATGTACAAATATTTGTATAATAAAAACGAAACTTACACATTGGCCATGAATAGATCTTCCACTGACGACTTTAAATGCATTTTTTCATGTTGATTAGTGTTAATTACTTCAGTCTGAATAACTAGAATTACAATATTTGTTAATTTTACACACTATGTTTTTAAGCGATTGGTATGTACTCCATATTTTAATACATCCATATATCCTCTTATACATACATATGTACATATGTATGTATAAAATTTATGCATGTACTTAAATTTGTGTGTTTAAAAGCGTTTATGGTTTGAAAGATACAGATACATAGCTCTATATTATTAAAAAAAAAAAAACTTGCCATGACTGATGTTTCCAATATTTAATTTTTGTATTCCTTGCGGTTGGATTTGTACATCATCTTCGTATCGTTCATTATGAACAAGTATGCCAAAACGTTCGTATGCCATGGTTATCAGATGATTTTATTGTTTCGAAGTTGTACTATACATTTCAAACGCACATTTATATGCAGACACGTATGGGTGTTTTTTATACATGAATTTATTTCCTGAGCGTATTTATTATCTATTGTAGTATGTAATTTTTACATAGTTGAAATCTAAGGGGAAAGCAGAAATACTTTTAAAAACTTACATACATATTTAACGTTATATATACTAATGTAGATGAAAAGATTCAAACAGCGATCAATAGTCTGTTTCTAGCACAAATTAAACGATGTGTATTGTTAGCATATGTACGTACATATGTATTCTTTGTCGTATATTTAACGAAGTATGTACATTTGAAATGTGAAAAAATTAAATGTTCGCGGATACAGTTTCTTATCAAAAAGGAAACAAAACAAAAAATGCACAAAAGTGGTATATGAAACCGATGCCTTTAAATAATGATATTCATATTTAGTAAAAACCAAAAAAATACTGAAATACCATTTGTAGTATTTTTGATTTTTTTAAAATAGGTGCATTCCACTGCAGTTGCATTTTTACGTTTTGGGCAAAGCCACATTTTAGATTTGACAAGCCTGGTACTGAAGGGTACAAGCAAAAACAAATATAATCTTGTGTTTCTTTTGCAGTACACGGGCTTATTTTTCCTTGCGACGAGAATCGGTCTCTCTGCGCTCTCAGCGTGCTTGTACAGAGTTGAGAGAGTAAAAATATAAAAATAAAATACGCTTGCTTGCATGAGTACATACAACGAATGCAGATTCCAAAACGAAGCTGCAAATCTGTGCATAGTGTCTTGTTTTTCAAATTAATTACATTGTCAACATATATAAAACAGATGATTTAAAATATGTATAACCGCATCACTTGGCTTCCAATAATGCGTAAGATCGTTTTTAAAAACGCGGTCACACTGAAAAGATTAAATCTATTTGGGGTGCGAATTGTTTCACTGTCTGATTACTTGACTTATTTATACAAGAACAACCTATTATATGATTAAACTACGTACTCAGACACGCGAAAAGTGTTCCTAAGCATTCAAACATTTCGAGCCTAGGTGATTCCACTGCACAATGTTGCTTAGTGTTCCTAAGCATTCAAACATTTTGAATTTAGGTGATTCCACTGCACAATGTTGTTTATTCGTAAAGCTACGTCTCAGACACGCAAAGGTGTTCCTAAGCAGTGCGAGAGAGCGAGGGGTCAATAGTAGAGAAACACTTTTCGGCAGCGCTTCTTTAGTCATAGGGAGAGACTTTTAGTACTTCGAGAGCTGATAAGACCGAACAAGCTAACAACAATTTCAATGATTTTTTTTTGCCCTGCTATAAGGCAGATTTAAACACCTCTGATGTATACATAAGCCGAGTCCAAGAGTTAAGCTACGTACTCACCAGCGCCAAGGGTGGCTCGAGAGGTAGGAAATATCTGACAATTCCCCGCGACCCTAGCGAAATGGAGACAGGCAATTGGAGCCGTATGGCGGGATTTTCCAGCGGGGAAAAATTAATTTATTTACAGTACAATTAAAAAAGATCCAATTATATGTGATCTTGACCATAAAATAATAAAATACAAATTAATAAAATAAAATCTTAAAATATGTGATTTCACAGGGATATGCAAATCAAATTAACTAATTACTTAAATAATGATATCCAAAGCCGCGGGGCCAGCTCCTGATGCCGCCGACAAGGTCGAGCTGCTCCTGGCACTGCAGTGCTGCTACTGCCACTGCTGCACTATGGGGAATTTGATTACTTTTGGTGACCAAAACCCATTTTCTGAGTCTGAAAATTAAAAAAAGTTTCAGTGCAATGCATTCACATTACAATAATCTTCAGTGTTGCATAACAGAAATTTTTATAGAGGGCGCCACAACAAAGGAATCAGCTGATAAAACAGCTGTTGCATTTGCAAAGCACGCGCCTCTGTCATTTTAAGTTTTGTTTGCTAAGTTCAAGACATCAGAAGTAAAAAACTAAACAATATAACTAAAATTTTTGAAATGAATTACAATCTATGTGGTTTGTATTATGTGTTTGTGAACGTCATTTAAAGAAAAAATCGTGTTGTCCCCTTAATAGATATAAAATGTAAGAAGCCTTGCAAATGCATATTTTGGATTAAAGTCTCATCATAAGAGATTTACAGTGAGTCCAGAAGAGTCCATCCACAAAATGTATTGTATGTTTTAGAGTATTAAATTCTTGTTCAAATGAATGTCATTAAAAATATAACTTTTTACGATTTGGCGAAAAAATTTCATTTTTAGTACATTACCTTTTGTATGGCAATGCTGTATTGCTTATCAGATGGGAAGCAGTTTTTGGTAGATTGTTTCTGTAAAAATTATAGGAAATCGTCATTCGATCTCGAAAAAATTTTCTATATTCTGTTAAAACAGTATGTATTTTAAGTTTCCAAAGTTTTATGCAGATATCTTAAATTTTACCCGATCTCTCCTATGAAAGCTATAGGATATAGTTGTCTGATCCGGATAGTTTTCATTCAGAATTTCTCTAAAAATGGATAATTTCGATTGATAAAGTTTCATGTTGATATTTCATAAACTGAGCGAGTTGGTTTTTGGTAATTTTGATAATTTTGGTCCAAGAAATCGGTCAAATTCCCCAAAGTGTTTTAAAGTTTTTTATGATTTTTGAGGGTGGAACAGATCAACAAACTTGATCTGCGTGCAACAGATTCCAATGTTGTCACCAATTTTGGTAACTCTAGCTCTTATAGTCTCTGAGATCTGTTGTTTCACACGGACGGACAGACGGACAGACGGACATGGCTAAATCGACTCGGCTGGTGATGCTGATCAAGAATATATATACTTTATGGGGTCGGAGATGCCTCCTTCTGCCTGTTACATACATTCTCGGTTGGCACTAACTTATAATACCCTTGTACCCTATAAGTACCGGGTATACAAATTATGGGTATGCTATCTCAATCCCCTGCTCATTTATGACCAGTGGTGGGATCCTCTTCTTAGTTGGCTGCCAACCCAAAATGCTGCTGCTTCAGAGCATACGAGGAGTACAAGAAGAAGAATGAGAGCTGCCCGGGACGACTGGGCAAGCAGCCGCCGCCCTAGATACGCAAAAGCACGGGTTCCGTGGAGAGCTCATAGAGAGTGATCATGGTGATTAGTCCCAAGGATCCACGCTCGGCGACTTAAGCGCAAAGTTTGTGACAACCGTCGTCGTGGACGCGGATGTGCCCAACGATGTCAATGGTCAGGGCGAGAGGTCGCAGGTGTTTACGACTACAATGCGGAGAGATCCACCAGCGGCCAACTAGACAAGGAGGTGGAGCAGCAGACGGAAAAGACCAGACACACAAATATGCTCTCGGGACATCTCTCCGCAGCGGAGCTTTAAGAAAAGTAGATAAAGTTATAGATTTTAAATTAGTAGCGGCAAATTCAATAATAAGGGCAATATAAAACATTTCCATAAATAAAGGCCTGGAGAAAATAGCTCCCTCGATGTCATATTTGGCTATGACGTTGATGAGTACGCTCGGTGACTAAGATGAAGTCGTCAGAGGCGAAAGTCCTTGCCCGCTCCTGCTAAGAGCAATGTCTGGCTAGACAAATCCTTCATTGCCGAACTGGAAAAGGACATGAACAGAACCGGGCGCAGGATCAATAACGGAGTAATTTCGAATCATTACACCAGTCCAACAATTTCGACGCAGCTGCGGCAATCGCCGCCACTACCCAGATAGTGGTGAATTCCATTTGGTACAAACAGAATCCCCAGCAGCAACCGGTGTGCAGCCCTTGTCCTTGTTATCGATCCATGATCGAGAGAATCTGGACCACGGTGACGGTGGTCATTGTGCGCAGATGAGATATTCCAAAACAAAGCTTCAAATCTGTGCTAAGTGTCTTGTTTTTGAAATGGATATATTGTTAACAAATATAAAAAAGCTGATCTAAAATACGTATGACCGCATTACATTCCTCCCCTCCCGAATAACGTTTTAAAAACGCGGTCACACTGAAATCTTTTTGTTTTACCGTCTGAGTACTAGGCTTAATCAATAAAGAAAGAAAGAAAAAAATGAAATTATAATGGTTAAAATGTTGTCACATATGTGATTTGTATACAAACTTTATAAATTGAAATGCATTCGAACGCACTTGATTAGGTGAGGTGAAGGCAAATTATAGTCGGTGCCAACACCATCGTCGCACAATAACAGATTTCTAATCTCGTGATTTTGTTTGGCGCATCTTATTTGTGTTAATTCTTAGCTATAAGCCACCGGGGTTTATTTAAGTCTTTTATCTTGTGACAATAATAATTTACCATCTCACTTTGCGTGTGCATGCATCTGTTTTTGTGTTTTAATAATTCTAATAATTTCACAATTAGTTTTGGTGCTGAGATTGCTAACCTTCATTTTTTTAATCCTCTTTGTGCTTTATCCGTTACGCCGATATTACAGATAGACGGCTTAAGCTGCCTATCTCTCACTCTCTTGCTCGCTGTCCCTTTCAGTGCACGTATCTACTCTTATTTTCTCTTAACTTCTGATTGGTACAGTGGTAAGTCACTAAAATTTCCTCTAATATTTTCTGTGTAATTAAAACCTGTAGGAAGGTAATTTCTGATGAGGACCCTAATTTCGGTTGCTGGCTTTGTGATAATATAGTGCACTCCAAATGCATTGATTGCACAGGCCGGGTGGCTGATGTTATTAAAAGAATTGAATTGCGCTACTGCTCCGAAACTTTCGCGATGTTGAAAGGGAAATGATGTATTTTATGCGGAAACCAAACATGGTTTCAAAGTGCTACTTTTTAGTTTTGGAAAAACTAATGAGGTGCTCCTGGCGCTGGACTCCCAGCTTAATGGCCTTTAACTATTAAATGAGCCCACTAAGCGCAAAAAAACCACTCTTGGTAAACCACAGTTGGACGGATCCCTACAACACCCCGCATGTTCTCAACATCAGACCCCCGGCACTGCTCTCGACCCCATATCTAACTCCAATGATATTGTGATCGAGTGTGCGGAAAGATAAGGTATCCGAATGTGCCGCGGGAGGGGTATCGCCTCCTGTTATATCTGTTGTGCCCCCCAGCGGGCACAATCAATGACCTGAAATACCGGCCGAATTTGTTAATACAAATGGATTGCCAAAAGTCCTCATTGCTATACCACCAATGAAACAGATATTGGTTTCGCAGCTTTCCCCTGATAAAAAATTTTTATGATGAAATTACTTATATTCTAGGTCACATAAAACCCAATAAATCTAAAATGAAGGTGGAAAAGTCAAATTTTCTTTTGCTAGGGATTAAAAATGAATGTCCCAGACGAACTCTTTAAAAAAATATGCTCTGAGAACTTCTGGCCAAACCACATTGTTGTTAACGAGTACGAAACTCAGAAAAAGAATAGACAGCCTGGGGGAGTAAGTTTACTCAGGCCGGAAAAATCCATTGTGCCATCTACTTCGTCCGCTCCAAAAATCTAACAAATTCTAGCCTTTTTATACCCTTGCAGAGGGTATTATAAATTTGACCAGATCTTTGCAACGCAGTGAAGGAGGTATCTCGGACCCCATAAAGTATATATATTCTTGATCAGCATCACCAGCCGAGTCGAGCTAGCCATGTCTGTCTGTCCGTCTGTCGGTTTCTACGCGAACTAGTCTCTCAGTTTTTGAGCTATCGAGCTGAAATTTTCAGCATAGACTTATTTCTTTAGCACGCAGTATATATGTCTGAACGACCGGAATCGGACTACTATATCTAATAGCTGCCATAGGAATGGCGAATTTAATGTAAAAAAAAAATTTAACTTCTCTGTTTTTCAACATATTTCTATAAATTTTGAGATATAGCCGTTTTTTATGCTTCTAGAATTACGGTTTTAATTTCATTAAGATCAGACCACTATATCATATAGCTGCCATAGAAGCGATCGGTCGATTTATATGAAAATTTAAATTAAAATTTAAAAATTTGGCGGTTTTTTTTAACATTACTAAAATGGTTCGATTTTCAATGATCCAATTGCAGACTGCAAGGGTATACCAACTTCGGTTTACGGAAGTTAGCTTTCTTTCTCGTTTCCTATCAGAATGCAAGAGGCTTACGTAGTAAGGTCTGCAAAATGTATACTGATAGTCTTTCGGTTGTATCACAGGAAATTGTGTTCACATAAACCTTGTAAAAGCCGGAGATGCTTAGCCCCGAAGTTTTCTAGCTGTGTACACAACGTACAGGCTTGATCGGCCTACCAGGCGAGGGGCGGTTTCCTCATTGCGGTTCACTCCATTGTGTGAAGCTTTCATTTAATGGTAGTTTTACTTTTATTACATGTTCCTACTTTCCCCCCTTGACGGATCTTCCTATTTACCTTTCCGCTATCCATCCGGACCATTTAGTAGTTCGAGGTGGTTTTATCATTCCTGGACCTTCTTGGTCCACAAATAATCCTCAAATACTCTTTTAACTACAGCACGTCACGATTTTATTGATGGTTTGTTTGACATTTCTCTGTCTCAAGTCAACCATGTATGAAATTCCTTAGATCGCTTGCTCGATCTCTGCTTTGTCTCTGATCCGGAAAGAATCAGTTTGGTTAGGGTTCCGTCTGAATAATTTCATATCTGACTTCAATTGTTCTGATCTCTACATGTGCACCGACTTGGTTGGTGCCAACTATTTGACTCGTTGTAGGGTTCAGTTCGCGTAGGACCCAAATCAGTTTTATAATTTTGTCAACACTCGAATTCCTTCGACCACCGTCACAAAGAATTTATACAGTTCAAAAGAACATTTTACTTTTCGCTCTTCGTGGCTTAAACTGGGATGCAAACCTTATGTTGCCATCTTATTCTAGAAGACTTCTCCTGATTAACCTACCTTCCTTAGCAAACCGTGGAACGATGCTAGGCATTGTCTTTATGTATAACCTGATCCGTGGAGAGCACCGATCTTTTGGGGCAGTTGAATTTCCACTTACCAAGTAGAACCACAAGATCATACATACAACAACGTTAATCAGAAAAGAATAAATTAATAATTAAATTAATAAAAAAAAGAGCGACTAACTAATTTGCTGAGTTGATATTTCAAACTGAATCTTTATTTCAAAGTTCGCGCTTACGTAGCGGTCATGAGATTCTTACATCTAGTCTTATCGCTAGACCAACGCAGTGGTTTGTTTAACCCTAACATGGGATACATTCTTGAGTGCGATGGGAAAGACACAGCTATCCCGCACTTATCATTAAAGATATTTTGTGACCCACGCAGGGGCTCCGATTACATATTTGTCAAGTGCATAGATACGTGCTAGGCCCAAGTGGCCGCTGTTTAGAAATACGAGCACATGCGCTCAAGCAGATCACAGCTGCATCGATTTGTATAAGATAAATACATATATGGATATATATACCATATATATACGTATTTATAAAAACGTGTTCTTGTTTGAACAATGTATGAAATCGCATATAATGGGCCTTGCATGACGCTTTTATCAATAATTCTCGCAGCAGGCGAACCATTCCAATAGAGCAGCGTTTCTCGCCTATAATCTTCCCTCCGTGTTGCTTCACAAATCAGAAAAGTTTTTTTCTTGCCTTTTTTTTTTATTTATAAAGTTTCTCGCTCACGGAATTTTTCGTCAATGTAGTACTAGGCTTAAAGGCTAGTACGCAGCAAAGCTAAGCTTTTTGTTGGCTAAAGCCTAGTACTCAGACGGACCTGGTACTGTCCATTTAATATTTTCAGCATTAACCTCTTCAGCATTATTGGGAGGCATATAATGCAGTCATACGTATTTTAAATCAGGTGTTCTATATTTGTTGACAATTTTTGAAAGACAAGGCAGACGCTTCGTTTTGAAATAGTATATATGAGCACAATGACCACCGACACCGGCGCCGGATTCTTTCGTTCATGTTAACCGCCTCTATTTCCCCCTACTAGGTGTCCACCATTCCTTTCTGGATCGACAACGAGGAAAAGGGTTGCTTTACCGGCTATTGTTGGTGATTCTGTTCTTACCAAATGGGATTCATCACCTTTTGGGTGATGGCGATGGCTGCCGGAGCTTCTGATACTGCCCCCACGTTGTTGGACTGGTTGACTGATTCAAGGTTACTCCGTTCTTGAGAGGCGTGAGACTCTGATAGTACACCACATCCATGGTTATGCGCTGGAACTGTCCATTGCTTTTTATGTCCATCTCTAGCTCGGCAATGTAGGATTTGTCCACCCAGTCTCTGCCCTCAGCAGCAGCGGGCGGTGGCCGTCGCTCTCAAAATACCAAAAGTCTATTTTTTTTATTTATTTTTTATTAATTTTGTGATTTATTACTGTGTATAATTTACACAGTGTATATTGTATACAATAGTGTAGGCAGGTGTTCAATGGATTTTAAAATATTTTGTAGTAGTAGAAAAGTGTTATGGGTTACAAATTTGTGAAGTGATTTAGGTAATGTGGAGGTTTTTTTTAAAAAGTTCTGTGTGGTAGGTCGATGGGATGGGTTCTTTTGAGTCTTCTTCTGGTTCTATGTTCCGTGAGTCTTCTGGCGAGTATATTCGGATAGTTTGTCAGTTTCTTGAAGTATGTTTCCGCTTCAGAGTTGATAACGCCCCCAACAAGAGGGACTTTGAAGTCCCTGGCCAGGTCAATGTTCCGTATGAACCACTCAGCTCCTGATAATCTGCGTAGTGTCTTGCTTTGGAATAGTCTAATTTTGTTTAAGTTGCTTTTGGCAGCAATACCGTATACTTGTATGGCGTATCTCCATGTGGGGCCAAGTATGGTTTTGTAAATTTTGATTTTGTTTGTTAGGTTAAGGTGATTGTTTGGCTTTAACAGCCAAGAAAGCTTCTTAGCCTTGGCTTCGAGTGAGTTTTTGACATTGGAAGTGTGCTTTGCTAGTGTTAATCTTCTGTCGAGGGTCACGCCCAGGTATTTGTGTTCCCTTTTCTGTTCCAGTAGCTCTCCGTGTAAAAATAATCCTGGGCAATTGTCCTTCCTGAGTGTGTGTGTCACTACTGCACACTTTGAGAGATGTTCCACCGACAGGCCCAGTTTTCAAATTTCTTGAGGTATAACTGAAGCCTGTCAGTGGCTGTGTATATGCAAGATGATCTGCACGCTGCCGCTGTGTCATCCGCAAAAGTGGCCACCATCATGTTACGGGAGTGTACTGGAGGCTTTGGCATGTCATGAGTGTACAGGCTGTACAGTGTAGGTCCAAGAAC
>VNJO01007190.1:0-101852 GCA_008042535.1 Drosophila tani
GTTGCAGTTGCAACTTCATTTGCAACGTCAACGGCAATGCGCATTAACATTGTTTTCATTTGCCACCGAGCGAGCGTTCCTTTCGTTTTACTTTTTTTTTTAATTTTTTGCTTCTTTTCGCATTTGAACAAACCGCTGGCGATGATGATGTCGACTGGCGCAGCGGAAAGCGGAAGGAGCCCCCTAGTACCCCCAGTACCTTCTCGCCCCTGCAATTTTTATATTTAACTTTTCATTCAACGGCATCTCCCGCATCTCCATTTCTTTGGCAGGTTCGCATCCGCCGCGGATAGTGGAGCATCCCATAGATACGACGGTGCCGCGACACGAGCCAGCCACGCTTAATTGCAAAGCCGAGGGCAGCCCCACGCCCACCATCCAGTGGTACAAGGACGGGGTCCCCCTGAAGATCCTGCCGGGCTCGCATCGCATCACACTGCCAGCTGGCGGTTTGTTTTTCCTCAAGGTAAGCTAACAAATATTTTGTGGGCGAGTGGAAAATTGAATAGGTAAAGGTTAACAGAATTTTTGTGATTTTTATTAAGGAAATATTGGATTAATTTGTTATTCAGTATTACAAAGTATTTTTTTAATTGGAGATATTGATACAAAATATTCCAGCTTCCTTGAAAATGGATAAGGAAATATTTACTTGATGTACTTAAAGAATTTCTAAAATAACAAAAATTCTTAAGGTCATTTATATAAACGTTAATAAATAATAAGTGCTATTATTGTAAACCCAAATGTATATTCTTAACCCTGCTAATTTCCAACACTGTCACCCCTTTGTGTACCTAGTCAAATGGCCTGAGGTGTATTTACATTATTTTCCCTGGCTTGCATTTTTCCTTAACAGTCCTTCTCTTTTATTTGCATGCATAATTATTATTTCTGCTCACAGCTTTCGTTCATATTAAAAGATATGGCGGCAGCGAGGAGTGAGAGGCGATGGGAACCCGTCAGTTGCTTAAAAAAATATTCATTTTGCCGGGCCATCTGCTGAGTGATGAACAAACTAATTGCTTTTATTTTTAACTCTCAGTCCAAGTCCTCCGTAGCTACCGCCTCTCCCCTCTGTTCTTATCATTTGGGGAGCTGCAAAAATATTTTTGCAGAAAAATTGTTCAGTCGACGTCGGTCCGTGGGCAACAACTTCATTAACGCAAGGTAAACAAACATTAAGCGGGGAAATGTGGAGGGGGTGAAAGTGAGAGAAAGGCTGGAGCGCAAAGAGAAAGCGACAGACAGACAAATAAAGACGTAACGGAAGCTGGCAGAAGCGGAGCCAGCAAAAGTCAGCTGCAGCAGCCTGATGAGCTCTGATAGGGAGAAAGAGAGATAGCAGAGCACTGGGAGAAATTTGCTGTCTTCTATCAGGTTCATTAATAATATTTGTGGAGCAAATTACTTGAGAGTTGATTGAAAGTTTCCCAAACCATTAAAATTAGCTTATTTAAAATTACTAATCAAATATATTTAAGGGTCATTATGTTTGCAAAGCTTATGAAATTGATTCCCTTTAACTTGAAAAGTTGTTTGACTTATCTACAGGATAATAAATATAAACTTAGTAAATCTATGTAAATATTTAATATTTTCTAATATATTATTAACATAATTGTTTTAATTTTATAAGTGTTTAAGTCTTGACATATACAGAAACCTTTAAGGGAGAAATAAAAACTCTTGCTAGTTGTTAGTAATTCCTTATTTTAAATTATTTTCATGCTCTTCTATAAATTTTCTCTCCGTGCACCAAGGATGAGTGACTGCTATGAGTGACTCCCTGGCCTGGACTGGCACGGACTCTCCTCTACTCAGCTCTCCTCTCCTCTTCTCTGGTGAACCGAGCAGAGCACTCAGCAAATTTACGACGCAAAAAGCCAACGGGAGCCGCGTTGATTATGCTGATGATGCAGTTGGAATCGCAGTCTCAATTGCGGGGGATGGAATCTCTTTGGGTTCTGGGGGATTCAGGGCCAGAGATCCTGGGACAGTGGGACAGTGGGGATGACTCTGAGCTTGCCACTTTTCACACTCGATCTGCTGGGATGCCTTGTGCTCGGCGTCTGGCGCTTATGCATTTGTATTTGCACTGCCGCATGCCACTGTATTTGTTTATCACTTAAGTGCAAAAAGGGATTTGAGCATTTTCCTCTGATGTTGCCACTGGCATTTCCAGACTCCAGCTTCCGCTGCCATCCCTTAGTCCTTTTTTTTTTGTGGCGTTCTTCTAACGACTTTTAAATGAATTAATTCCTTGGGTGTCGTGGCCCTACATCCTGGCTTCTAATGTGTTTTTGCCTTCCTTATACCGAGTGTGACAATGTTCGTGGTAAAAGAAGTTTCGCTGTAATTGAAAGAAAAACCAATAAACCTTTCTATGTGGAATTTAAGGTTGGGATTGGGTATTTAAAAAAAAAATTTTTTGGAGGTTTAAATGATAAGAGTTCTACAATGTTTATATCTATCATTAAAAAGAAACTATTTTCTTTATAAAATATATACTCATTTGTACAAATTTCAAGTAGCATCGTTTACAAAAATATTATTTGGCCTAAAGCCTAGCTAGACTCTTTTTAATATTATACAGCATTTTATGGCCGCTTGCTTAGAGGGTCCCTGACCTATCTTTTTTATTATTTACAACTGTAACACTCTGTGGAAAGGCTCCTCGAACTCCAGCTCAAACACAAACACAAATATATTTCACATCATTTCATTGCTCCCCAGAGGCATAATTTAAATTCTAATTCCGGCAGCTTTTCCCACTCTGCCAAAGAGGACAATTCATCTTACTTATAAGTGCCAGACCACTTCGAAGGCAACTTCAACCAGACATTATTACTACTCGTCTCTAACAAGGAGGCCAGTATGCAACACTATCAAATGTTGCTCCCCAGCAGGGCGGACGGAAGATGAAAACAAAATCCCTCTTTAATTTAAGGGGAGAAAAGAAAGTTTTCCTCATTCTTTTTTTCGGGGAACTTTAAGTGCTGAGGGGAGACGAGCAGAGCAGAGCAGAGCAGAGCAGAGCAGAGTAGAGAGAAAAATGTACAAGCGAATAGGGTATATGCAATAAAATACAAAAGCATGTACATTGTGTGTGTGAGTGTGTAGGAGTTTTGGGGCCACAAAAAAAAGGAGCGCCGAGCTGGAAGCGTAGTGAAAAGTGACATGGCGGAGCGAGCGCTGGGAAGACAGACAATAATTTACGTAACTGCACGACAGGAAAATGAGAAGAAAAAAAAGAAACGAAGCCAAGGCAAGACACACACATTTGTAACGAATGTCTGCGTGTGTGCCCAAGTGTGTTTGTATTTGTGAGCAGCACTTTGGTTTGCCTTCCACACTTCATCTGCTGGGAGAGTCCTTAAAGTCTTGCCACTGGTGTTGAATTTTGTGATGGAAGCCTTCTTTAGGAACCAAAATATTGGGTATTTTGGGGAACATTTTTGATATTTTTATTATTTTAAAAATTATTTAAATAGAATTTTATTTCATAAGTAAAAAATATATGAAGGTAAACATAACCCACTTGATCATAAATGTTTAAGCTTTTGTGTTTTCAACATTATTATTTTATTTAAATTTTAACTTTATTCCTGTTTAAATTCCCAACTCACTTCAAGTTGCTCAGCTACAATGTCAGTGGATGCTGAGACATCATCCTTTCCACGTCCTTGACTAAAGTTACCCAAGCTCTATATTTGCTCTGTCTGACTCTCTCAAGTGCTTGCATGCACTGCGTTCTTTCCATCCCCTTCTAGATATATCTTCCTTTATTTGCCACCCCATTTCCACACCTCTGGTCCGCCCTTAACGTTTATTTAAATGTCTGCCACATTTGGCAATAGTTTCGTCCCTGCAAACTTCGCTCCCTCCTTGGAAGTTCTTATCCTGCTTTAAGGAGGCAATCAACTGGGGGAGGGTGGGGCTGGGCAAATAAATCAAAGCCTGACTTTGGAACCGGGCTGATTGCATTTTAGAGGTGCGGCCGGAGGACGTCTTAATTAAAAAGCCGTCGAGGCTTAAAAGTTAATGCCCGGTGTATCCCCTCCGCCGCGACGGTGAAAATAACTTTATGCGCTGCACTGTACAGTGAGCACATTTTAATGAGTTTACAAACGCTCGACACATTCGCGGCTCCATAAAAAAATCTCTCTCTATACATATATATGCACATAAATAAATAAATACAGGGGCTTGAGCCGAGTTGAGTGGCGAGGCTTGGGAGTGAGTTGAGAGTGGTGTGCTCCGGGGCCAACGCTGCGTATGAGTTATGAACGAGGCGACGATTTTGGCGTCATGGTTTTTTTTCCCACTTGCCTCCAGGGCTGTTTATTAACTCGAGGTGTGAGTGAGTAATGCTTTTGAGCCGCGTTTAATGAATGGGCGGAAGGAACTGGTGCGGCGGCAGAGAGCAGGGCTTAAGAAATCCCCCTGTGGATGATTGAATTAGTAAAGGGCAAAGGGCAGAGGCTCAAAGCGAGAGGAAGGAAAGCGGTTTTTTTAATGAGGAGATTAACAGGAAAGTGGGAGTTGAGAAGAAAAGCTGAAACACTTTTTAAAAAAAATAAACAGAGTAAAACAAATTTGTTTCTTAAGTTATTTTGTAATGTTTTCGAGAGTGGAAACTTGAAAATATATTTTAAAGGCTTTATTTTACTTCCTTTATAATTAAATAATTTAAAATAAATATTGAATGCCCTAGCTGGTTCTAATATTGTTTTTAAAATAGTGTCCTTTATATTTATTTATGTTAAAACCTACAGCAACCTGAAAATCTAAAGCTAACTCTATTATTTTCTCTCCTTTAAAACCTTAAATGAATTCCTCTTTAAATAATTTCCTTAGCCAACTTAAAGCTCAGTACGAATAAAGCAAACCCCCTAACAAAGCCTGTTGCTCTTTCCCGTCCCAGGTACCCATTTTTTTCGAAATGAAAGCAAAAGTGTTTTAGCCAAAATCAACCCGCCAACGAACCTGCAGATTTGCCTAATTCCATTTCGTTTCAGACTCCTTTTCAGGCTCAATTAAAACCATTTACACGTCGCATTTTACACGAGCTTTAAAATTTAAACCAAATTATAAAACACTCAAGAGTTGGGGCCAAAGCGTGGAGGAGGGAGCGAGGGAGTGGCAGCCCGTCTCCCTCTGGCACACGCACCAGACAATTACGAAATGTTACAACATGAAAACGGGAATGGCTCCCAAATGAAATGTTTGAAAATTTATGGGTATTTTAAATTAAAACGGAAGCGTGTTTTCAACGCGCTCCTGTGCGCACACACACACTCGCAGAGGCAGCGACGCAGTGGAAGTCACACAGATACAGCCAATATATTTTATAGCTTCCCCCTTGTCACCCCGGATAAAAAAGATTCCCCACCATAAAGTTGCACGTAGCACACGGCAAATATTTTTCCCTCTGCTGCTCCTGTTCTTATATTTTCTCCCGCTGCTGCTCCCGCTGATGCTGTTGCTGCTGCTGCTCTTTGGTGTCAAATCATTTCAATGTTTGCACGCCCAACAACAACGGAGCAGCAGCGGCGTAATAACAACAATAAATATAAAAGCAACAACAAATCCGTTGAGCGCAACCAATTCGAAGGAAATCGCCTGGCTCAAGTCATTAAAGATATAAATAAATTTATGTGACTTTTGGCCATGTTTTCTTTGGACTTATTTTTGTGCTCCTTCGACTCTCCTTTTGTTGCTCCTTTGCTGCTCCTTTTTTTATATTCTTCGCAGTCAGACATTCGGAAAAGCCAAATTTAATTTTCAGCAAAAAAAATGTTCCGAAGAAAAGTGGCTAAATATAAATGTGGGCAACAGTGCGATCCAAAAGCTTAAAATCGTTTTTAAATAAACATTTATTTTATAATTAACCTTTAATGTTCTTTCAAATATTGTTAAGTATTTGCTTTTATTTTTAAATTAATGATTAATATGTACAAACTTTATTTATATTTATTTAACATATTTATATACTTAAAATTGCTTATTATAAGAATAAATTTTTGTAAGGTATTGAAAATTTATATTTTTTAATCTAGTAGTATTCCAACATTATAAAACGTCCTGCAGGCGTTCTTTCTTCTTCAGATTTTTTTTATACTTTACCGGTTGCTATTGCAACGTATTTTGTTTTAATTTTATTCGAGGCTTATCCCCCACTCTCTTACTGGTCCTGACAAGGAGCCTCGGCTCGAAGTCTCTCCCCCTTGTAATTCATTTCAATTTTTAATAGGAATCCACCCCGTGCCTAGCTAATGAGCTTAGCTCTGGCTTACCTTTGCCGGGCCCACGTTGCGTATGCTGAATATTCAGCTCGCCAGTTGATGATGGTGCAAATTGGATGGAAATGGGTCAGCGGGAATAGTTGGCTCGAGTTGGTTAAGTTGGTTTCGTTGTCTTATCAAAGTTGACAAAGCTGAGTAAAAGCAAAAGTTGAGGCGGAAAGTAGGATTTAACTTTAATCTGACCTGATTTGAAAGGGAAAAGTTAAAAAAATGAATGTTGCCTGGTTTCCAGATGAATGAGGCGGATTTTGGGTAGCGGTTTTTAAAGGGAAAAAAAGGAAAGAGGCTTAAAGTTTTTTAAGAATTCAACAGGTACACATATACATATTATAATAGGATATCTTCATGCTTTTAATAAATATAATGTTATGTATTAAAGGTCTTATTATTAATTTCATTATTATCAGGTTTTTTATCGCCATTATTGTCACTTCTCTTTTGCCATTAAAGGTGCAATATTTCTGTCATGCTTAGACTTAAACATGTCTTAATGTTGATAAATCAGCTAGACACAAAGGAGGGCATCTTGAATGTATCTATCTGGGTGTATGTACAACAATACTTTACTATTACTTTGTGCTACGTAATCTCGTTGCCTTTGAGCTGTTGTTTTTCCCCTCTCAGCCGTTGTTCTGTCCGCATTTTCATCAGTAACCCGCACATATGAAGTATGACAATCGAGAAGCCCGAGGCGCTCCAACTTATTTGTTTTATAAAGCGCACCCGCGGCTCGAGGAGCACACACATCCTCGCTGGCTGTGTGTTCGTGTGTATACAGCTGGGGAAGGAAGATTAAATGAAAGAATAATACAGCTGAAGAACCCTTTTGTCATCTTCACTTAGCGCAACACTTAATTTCACTTGGATGAGGCACAAGTTGTGTAAATTGTGCGAACTTTGTTGCTGCTGCTACTGCTGGTTCCCTCTCATTTTATCCTGCTGCAAGGAGCAGATAAATATGGCACACACACACAGACAAGCACACTTAGTTTGACATTTAATTTTAAGCGCATGTTGGGGAATTCTTTTGTGCTCCGAAAAACAAATAAACAAACAGTGTAGACAACAAACACAAAAGAGGAGGAGTCCCCCTCGAAATGAAGGGCGCAAGGACATGTAGTAACTATAAAGTTGCTCGAGAGACATTTTATGATTTGAGCACTTGAAGGCAGCAGACGCGCAACAGACAACAGATTGCTGACTGTTTTATGGCCCGCAAAAGCCAAGGGGTTCGGCTGAGAGGCGGTTGCTCCAAGAAGGACGAAAAACAGGTCCTGCAGAGCCGGCAAATCAACGTCTTAGGGCAGCTAGCGACTGTATTTTCCAGCTCTTTCCCAGATGCCATTTGTGAAATTAGAAATCCGGAATGATTTTTCGAATAGAAGGGGAAATCGAATAGAGGGCACTCCTTGAAGTTAAGAAAATATATTTTGATGCTAACTAGAATTTACTCTATAAAACTAGAGAGTCGTAAATCATTAAAAGGAAAACCTTGGGTAAAATTAAGGAAATTACGAATTTAATGAGTCATTTTAAACTGAAAACATTTAACTAATTTTGGTGTTATAATAACACTCGTCTAAATACTATATTTGTGTTTGACTTTTATTCAAATATTATTTAAAATTTTATATTTGTAAGCCCCATATAAAACCCCATATACCCGTAAAGTTGTCTGCATTAAATCCTATCCATTTACTAATAAAACTTGCTCATTTCAATTAAAATTACTCTCAGTTGGCCCCTAGGCCCTCGCTCATTTTTCAAGCCCCCAACCATAGAATTTTTACTCCAACTTGTCTTCAGTGCTTAACTCATTCTTATGCCACCGTCTTTTTTTCTTTCACATCTTTTTGCAGGTTGTCAATTCACGTCGCGAAACAGATGCCGGCATCTATTGGTGTGAGGCGAAGAACGAACTGGGCGTGGCAAGGAGTCGAAATGCCACGCTGCAAGTGGCGGGTAAGTCAACTCAAAGCCACAAAGTCCCCACTGTCCCCTACACACAAAAAAAAAACCAAGGATTCTTTGATAAAAATATAGTTAAACAAATATACTTTAAAATATTTTTATTCTTACATGAGTTTTTAAGAAAGAATTGGATTTCCTTCAGACATAATTTACTGAGATACTGAAAAACATTTAAAAAATATCTTTTAAAAATTTTAATAAATATTTTATATAACTCTTAGTATTAATCTACAGAATCATTATATTTTTAGTTCTGTGTACCTACACTCCTCCATTTGAAGCGTGTGGTGTGCGTTTTTAATATTCTAAATTGATGTTGATTTTTGCTGCTGCTGCTCCTGCTGGTGATGGTGTTGTTGTTGCTGTGCCAAGAGGGTTGAGAGGGGTATTTGTGAGTGTGGGGGGCGTACTAGCTTTGCCCTTTTTTCAGCCAGCAGCTACCAGCCCGATCCCCCAGTCGCTCCCGCTCCCGCCCACTTAACTAACTAGCTGTGGAGCTGCTGCGTTTACAAGTTTTACGCTCGAACGCACCCACTTGTCTTCACAGAGGTCTCTTGCCAGCCCACTCCCACTCCCTCGTCCTGTTCCTGCCCCCTTCGGCACGCTCTATTGCTGCCTCCATTAACCGATTTTCGTTTCAGTTTCCTCCTTTTTTTCGGTTCGTTTTTTGCCAGCTATTTTTTGGGTTTTCAAGCTTTTTATAGCTCGGTCTGATGGTCTGAGCTTCTTCTTTCGTTAGGAAGAAAAAATTGTGTGTGTGCGGGATTTATTAGGCCATATGCTCAAAAAAAAAATACAGTGGCTCGCAATTTGTGAGTTGAGACAGGTCTCAGATGAGTTTTGATGGGAAATGTCATGGGCTAATGCGTGAGCAATTGCAGCAGACATAAATACAAACGAAAATGATTAAAATTTGAGAGTTTCTTAATTTTACAAAAAGTTAAATGAACATTTTTAGATTTAAAATAAATTAGTTTAAGCTTTAAGATGAATTTCAAAGCAAAGTAAAGTAAAAGTATAGTTTGTACTTTGTAGCATATAACCATAAAAAGTATGCAAGCGTGTTAGTGTTTAGAATGATCGTGATTCCTTTCCTGCTTTAAAAGGGAGAAATAAAAGGTTAAGAAATTCTGCATTTCATTCTGCAAATTCAAGTGTTCTGGATGTGCAAGTTACAATTTCTCGACACTAAACATTTGGGATCGAGGAGAAGCAGAGAAAGTGCGGTTTTATCCCGATGGCACCCATTATGGCCCACACCCTTGTGGTTCCCTGTATCGCCGACATAGACCGCCACTTTGTCTTTTGTTGGCTAATATTTCTTTTATTTGCCTCTGCCTTTTCATTCCTGTCTGTCTGTCGGTCTGTTTGTCCTCCCGCCTGTCATGTCCTGGCTCTCCTCCCACATGAAAATCGATATTGCTCAGTGCGGAGTTTATTTTGCCTTCATGTTAGATTCCCTTTCCTATTTTTTTTCGTTTTTTTTTGTACGTTCGAGTCTTGTTTAGCCTCAGCCCGAGCTGGGTTTGCTTTTTGCGGTATATATCCTTGGGGAATATTTTTCAATATTTGCATGTAAATCACGAAAAGCACGTCAAATTTGTTTGCTTGGTTAAAACGTCGTTATTGCGGCTTGCGGTGGCTAAAAAGCAGGGGGCGAACTTGGCAAAGGCAAAGGCGTTCACATTGATTGGGTTAGGCAATAAAAGAGGAAAATGGGACTGTAGCAGGACCTCGAATCGTAGGCGGCCGCACTTGTTCACGTGTTTTTCTCCGCTTCTCCTTTTTTTCTCCTTTTTTTTGTTGGTTTGCGGTTGGGAGTTTGTCAATAGTAAACATAAGTTGCACATTGTGTGTACATATAAGTATACACATTTGATGTTGTCAGCGCAATTTCGCTTTGAGCGCTGTCAACACACACGCAGCCTTTGACCTGATATTAAAGGACTCCCTCCTGGAGGCAGGATGATGGGTTGAGTAAGTTGTAGAAGCCACACGCTAAAGAGTAGGAATTAGAAAATTGAAGGGAAATTATTTACGGCATTTTCGCAGTCATATGTATGTATAATTTGATGAAGGTCTTACTAGGTCTTACTAGGATTATGGTTATTAACTCCTGACAAAGCGAGAAATGATTGAAGGTCTTCGCTTTGGGTATATTATTGTAGGGTTTGCTTTGAGTTTTATTATAACATCTAAGACAAAAAGGCTGTAAAATATTCTGACACTATATTTGGAATAAATAATTTAAATATAAATATTTTAGGTAATCCCTTGAGCAGAAATTCCCCAATTTAATTTGGCAATGGTAATGAGGTAATAAACTGTAATCACGGCATGACTTTCCGTTAGTGCTTCTCAATTATCCACAGAACAGTCTGTTCATTAGCTTGAATTGATCACGTCGCTGACTTCAAGTAGTTGCCTTTTCTGGCAGGCTATCATAAATCTCTCCCATAAGCAAACACACACCAACAGACACTCGTATTATGACCACGATAAATATAGATAAACGGTCATTTATTAACTCATTATCAGCAGCTGTCCGAATCCTGCGGCTGGAAGCGTTTTGCACCTTTGGACCGGCGACTTTTCCGCTCCGACGAGCCCGTGACCCCACAACGAAAATAACACGAAACGGACAAGGACGAGGACGAGGACGAGGCCTACACAACTTTTGCCCAATGGCACTGAACCTGACACTGATTATGACTTTGATTAATTTATTGATGGTTGGCGTGTTTCCTGCTGTGTGTGTTTCATTTTTTTTCGGTTCGAGGTCCCGGAGTTTGGCACAGGTTTCTATTAAAACTTTTGCCACGACTTTAATGGGGTCGCCGCGAAGGGATGGAAGATGGCCAAAATTTCCCTTTACTTTCCATGCCCGGCACTCTTTGATTCATGCTGATTTATTACGCTTCAAGTTTAAATTTAATAAAAGTCATGGTTTTAGCACATTTTTGCATAACCAAGAAAGCAAAAACTAAACCAAAGCGAAAGAAAATCTCAACCACAAAAAAAGACGCCACAAAAAGTAAAAGAATTCGCTTATTCACTTTGTAGATTACAAAAAAATAAAGGAAAGCGAAATTTAATTTACGTAAAAGCTGCTTTCGCTATGGATTTATTCGTTGAATATCCCCGCATACATATATACTTTATATATATATATACTATATATTTTTTCGCTGCACAAAAGGTTGCTTTTGAGGGCAAGCGAAAAGAGCCGAAAAAAGTGGAGAAATTTACTTGGCTACGCTTTTGGAGTGCTTGAAAGTTGCTTGATTTATTACACCAGAGTTGAGCTGCCTCCCCCGGACCTCCGAGCATCCTTCTGCGATATGCACACAGGACAAATAGAGCTCTGAGGTGTGTGCAATTTACAGCGCTCCCCTCTGACCACACACACAAAGGACGATAGGGGGACCAGGAGCAGCTGAATTATCCTGCTGCTCTCCGCTTTTGTCGCTCCAAATCTGCGACTGCTAAAGCAAAATGTTGATAATACTCTGATTTACTATGCAAAAGGCGGACAGCGAAAGAGAGCTTTGGCAATGCGCTTCAGAGGGAAGTGCAATCGGAGTGATTTTGACAGAAAATAGCCAAGAGTAATGGGAGTAGAAATCCTTGAAAAATGAAAAAGAACTCTTGAAAACAGCACAGAAAAATGTATTCTTTTTAAAGCATGCTTTTATGTTAAGCTTGACAACCTTTGGGATTATTTCTGTAAAGTTATTTAGAGATACAAATAAAATACTTCCTATAGTGGCTTCTTATTTTCCTTTATTAATTTATTTGATGACCGAAATTAATCAAATCAAATTCCATCAATCCCATCATTGAACAGAATGAAATTGAATTAAAAGCTGGCCAGATACTTTTTTTTACAAATTAGAAGGCCATCTTTCTTCAGTTCTCCCCTACTCCCTCTCGGTCTCTTTGAGGCGTATAAAAATCACATTTATGCCATTTACCAACAATTTATCTTTGCTGTCAGGCCGCAAACACGCGCTCAAGAGAGGGATAGCCGCAGGCAGGTCAGGGAGGGGTCACAAGGAGGCACTGGGACACCGACGTGGGGCATTTATCATGCAAAACCCCCTGATAATTTATAACCACCAGCAAATGGACAGGGGCCAAGCCACACACACTCAGCCACACCACACACTCGGTCTCTCCGTAATAATCATTTGCTCATCTTTCGTCCACACTCTCCTCCTTTTTGTTTTTTGTGTCCAGTTCTCCGTGATGACTTCCGCCTGGAGCCGCAGAACACCCGGATCGCCCAGGGCGATACGGCCCTGCTGGAGTGCGCCGCACCTCGGGGCATTCCTGAGCCAACAGTCACCTGGAAGAAGGGCGGACAGAAATTGGATTTGGAGGGCTCGAAGCGAATACGCATCGTTGACGGCGGCAATTTGGCCATCCAGGATGCCCGGCAGACTGACGAGGGTCAATACCAGTGCATAGCCAAGAATCCCGTCGGAGTGCGCGAGTCCTCGCTGGCCACGCTCAAAGTGCACGGTAAGCTGGTTTAACGCTTGAAGCACCAGTGTGGCATTTTTGGTACATTTACCAGAAGGTTAACTGGAGTTTCAAGTACTTTCGGGGAATAAGAAAAGATTTTGTAATGTTTTTACTTGTATATTTATTTAATATATATTTTTAACTATTTAAAATTCGGTATTTTCCTTATATATTTATCATTACTTATTTTTATTTTTAAGAGCTAACATTTATTTATAATCATTACAGATAATCCCAAGATAACAAATTAAAAGTAATAATTGAAGTTACTGAAAAAGACATTCGAAAGTAAATTTTATATTAAAAATATTATTATTTATATTTTAGCCTGGTAAAATATTTTTATTTAGGGTTTAGGGATAAACTCCCTTTTTCGCCCTAGGGTTAATCGTTAGAAAAAGGGTCTCTAGAGCCACCCAATCCGAGCACCTCCAATCAATGTGTCATGTCCAATTTGCTGGAATGTGACTTGGGTTGGGCTCCTGCCTACGTGGCCATATTGGGTTGAGGTTTTTTGATTAAATTGCCGCTTATCATCTCTCCCCGTTGGCTTATTTCCATTGCAGTCAAGCCGTACATCATCCGTGGGCCACATGATCAAACGGTCCTGGAGGGGGCCTCGGTGACCTTTCCCTGCCGAGTGGGTGGCGACCCCATGCCCGATGTCCTGTGGCTGCGAACGGCCTCGGGCGGAAATATGCCGTTGGGTAAGTCTATAGACTTTTGCTATTATGTAGAGATTATTACAATAAAGTATAGAAACATATATTGGTTTTACAAAATTAATATTATTACATTTTATTTATTAAAGATCGCGTTAGTGTCCTGGAGGATCGAAGCCTAAGACTTGAAAGGGTCACCATCGCCGACGAGGGTGAATACAGCTGTGAGGCCGACAATGTCGTGGGTGCCATCACTGCCATGGGAACTCTGACTGTTTACGGTAAGTTTTCTTTTTTTGGGGAGATCCCCGAACCTGATAACCTCATGTTAGTCAGCCGCTAGTTGAGCACTTTAGCTAATTAGTCTACCCATGCTCCTCCGCCCCGCACTGACACTGTAGCCCCCCCGAAATTCATCCAACGTCCTGCGAGCAAATCCGTGGAACTCGGCGCGGACACTTCGTTCGAGTGTCGGGCCAGTGGAAACCCCAAGCCCACTATCTTTTGGACCATCAAGAACAACAGTACGCTGATATTCCCCGGAGCACCGCCGCTGGATCGATTTCACAGTTTAAACACCGAAGAAGGTCACTCGATATTGACGCTCACTCGATTCCAGAGGACGGATAAGGACCTGGTGATACTGTGCAATGCCATGAACGAGGTGGCTAGCATTACGTCAAGGGTTCAGCTAAGCCTGGACTCCCAGGAGGACCGTCCACCACCGATTATAATATCGGGTCCTGTAAACCAAACCCTGCCCATCAAGTCGCTGGCCACGCTCCAGTGCAAAGCCATTGGTCTGCCCAGTCCCACGATATCCTGGTATCGGGATGGAATACCCGTGCAGCCCAGTTCGAAGCTGAACATCACAACTTCCGGGGATCTGATAATATCCGACCTCGATCGCCAGCAGGATCAGGGACTGTACACCTGTGTGGCCAGCTCGCGGGCTGGCAAGTCCACGTGGAGTGGCTTCCTCAGGATAGAACTGCCTACCAATCCGAATATCAAGTTCTACAGAGCTCCGGAGCAAAGCAAGTGTCCCACTGCGCCCGGTCAGCCCAAGGTCCTGAATGCCACGGCATCGGCCTTGACAATTGTCTGGCCCACAAGCGACAAGGCTGGCGCTTCGTCCTTCCTGGGCTATAGTGTGGAAATGTATTGCACGAATCAGAGCAAGACCTGGATACCCATAGCCTCGCGACTGAGTGAGCCGATCTTCACCGTCGAGAGTCTGACCCAGGGAGCGGCCTACATGTTCATCGTGCGGGCGGAGAACTCCCTGGGTTTCTCGCCGCCCTCACCCATTTCGGAGCCCATCACGGCTGGCAAGCTGGTGGGAGTTCGGGATGGCAGCGAGAACTCCGGGACCTCCCAGCTCCTGCTCAGCGATGTGGAGACCCTGCTGCAGGCCAACGACATCGTGGAGCTGCTGGAGGCCAATGCCAGTGACTCGACCACAGTGCGGCTCTCCTGGGACATCGACAGTGGCCAGTACATCGAGGGCTTCTACCTATATGCCCGGGAGCTGCACTCCAGCGAGTACAAGATGGTAACGCTGCTCAACAAGGGTCAGGGACTCAGCTCCTGTACGGTGCCTGGACTGGCGAAGGCCTCTACGTATGAGTTTTTTCTTGTGCCATTTTACAAGAGCGTCGTAGGAAAGCCGTCGAACTCGCGGCGAGTGCGAACCCTGGAAGATGGTAAGGCCTTGGTGGAACCAATCTGCTGAACCTTTAGTTTATGTTATCTAAAATATGAATAATACAATTTTGCTTAATTTGCTTCAATTTCCTTTTATAATTGGGACTTATTTGGCTTGTCTTTCATTCACAGTTCCGGAGGCGCCACCTTACGGCATGGAAGCCATACAATTTAATCGCACCTCGGTCTTTCTGAAGTGGTTACCACCGCAACCAAATCGGACTCGCAATGGTTAGTAATCGATCTTTATATTAAAATAGGGTTAACCTGATTCGAGTTGGAAGCTGTATTAATATAAAAATAAATTTATAAGAATTCAAAAATGTATTTTTTACATATTGTACATTTTTGGTATCCAAGAACTTCAGATATTCTCTGAATAATAGACCCCTTAGTAAACATCATCGTAATTTAACTTCCCGAGTCCCCAGAGATTCATAAGTAATCCTGTCACTTCCTTTGTCAAAATACCTTCACTGGAGCGCTTCAATGCGGATGAACTGGCTCCTCTTTTGTTTACATTTAATTTCATTTGTGTGAGTCTCTCTGCCTTCTCTCTTCCCCGTCCAACTGCCGCTGGAAAATCTCCATTGAACAGGCATCCTCACCAGCTACAATGTGGTCGTCAAAGGCCTGGACGTGCACAATACGACGCGGATATTCAAAAATATGACCATAGATGCGGCCACCCCCACGCTGCTGTTGGCGAACCTCACCACGGGAGTCACCTACTATATCGCTGTGGCGGCGGCCACCCGGGTGGGAGTCGGACCCTTCAGCAAGCCGGCTGTCCTCCGCATCGATGCACGCACCCAATCCCTGGACACGGGCTACACGAGGTGAGTGGCGCGCACTGGGAGAAAAGGCAATACTAAGGGGATTTTGGAAAAATCTTTTAAAATATATCAAAGCCTTTAAAAAATATTTAAATCTATTTTACTATATATATTTCAATTAATCTCTGTTGTAATATTTTTTGAAACGAGAAACGAATGTAAATTTTGCCAAGTGTAACTCGTTTTTGTGTGGGCCCTGTCGTTGGGCATTGTGGGGCTGCTCATTTGACTGCCAAGTGTCGCAGCGAGGTCCACATCAATCCATTAACAGCCAACGACAATGGCCAACGACTTTTGCGACCATTAAACTAAGCCTCCGCCCGGGCACGTACACATAGCTCCTGCCTCCGATAGCCGTTCTCATTCCGGGCTCTTTATTGTGTTGTCTATTGCAGATATCCCATCAGTCGTGATATTGCCGATGACTTTTTAACACAGACCTGGTTTATCGTCCTGCTGGGCTCCATCATTGCCATAATTGTGTTTCTATTGGGCGCATTGGTTCTATTCAAGCGCTATCAATTTATCAAGCAGACCTCGCTGGGCAGTTTACATGGTGAGTGAACTTTAATTTAAATTTATATTTATTTTCCTCTTCCTTTTCCTTATTTTTTCTGCATGGTAATCGCTTGTTCTTTTTTGTGTGAAGATTTACGGTTACGGGGGTATTGTACCTTAATTTAGGGAGTAAAGCGTTTAAAATTTAAGGCTTCCAGAGCTTAAATGGTTTGTTGCCATTGTAAATGGGAAGAGCGTTAAGTATACAAACAAGTGTGAGTAAATTTTAGAGTAAAGATTAAATGAATAAAAATGGCTTTTAAATATTAAAGTCTTTTTCCATTTATTAAAACTAACCAATACTTAAGCAAGTTAGATAAATAAACAAACTGAAGTCCATATATATTTTTCCCACACTCTTAACTTTGATGGGACAATCTCCATTCCGGTCTGGGACATGCAAGCATTTTGCTCGCAGCTCCTCCACTCCGTAATCTATGATTTATGGCTCCAGCATTTATGGCCGGTCTCAATTAGGTTGCCATTTTGTAAGCCACAATAACTGCAGGCATCAGGACACGCACTCATAACATTGTAAAGACTCAAGGAACCAAAATACCGAGGGTAATAATCTTTGGCAGTAAGCCACAGCGCCAAGGTTAAACCGACTATAAAAAGATAAACAAGCCACGATAACTAGAGCAGCAGTTGGGGAGTTTTTCGGGTTTCTTTCGGGTGAAGAAACAGGGGGTCCTGTATCGTACATAAAAACGACAAATGCTCACGTGAAAATCACATCAATTGTCTGGCTGTAGAGAACTCTAAATATAGTAAGAAAACAAAGAGGTTGTAGTTGTGTATATTGTTAGAGATTTACCCTGTAAATTACAAAAGAAATTATATTTTTAATAGTCGCTATAAATGCAAAAATTATATAGTTTTATCATTTTATTTTGGGCATTTATTAAAGCAAATTAAGAAGGAAGAACCTAATATATTTACTTATTTTTCTTAAGCCTTAAGGAGTTATAGCTGCGGTTCCTTCTTAGTTCAACCTTTATAGACCGAAATAAAAAACTTACTTACTCTTCCAGCATACCCATTTAATTTAACAACTATAGGGCATTTACAATCTCGCCGGGAAAAGGGCGTGCAAAAGCTTTTGCGAATTGAATATAAAAAGTAATTTCCGTCTTTTATTATTTGCACGTTACAACAGCAACTCACTGAAGGAGGAGCAAACCTCGGGCAGTCAGTTCAGCTCTGTTCCCCGTTTTAGTTTTAACGAGCCGTAATCATTGCCAGCACACACATAGAAGCCATTCCCCGATATACTCGTATTCAGTCTCCCGCATTTCGTACTCTCTTTTTTTATTTCAGGCAATCACGCAATCGGAACCGTGCGAAAGTTTCCAACATTGCCGCTAAATGGAGGCGGAGCCGTCGGTGCCGTTGGCTCAAATTCGACAGCGGCAACTGGCCCCAATGGCCTCTGGATCGATCCCACCGGCGGCGTTTGGCGACAGGGATCGGGCGCTGGCGGCGGGTTGGCCGGAGCAAATGGCACATGTACGACAAAGGAGCAACTTCCGGGATACGCACAAGCCACCGCCCAACAGGGACAACAGCCCACGCTCTTGCCTGATTACGAGAGGTGAGTCCCGGGTTGTTTATCAGCCCAGGAAGTTGGCTTAATATCCTGTCTGCGCTTTGCTGACTGTTTAATTACAATAAAAATTGGCAAGCGAGCAGAAGGCTTAAATGGGTGAAGGGATAGGGGTTCAGGAGGGGTAGAAAGAAATTATTTATACATTCATATAAATTCTGTTAATGAAAATCATAAGCTTCCTGAAAATTACAGAGAATATTATGTATATAAAAGTCTTGAAGAAACGATTTTAATCCCTTCTAGAGGCTTGATTTCTTGAATACAATTTAAGAAATTTATTCTTGTTTTTTGTGTAATAACAACCTAGAGGGGCTGCTCGTTTGGTTTAAGTAAAAGATCCATCGCACTATTTACGAGCTGGATCGTAAAAAAATATTTTGTGGAGCTGCCACCGCTGCCTCCATAAAAATTCCCCAACCAAAAGCCGAGCCACCCTCGAAAAGCCACCGCAGCAACAACAAACGCCATTAAATTGTTACACTTGAACGGGTTTTACTTTGGGCCATGGTAACTTACCCCAGCCAGCCTCGAACTGTTTACGTTACTTGAGGGGAGCAGGACGTGGGCAGGAGGGTGCACTGCAGCCGTTATTTAATTTCCATATACGCATTTCATTCATATTTCCCGGGGCTGTTTTATCTCCGTGTTTCTTTTGCCTGTTGTTTTATTTTTCCTCCTTTGCGGTTCTTCTTTAAAGGCTAATGAGTTTTTCTTTTTGGGGAAATGTATTGCAGATTGAAGGATGGTCGATTTTCTTAAATTTAAGGTATACCCAATAAATGGTTTCAAAATAAATTGAGATATAAATCTCTTAAATCAGGGGCTTAAAAATCATATTTAACCTTTTAACAACCAAAGTATCCCCAACATTTTGACGACGACATTCAAGTGGCTTAAACTGTCAGTGGATTCGCCGAAAAACTCTTAAACTTTTCAATCCCGATATCAAATTTTAACTTTCAGAGAGCTGACACTCAAATAAAAAAACTCTACCAGCTCGTCAAATGATTCTCGGAAAATCTCGAGAAAGTTTACCCAAAAACTTAAGAATTTGTCCTTAATCATCTTAATTCCGTTGAGCCTAATCCCAGTTCCATATTCGAGCGACCCAATTCCAGTTTCCCATCCACTTTGTTTTCCTTATACTTCTTACTTTGGAATTTATAAAAAGGAAAACACATTTCCTTTGTGTTTTTTGCGCTTTTCCTTTCTTGCCTTAAAGCTTAATGTACCGTTGCGGCAACAATAATAAAACAAAACCAAAAATAAGAAACAGGAGAAAATAAAACAAAAATCCAAACAAGAGGCAATAAAAAAGTGGCAACTGCTGGCGACATATTTCTGTCCTACTCCTGTCGGTACACCTGTCTGTAGGTCTCACTCTCTCCCTCTCAGTCCGGAAAACTTTAGCGTATTTATTTGCGGCATTTTACGCATTTATTTGTTTAGACTTCCCTGGCTCCGTCTTATTTTTATGAAGGAATATCCGCCACCTTCCACTTCACTTGCAATTTGGAACATTTCCTACCACCCCCGCATGCCAACGACTTCCCCCTCGAATACCGTTGCCACTTCCGTTACGCGATTTTCATTATTTCCGTTTCAATTTTTCCGTTGTATTCCTTCGAACCGAACTTTTCCCTCGGCTGCTCACTTTTAACAACGTTGTAAAGTCGTAAAAAGTATAACATAAGCAGGACTACACCCGAACAGGATCTTCTTTTATTTCCCTTGTTTACATAAACACTCCCCCCTCCGCCTCTTGCCAGCGAAACACGTGCGAGGAGTGGCGGCGACGTCATTACCTAAAATTTCCAATTAAAATATTTAATTTCTTTCGCGGGTTGTTGTCTGATTCAAGAGAGGCGAGAGTCGTTGCCAACCCCCCTGGAAAAACGCAATTTTCACCGCTAAATTAACAATTAAAAATTGATAGTCCTCGGGGAAGGAACAGACTCTTCAGATCTCCATATTTTCATATTCCCCCGGTGTCCTTAAGGCCACAGCTTAATAGCTTGAGTCATTTCAAATTCCCTTGCACACTTCGAGGCGTTCTCCGAAATGTGTTTTATAATTGGGTCAACAGTATCGGATATAAAGAGATGTGTCTTTGACACAAGTGGATAAGGATAAGAAAATGTAACGAATTTTGGGTTTTAATTAAAAAGAATACTCAAAAAATCTCTGCTTTAATATTAAGCATTTAAATTGGTCTGTCCTTGTTAGTTTCTAAACTATTTAAACCATGAAATTACCAAAACCATTCTCCGCATTTTCCACCCACCCACAACGTTTGAGTACATTTTTACGAGAACTCATTGGGAAAAAGCAAAGCGATAGATAAGCATTATCTCATTAGCTAATTAGTGTGCAAAAATTTGAGCAATAAAAAAGTTTTTCTCGCTGCTTTTCTCTCTCTCTCTGTCTCGGTGAACGCTAATTTTTTGTGTTGCCAGAAACTCGCATGGATAAAAGTTTGATTTGAATGGGAGTCCGGTTTTTCCATTTCCATGTTTCCTGTTTCTGCTGCCACGTTAATTCCTATACCTCCTCCCTCTAATTACAAAGTTGGGATTGCTAATGGGGAAATTCGTGTATTGTATTTGCCATATTTAACCAAAGTGCAATTGCTACGGCCAGTCACTGGCGAGGAGGTCCACAAAGGGAAATTGCAGTCAAATTTTTAATGAGTAGGTGTGAGTGGGGAATAATTTCCGGAGTTGCATTCAGTGCCTAACAAAAGCAATTTCCTCCCATCAACAACAACATCGAATGATTTATGAAATTGGTGATGTGAACCCCAGACAAGCATAAATGCAGAGTAAATTATGTGCACTGAAAAAAATGTAAGAAATGCATTAAGGGGGAAGATACTACTCAGAAAATTAATATTTAAATTAAGTAAATATAATTCATTCAGTATCGTGGGACCTGGATAAGTCGGAGGTTATTTACTCTGGCACCTGCGATTTGATTTGAATCGTCAAAAATAAAATCTGTTTCTTACGTCTTTTTATTTGGGACCTTTTTTTAATTTGGGCCTTCGTGCCGGATCAATTAGAGCACAGATATGAACAGAGCCCAAAAATAATCTTATATTTCTAAATATTCGTGTTCGTTTAAAGATTATTTAAATTTTTTTATAAATATTCTGAAATCAGTGCAAGTGTAAGACATTTTTTCGTAGCTTAATTTTAAATTTTAAAATGAATTTTAGAACATTATCCTTACCTCTTACTTTACTTATCAAAAACAAGAAAATTTTGAAAAATATTAAATAATATTTTTTCAAGGTGTACATAAAGCAAACATCATTCATCATGCCATTGACTCGTCTCCGCACTGAATCAATTTTAAACTGTGGCCTTTCCACCTCTCTCTTTACCATTGCAGACTCTCGCCCCTGAATATGCCCGATTATGCGGAAGTCGCCTGCTCCACATTCAAGAGTCCCACCCATGGAGGACCCTCGTCCGCGGGCGGGCCGTCGTCGGCCTCCCTGTACGACAGCTGCGGAGCCTATGCCACCACCAATGTGGTGGCCAATGTCAAGCTCTACCAGAATCGCTATGCGGCAAAACCCAACCCGGGCGGCAGCAACAACAACAATCACCAGAGCAATGACTATCAATCGGCCGGGATGTACTCGGCTCCACCGAGTGCTCATTACGGATGCCTCGAACCGAAGCAGCAGCAGCAGCAGCCCAATCTGATGACCACGTCCACGGCCAGCACGGCCATTGTGACATCTTCCCCGGCCAAGCTGAAAAAGATCAATATAACCGAGAACAAAATGGATCAATTGGATGCCACCAAATCGGAGCGGACGAATCCGTTTAACCAGCAGCAGCAGCTGCTCCTCGCCAGCAATGCCCTGAAGCAGGGACTGGGCGCCTATGCCAATACCACCTTGGCGGCCCAAATGGCCAGTGGCGGTGGAGCTGGCACTCTGAGGCGGCAGCGGCAGCCGAAGACGCTCTACAAAAGCGAGAATAATATATTGGGAAAGTCCGGATTTAGGCAGAATAATGGGAATTCCGGCACAAATGCGAGTTCCACCAACGGCACCCTCGACTTTCTGACCGGAGGTCCGCCATCCGATGCCGGCGACTACTCTGGCCTGGGACTGTGCAACTCCACCAATCAGCTGCTCAACGATTGGGCCTCCAGTGCCTCGATCGCCGCTCCCGGGGACTACCATCACTTTGGCAGCAAGCAGCCGAGCAAGCAGCACCTGTACGTGAAGGCCAAGGACGGCACCTGGTCGGCCGTCAGCTCGGATGCCTACCAGTCCTTCAAGCACCAGCAGCAGCAGCAGCAGCAACATCCATTCCTGGCCGGCTCAGGTGACAACAACAAGTCCTTAGCTAGTGTGAACAGCTTAGCTGGCGATAGCAAATTCCTGAGTAGTTTCGGTTCTAGCGCCAATGTCTAGGCCACAGCTTAGAGACCACTTTACCGCTTGGGTCAATAGAAAGTTGCTCAATAATTTAGAGAAGATGCAGACAGAGTTGGGACGTTTTCCTGGGGCTAAAATGTAAGCATTAATATATCAGCTTGCAGGTGGAAGTTGGGTTGGTGTCAGTTGTGAGGGTTGCTGGGGGTTTCTAATATCTATTCGATAAATTCAATGGGTTAACTGAGGCAATATGTCGCTCTACTTGGCGGGTTACCTTAAAACCTTAAAATTATTATGTATACCTTCTGTATTAATACTTTTACAATCTTTCCTTCCTACATATTAGGTAAATTTAACATAATTCCAGATAGATCTGTTGTACCTCTTATATATCAATCTCTGTTGTGATCTAGATAACCCATAGAAAACTAGCTTAACCCTTTTGCTTCTTCCACACCAAAATACCAACCCATAGATATCTTACACTTCCACCAAGTTCAACCAATAGAAAGTCCTAAAAAAATAAAAACAACAACGAAAATGTATGTAAAGATATACAGACAAACCCAGAAATATTGGCTTGTAAATATAATTCCCTAACTATATATCTAAATATTAAAACCTTAATCCCTTGAAGCACTTAGAGTATTGCATTTGGAGCAAGCAAACCAGAAAAAATAATAATTGAAGACACGAAGCCAGAAACCAGAAACCAACGCAAAATAGCACAGAAGTAGTTCAAGTAAGTACACCAAAGAACCCAAAGAAAACCGTCAAGAGTTTGTGGCAAAAAATTAAGAACTTTTGCCGAAAGTGCTCCCACAGTAAAGTAAAACCGTGTTAAAGCCAAACAAGAATACCCAACCCTAACGAGAAAATCTTAATTAGAGTTACATAAAACAATGCACGATGCAAGGTTAGTTGTGTGATGGAAAAAATAATATTGAAAGGTCACCTCCCGCAAAAAAAGCTAAGGAAATGCTAATAATAAGGCTGTTAAATGTAAAATATCATAAACGATTCAAGAATGAATGACTAAACCTACATTTAAACCATGTAATTAAAGCATTAAAATGTAATTAACTGACACTAGATTTAGTTTGAATAGCTAAAAGAGGAAGGCAAAAAAAAAAAACACAAAAAGGATTACAGCAAATAATGCGATATAGCTGAAAAAGAGAAAATAAATTAAACTAATCAATTAATTGATAAATTATGCAATGAGAAAAACTAAAAATAAAGACAACAAAATACTAAAAGCAAAAAATACGAAACCGCAAAAAGCGTGATTCATAGTTTTATGGGTAAGAACCTTTTAATGGGCTTATTATATGGGTTTAAATTGCTCTTTTAAAATTTAAAATTTAAAGTATTTATTATTTTCAGTTTAGTATATGTTTTTTTTTATAATTAAGATTTCTTTAAAATTGTATAGTGTTTGCTAGATTTCCCAAATAATAAACAAGGCTTTAAAAATTCATTAAAAATTTCCCTTTAGCAAGCAACAACTATAGTTATGAATCGTACGTTATTTAGCCACACGAATAGATACAATCCACCTCTAACTTTAGCGCAAATTTTCCATTTCAGCAGCCAGGACCATTTGGCGTCGGCACAGTTGTGCCTACATGGTTCTGGACAACTCGATGGATTTTGTGATTTGAATCCATTCCATTCGGGGCGTGGGAAGGAGCTTCAGGTAAACCCAGCTATTTGCGGACTGGCCACAAAACTTTCAACTGATTCCCGGCCAGCGGCACAATTTCCAGCGCTGACCAGCTAATTAATTATGCACTTTGCCCCGGCTGCCCCACAGCCCCTAATTTGTCCTACAAAATCATTAATGTCGGGCTCCCAAACAGACATTGTCTTTATCCCCGCCGCCCCTGCACTTTCCAGGCCTAAACTATAAACAGTTGCAGTTGCAAATTCACGATAAACACAGAGATTTAAGGTCTCTCTTTGTATATTATTGATTTTTTGTTGCTCGTTTTCGGATTGTAAAACAATTCTACAAATTGTTGCCGACAGATTATGTGTGTCTGCTCTTGTTGTCCATATTTTTGCATCCGGCTCGTTCTCTTTGAAATTACTGCCAAATGATGCATTAAAATAAAATAATATATTAATGCTTGGCATGACATGGCAGCAGCAAATGAAATGAAAATCAATTTGATCAAATGAAGCGTAATAACATCGAGCGTTTTTTCTATAATTTAATTTTTAATAATACGTGCGATAACGTAGTTGGTATTATTTTAAATAATACAGTTGCAATACGGCTGCCATTAAATAAAGCCGTCGATAGGCAATATTTCACATTAAATTTTTATTTTGAACCGAGGAGATTATCTTATGAGTTTGGTTAGTTCCGGAATGAATTCAATAGGTTCGGGGTGTAAGCACATGTTAAATCTCTCCTTTGTTCCCCATTTTCCCCAGAACATTGGCAACTTTAACTGCACTGTCGGCTTATTACCCTTGGCTGAACTTTAAGCTTTTGCCGCTCGAACGGCAGCAGCTGCAGCCAATGCCTGGCTAATGTATCAGTGACCAGGCCCACGCCATTAGCCTCGACACCCCCGGAATTCGGACGGATGCCCCTCGATTTCCCACACCCTGCCTCGTATATCGTATCGTATATATTGCCCCCATCGACGGAGAAGCTAGCCAAGCCGAAACTACAAATAGCCTTAGTGTCCGAAACACTCGCCGGCAGTGCGTACCAATTGCCACTGGCCAGGCCGATAAATAAGCCCAAATTTATCATGGACATGGCGCACACATTCTCCTCGGAGCCTGAGCCTGTGGACTACTGTACCATATATCGTGGGACTATAATAGCTATGGCAGCCTCATAATTTTCGGCACCAAATTGGCCGATAGGCGTTGAAGCGTTCAATTGAATGTCGTCTAGCCGAAAAGGCCTTTCTTCGACCGTCCACGCCCACTCCCACCAACTATTGTATAATCAAAACTAATGGTCTATAAAGAATCAATTCTCAATTTGTTTAGCCAGCTGCTGCCCCGGTATCGAGCCGAGGACCCAACAGGACAATGACACAACCGGATAATGCTGCAAAGCGCTCCCTCCCATTTTGCCAACTAAAAAGTTTCCCTTTGCCCTCGACATTTTACCGTCCCGTCGTGGCTCCATGTTCGTGTAACACATGTGACAAATAAAATTTAAATGCGTTTTGTAAATAATTTTATATTGAATTTGTTATTGAACGGTGGGGTGGAATGGGAGCAATATGTGCGTACAGTAAGTATCATAAACTTTGGGAGGAATGTACGTATTTAGCAGAGTATTCTGATATTTAATATAAATTAAGTAGCAACACAGTTTAAATTTTAAATTTCTGCTTACAATGCAGTATTAGTATTTATTTGCAGCATGAATTTGTTTATTAATTATTATTCTTATCATTAAGCTTCAATATAGTCGAAACCCCACTGTAATTCTATAAGTGAATGTAAATAGCCGCCTTATTAGCGATATTTGCACAAAATTAGTTTTCCACAAATTTTGGTGCATCGTAAAAACATTGGCTCTGTGATGTGAGGACTGGAATTTTTGATTTGATTGTATTAAGTCAGCGGAGTGTGAAGGAGCAGGATGATGGCGGGGTTCTGCAAAGCACTGATTCAGCAAATTTGCCATAAAGTTTAATCAGCAGCTTTTGGCAGCACAAAAAAAAGTCGTAAAAGACCAGAGAGACACTCACATGCGGGGACAAAGTTTTATGCGCATTTGAGTGACCATAAAAATGCTCCATAGACTCCAATCGAGTGGCCTGCTGCTCCTGCTGCGAAAAGGAAGCACAACCCAGAGGAAACTGAGGATAAATTCAGCGGAAGCTATCTGGACTGTGACCAGAGTCTCGTTTCCGATGCCCGCCGATAAGAAAATTATGTTGAAGCTATTTGATGAGATTAGCCAAGAACATTTAGTGGCCACAAAAATCCAAAACAGAATATCATCATAAATGAATGAGGGAACTTTGGGAAACTAGAGACTGGTATAGGGATGGTCTTCCAACGGATAGCGGATTCACAGAAAATTGAAATTAATTATTGGTTGGCTTACTTATTTACCAAATATTCTTTTAAGTAAAGTATGCCAGAAAGCTATTTTCCTACGTTTTAAATTTAACTATTTTAAAAATCACTGCTAAAAAATCAAAGCTCTGGCATAGACATAGACTTTGGCACGTTTTCTCCACCCTTTTCGAGCTTAATAAAACAAGTGACCTTTGCTTTTGACTCTGCCTCCACACCTTCGCTCTTTTTAGCGCCCAGAATGCAAAGCGAAGAAATTTTGTAAATTGCCTTTTGTTGGCTGTACAAAACCAATTTCATTTAGACTCCCCAATGGATAACAACAAAAGCAAAAATGTAAGTGCTGCAGACAGAGGGAATCGGCATAGGAACAATGCCCAAGAATGTGGAGAGAGGAGAAAACAAAAAATTCAGGCAAATCTAGTGGGGAATTTTCGTATATTCTAGGGCAGAGCAAACATTTTAATTTGTCCATTATGTTATTTTTGATTTTTCGACTTGCACCGACTTTTTCCCTGGCATTTTTCCCCGTACACATTCACAACTTAATTGAAAATGGTCAGTACAGCTTAGTTGGGGTCGAGGGACAGGGACCAGGACCGGGACCCTCAAGGGTTGATTACACATTTCTCGTCTACTTTCTCCCCAGAAGTTGGGCGCCCGTACATACACACACTAATTAAATGCCCCCAACAGAAACTTTTGGCTAGTAAATGAAATGCTGGCCGTGGTCTCGGCTTTAAATGGCTAAACTTACATGGCGAGTTAGTCAAAAAGTTTAATTTGCCCTTCCCTGGATGCCTTTTGCTTGCTGCTTGGTGCTGCTTCCACTTCAACTTCTTGTTCTTGGCTAGTTCTTGTCCGTCTTCTGCCTTTGGTGAGTAATTAGGAAAATGCATTAAAATAAATGAGCTTGGGGAGTGGCAGAGGGTGGACCAATGGACAAATGGAAGTCACTCGGAGTAAAGTTACCTGTTTTGAGTGACTGCCCTGTGACTTGGACTTGGCAAATATTAAATTTAATTTTCATGTGTCTAAGTAGAGCAAACTTTGTCAGGGGCTAAGATTATTTAAAAGGATAGTGGAGCTACAATTTATTTAAAAATAATCTAAGTAACTTAGAATGTGTAGAAATTTAAAATAGCTTAAGTAGATTTCAAGAAACTTAAAAAACTAAGTATTTGTGGCTTTTGTTCATTATTTCAAATGTAAAAAAATATATAACACTTGAAAGAACAAATTTCTTATTTATTAAATAATTTATCAAACAATACGCAATAATAAATATTTCCAAACATCCAAAATTTTATTGTTATTTGTTGTATCTATTCATAAAATCGGTTTATGGCTCAACTTTTTACAACTCGTTTATTCAATCAACACATTACCCACCCTCCCAGCCCAAAGGATGAGAAATGTGTATATCCTCCAGGACCAAGGAGACATGACAACCTGGACACTTGCCGGGGAATGCGGAGAAGGGACAATGCGGAGACAAAGCGCGAGACATTTCAACAGGCCATAAAATACATTTCGGACGCCTTTTGTGAGTCCTTTGCCGCGAGCCTTTGCCGTTGTAATTTCTTGAATGTGTCAGACGTCGCCTTCGCCGTCGTCGTCGTTGTCATCCTCTTTAGCTTCTGCTCCTCTTCCCAATTTCTCCCCTATTCCACGTCTATTCTAATTGCAAAATATGGCGACAATTTCAAAGAAGTTAAGGACATTGACGCCCCTTAGACTCGCGCTCTGCCAGGGGATAATACAATTTCGAATGACATTTTCGGAGCAGCGTTGTAATAAATATCCCAGGCTGGGGAGGCGAAAAGAGGAGGGTCACCGCCCCCACTTGAACCGAACAGAACCCGCCTCGTTATGTAATGGATACTTAGTGGCCGTAAAGAAGAAGAGCTCCCAGCACAAAAATGCAAACAAAACTATTAAACGAGCATAAAAAAAACGAAGGAAGGATAGTCCAGGGCTTCGACTAAGAGATACCCGTTTTTCTGGAATATAACTAATACAGAATACATTAAAAGTATCAGAGATGTGGCCAATAATTCCTATCTCTATGACTTAAGATTTTCTATCCCATTTATTTCACAGCTGAAGGAATTAATATTTGTTATCAATGTTATCATGGCCTTTCCAGTTTCTTATATTCACATATCTTAACACACACCCTTCCCTAAATTTTATATACCCTCTGTTTTCTTTCTTTTAAAAAGAATCAAGGGGACAGCAAGCAAGACTTAACCTAAAACTGAAACCCAAGCCAAATGCCAGAAACCCACTGTAGTCTACACCCCTCTGCCATTGTTTCCCCAAGTGTATGGCTCCACTTTATGAAACGTTTTATTATACTAATTTGTAGGATGGCAATGGTCAAAATGGTAGCCAGTTTCGGTTACATCGAATGGCCAACTAAAAATGGCAATTTGCCATTGCATGAAATAAGCGTGGGTTACAGGCACTGCACCACTGCCAACTGGGCAACTGGGGTGGATGTGGATCCGGATCCCCTCCAGCACAACCAGAGCCAGGAACACACTTCAGTCAAGTCTCTATTAGCAGACAATGCTCTCGAGGGTCAGAGCAACGACGCAGCAGTAACTAAACTGGTTTTTGGTTTGATCCTCAAACGTAGCCAACGGAACTGTCTTCTAATACATATGGAAAAGGTAGTTAGGTGCATTAGTTACAGGGTGCGAAGGGATATAGTCGAATTGGGCTACGCTAGAATAGGTTTATTAACATAATATCAATATTATAGCTATTGAAAGTGCAGTAAAATATTTGTCTGAGATCTTAGTAGTCCCAGTTTTAGAGCTATTTGGATTACACTTAGCGAATAAACTTCCGGGCCCGATTAGATCATAATTTAATTTAATTGCAAACTATATTTGAGGCTTTATTATTTATAAATTATTATTTATAAAATAAAGAAAATCAATAGCTTGGAGAACATTACAAATATATGAATAAGTATGCATAAGGGTCTTCCTTTATTCCTTAGAACTTCGAATAATGTAAGTTATTATTTTTTGTAATCCTAAGAGGTATTAGCAATTCTATTTATAGTCCAAGCTTTTCACCTTCTCATCCCAATTACCTTAAATGCGCTCACGAAAATTGTTTAAGTGTGTTCGGGTGAGTGTGGCCCTGTTAAGGGATTTTCGCTAGAGTTTTATTAAAACGCCATAGTATGGGTGCGGATGGTTAGTGTCCAAGGCCCAAGAGCGCCAAGTGGACAATGCGCTACGCATTGGAGCCGCTCTGTGGAGCCCCCTTGCACCCCCGACGCCCATGCACAGAAATGCTCGTTTGGTGGATCGTTAGCATTGCATTTTGAGGGGGGAGAGGGGATAGGTAAGGGCACCTCCCTTTGGGGATTGCCAAGTTTTAACGACTTTGTTTCCGTTACGTCTAATTTAATGAAATTCGTTTTGCTTTCTGGTCTCGCTCCTTTGCTCTGCTCCTTTTTGCCAAGTTTTGTGCATAAAATTTTCCAAAAAGGAATTCTAATGACTTGGGCGTTGTTGCAATAGTCTCGTCTTCTGGTTATTTTTGTTTTTGGGTCTGGGGTCCAGTCTGGTTTTTGGTTTTTCTCCACTAAAATGTGTGTGTGTGTGTCTGCGGTTCCTTTTTCAGTTGGGTCTATAATATTTTGTTTGGTTTCTGATTTAATGATGGTGGTACGTGTTCCCACTTGTTGGTTTTCCTTTTTTGCCGAGTATGGAAATGAAGACATTGATTATAATAATATGGCATGGGTTGTACTCAAAGGGTATTGACTGAATGAAATGTTAATGTACGGGGCGTAACCTCGATTACTTTTGCCGATAAGCAAACGATTATGGCCCTCTTAGCAATTAGCTTGCTTTCGATAAATGGGTTGGGTGGGCATAATTGGCGCCTGTACGACCTGTGTTTAGAAATTATAATTATCTTTCACTCCTTTTGGAAATCGGTAAAGGTATTTAGGTTTTTGCTGATATTTAATTGGAGGGTATCTTTGATTTAAACCTAATAAATCTTTAGAGATATTATCTTGCTTCCAAATTTGTAGCCACTTTATGTTCTAGAAAAAACACTCTGTAATTTTATTAAGCCCCAGGTTAACTTATCGGAAAATCTCTTAATAAAAATTCAATTCCCAGGCCCCACCACTGAGTGAAGCCAATCCGTTGCATCTTCAATTACGTGCAGCCCATAACTAACCGGCGAATATCAATTTCGTTGCATGTTGCACTTTGGCCACGCCCCCCGCGCAGAGTGAAAAGACCATCGACTTGGCCCACAACATAAAAAGTGAATGAGAAGTGGAATAAATTTATTCGGTGGGTAGCAACGCCTCAAAAGTTATAACTATTTGCGGAAGATATATATATGTAGTGCACGGGAATGGTGGATCGGCTGGGGTGAGGTAAACAAACTGATTTGCATTTATGGAAATGGCATTTTAGCACACATTTCACCCCACTGCAGCCCCCAGCCCCCAGACAGCTCGACGTAATGGCGTAAAAATGCAAAAGGCAAGGAAATGTCTGCAGGAAAGCGGGAAATCCCTTTCGACCAACACAAATAGAAATGTCCAGAGGATGTCTGTGTGGCATAAGTAAATATTTATGTTTTATGTTAATGAGAATATGTCTGACTTTTTGCCATTTGAATATTGGCAAACGGTTGCGAATGCCTCTCCCAGGACTTTCTCTCTTTCACTCCCCCAGCTGCACATATTTGTTTGTGTTTGTGCTGTGGGTGTGCGGTGTGTGTGGGCTGGGCGAGCTGTGTGTGCTCGGTGTCCTGGCCCCAAGAATGACAAATGTGTCGGGTGCTGGTTAAAGCTGCGGTTGCAGCTTGCATATTTTTCATTCAACCAACAAGCAAACAAATGCACGACTCTGCGGTTTTCGGGGGCGTTGGCGAGGCTGAGGGGGCGTGCCACATCGGAGGTTGTCCTCATTACTTTATGAGGCCGGGCATGACTTTCGCTAGTAGCCGCCCAGTGGCTTGTTTGCCAATAATTGACAATTTAATTTGGCCAAAGTGTTTGGGCGGTGGCGATAAATAAAGAGGAATGCCGAGCTGGGAAAATAGGGAAAATTATATGCTAATTAGGGTGCTGAATTTCAAATACGCTCACTGGCAAAATGTTGGCTAAATAGTCTACCTCCGAGTTGTGACTTCTTAAATTTAAGATTGGTAGAATGTAAATATATGTTAAAGTTTTTCAATTGTATTAAAAGTATTAAAAGTCATATATATTTTCCTTTCTTTTATCATTAAATATATATATTTTTTTTTTGTAATTAATCTTTAAATTGTCGTTAGTTGTATTATTTTATAACAAAAATCGTCCAATTATGGAATGTTGCCATATTTAAGAGCCAAAAAAACAATTTTAATATACCCTATATTCAAACCAAAAGAATTTGTTCAATGATGCTGCATTTATTTGCTTTAGTTTAAATTAAAACCTTTCATTAACCGTGTTTCCTGTGAAATGTTAAAAAGGGATGGAAAGTTGTTTCACTAATACTCTTACAAATTAACAAAGAACGGGTAAAGAATAAATATATGTTCATATTACTTTAAACTGCAGCTTTAAAACACTTTCATTTATTTATCTATTAGTTTTTATGGCAAAAGGTACGCCCGACAAACGTATGGAAAAGCATTCAAAAAACGTAGCCTATCTTTTCCGGCTATTTAATCAAGCGTTTTATACAGTTTTTGTTTCCTATCTTGTGGTTATCATAAAGAATTGCAACATTTTTTTACAGGGCATTCATTCTTCGATATTTTTATGATCATATTAATAAGTACATTTTTTTCATGCATATTTAATTAGTTTGTTGTTTATGGCCTCCATGAAAGTTGTTTGTTTTGTCTTTTTTCTGTTTTCTGCTATGATTTTTTTTTATAATATTGTTGTTTGTGGCCGTTTGTTGTTGTTTATTTATTTAACCCTTTTTTCGCTGATTATTTATTAATGCTGCACTGATATGTCGCTTAAGCTGACGTTTAATTAATTTTATTTTTTGTTTTTACTACGACAGGATATCAGAATAAAAACTGCGTTATTTTTGCGGCTTTTCGTGTTAATGAAAATTGTATTTATATGAAAAAATTGAGTTAAAGAAAAATTGCGATTAAGTAGACTAATTCAATCAAATCGAATATACATTTTAAATACTAATAAAAGGATTTCCCGCGGCGCATATTTAAAATGGTTGATGTATTAAATACTTTATTTAAAGAGCGTGAATAAAGGGAGATCAAGTTTATAAACTGTGGTCTTAGTAAAATAGGTAATTAATTGTATTTAAAGCTCGTCAGATTTTAATCAATTGCAGTCTGAATAAATTTATCTTAAACTTTGGTTTCGATCAAGACATTTTTTAATGGAAAGTCCGTTAAACAAAACGGAATTTATTTTCTCATAAAACCCTTTTTATTTATTTTATTTTTCGACTTTTATACATTTACGGTTAAGGAATATTGGGTAAAACCCATAATTCGACTTTTATACATTTACGCATAAGGAATATTGGGAGATCCCATAACCTGCAGATATTCCGACAGGAACCATTATATTTCCAAAAGGGGCTTCCCTGTTTGGGCCCAATGCGATGCCATCTATTCAGCGTTAGTTCAATAAACTTTTATGCTAAAACCTTGCCATTCATTCCCCGGTCTGAGGTAAAGACAACAAGGAAAGCGGGCATAAATATGCTCAGGCATGTTTCCAGACACTAAATGTGGAAGGGAATAAGGTTGGCGGATTGGCTGACAGGGGTGGGTAAGGGTGGACTCTGGTGTGTGGACACACATTGAAACCGAGATTGTCAACAGGGGCGCAAGCGAAAGTGATACAGGGATTTTCCACAACGGCAACACGATGTGGCAGGCGGCCCCAAGTAGACAGCGGGAATCGTTCCCGTCACTCCTCCTGATGCTGATGCTGATGATGATGATGACACGATGAGATGAGGGGATGAGGCGATGAGGAGGCTCTGCGGAGCCGGTCTTATGTTTGACTTCGATGCTGAAATATGCATTATAGTTATGGTAATGGCCTGGCTGAAAACTACCCATACCCATCTACTCAGGAAGCTGATGTCAAAATGATGACAGGCATATTTACGCTCCTTTCGTGCTCGCTGCGAATACCCTCACTGAAGGAGGTATTCGAGGGATTTTAAAAAACTTTAAAATCTATGAACTTTTTTTAAAATTATTTTGATTTATAAGGCATTGAAATCTAAAAGCCGAAATATTCATAAAATGTATAGTATGTATTTAAAGATTGTAAGAAGTATAAAATTTACATTCCAGTAACAAAACTGAATTTAATTTTATATTATTCAAAGTTTTATAAGTATCCACATATATGCCTATAAAATTTCACCAATTAAGATTTATAAACATTAGTTTTGTAGTTAGTGAAATCCAACTTCGTTTAGTTACCTTTTTGCAACATTTTGTCTTTTGCAGCTCACCGTCATTGTTTTTTTGTTTTTAGTTTTTTCTTACGGCGCTGTTTGCTTGCTCGCCGCGTCGTCTTTGGTTTTATGGCTTTTCTTTTCATTTTCCATGCCGCTTTGCGCAAATTTTCAGACCCCAGAGACAGGGACAGGGACAGAGACGGAGCGAGGGTGCCACTGACAGGCCGCGCAAGGTTAAAGTGACAAGTGCGATGATGTGGCGCCCAGCCCACCGCCCTGTAAGGCGAAGGTAAGACAGAGAGAGGGCGTCTTGTTATGGCCAACATATTTGCGTCGCGACAAAAACAAAATTACGTGCTGCCATCAGCCAACAAAGTGGGAGAGAGAGGTGCAGCTGGAGCGAGCGGGAAGGGAATAAAAACTTTTGCAGACTACGAAACGAGAATTGTTCTGGATATACCTGGTACTCAATAGGGTTCAGGGTATATTTTTTGGACATTACATATGATGAAAATAATTAATTATTTATAAGTTTATATCCAAAAAAGCAAAATTACATGCATTGCATTGCATTAATAAGTTACCCTCAAAGATGTCTTTAGTTTTTAATGTTAGTGCTATAGCGGAAGAATTTTTTAAACATGTTTCTTAGATAAAATGACAATTAGTAAGTCTCACATATAAATTTTAATGCGAAGATTATTTAATAAAAAATATTTGAAAAATATTTATAATGGGAGTTCGCTTTTAATGACAACTATAACTTGTAATAACTACCTAATTAACTAGTAGGTATTTTCAGAGTCGATTTCCCTGCCTGCAAGCCTACTTCTACTTGTTGTGTTTTTTATGTTGCTACTGTTGTAGTTGCACTTGTGTTGCCTTTGTTGTTGCTCGGTGTTAGTTCGCTGTTTGACTGTGGCTTTTGCCTTTTGTTTTTATGCCACAGTAAAAACACTGAAATGCGATACTATTGTTGCAACAATTGTTGCTGCCCTCTTGTTGTTGCACGAACATTATCCAACACCTCGCTGTTGTTGTTGCTGGTTGTCTCGCACAATGTGTGGCCATGTTTGCCACGACTGCCAGCATGAAATCTATGGATTTAGCAAGCACTTAAACTTTGTCATATGCCATACGAGGGTTTCAGCCAGCCGTTGATGAGGATGATGGCGTTGTTGTCGCCGGCTTTGGCATTGCTTTACACCTTCCCCTTGGTTCCTCCCCTTTTACCTATTTGTAACCCCCTCGTGTACTGCATCCCCTGAACATTTGCACTTGAAAACACTCACCGGAAACGGCCAAAGAGGAGACAGTCAAATGGTGCATTAACCTTTGCCATTGCAGTGGCTAGTGCCAAGTGCTGGAATGAAATTATGATGCAAAATGCAATTACAAACGGCTAACGCGATGGAGTTAAATGGTGACTGAAAGGGGACAAAAGGCTGAAGGGAATACATTGAAGCGATTAAGGTTGGTCTGTTAAATCGATTAGGAACAACAAAAAAGAAGGGGCGCAGAGAGAAATTTACTTTCAGACTCTTAAAAAAATAAAATTTGAAATGAAAATGGTTAGGAAATTAATAAGAAAAGAAAATATCTGAATAGATGGCCACTTTAAGAAGGAATTCAAGTTATATAATGTTTAGTAAACACAAAAAAAATCTTTGAAGTTAGTTATTTCTATATATTCAGATATTTCCTGAATTAAAACTCATCCCAAAGAAAATCAAATAAAACTAAGAACCGATTTTGCAACTTTAAATCAAAAAACTCGACCCTGCAATAACAGATCCCTGTTGGGACATGGATCAAAGTGCGAAGCCGGAAATAGTTCAATCAACTTAGAACGACACTCATCGTGAAGAGAGTGCCAAAAAAGCAAATCGAATGACGAAAGCCAACTCCGCTCTTGGTCCTAAGTCTGTACGTATGCATGCACGAGTATTGGCTCGTAATCCACGTGGATTATGTCAAAATTGGTATATCATAAAAACGTCGCGTACGTGATGGGAATCACAAGGCCCGTGGAGATCCAAAAACTGGCGAGAATATTGCCGCGCAGAGCCAGAACCTTGCACTCCTTCTACTTTTCGTGCTCGCGAAATGGTTCGCACTCAAACCTTTTTGACCGAATGATTAATTTGTATGCGCCAGGCGGTGACTTTTGTGGTCCCGGGACAAAGGCCAAAAGTGTTTGGCATGTAACGGAAATGCGCGACCAGAGACCACGAAAATAGAGTGGAAAGCGGGGAAGGGCGAGGAAACCCGGGCCAAACTGGACAGGGATATGGCCAGGAAGAGAGCGAGCGCTTTGAATATGCAACGGGAGCGGGCAAATAAAGTTTTCCCGTCTACTATTTTTTTTCATTCGGCTAACGGATTTTCCTCAAGGGGAAGTTTTCCCTTTATGGGCATGCCATATAAAGTTCCTGGATTTTTGCCAACAACTTGTTAAAAAAAAAAAAAAAATAGAAAGCAGGGAAATCCACGTTTGTGCCTCCTTTCTTTGCTTAATTTTTTACAACTTGTAAAGAGCAAAATAAAATTCATTGCGCGACAATTGCCTGGAAAGGGGGGCTTTTCGGGGGAGTGGCGGCACTTGTAGTCCTTGGGTCCTACCTAGAGTCCGTGTCAAGATTTCATTAAAGTTCCAGGCGAACAGCAAAGCTCGGCCAATGCATGTTGGAATGGTAAGCGCGGAAAGCGGAGACCGGAAAAACTTTGCCTCATTAATTGAGTCGCTCTATTAGGCAAGCGACCAGCGGAGAGGCAAACAGAATTAAAAAAACGAAAATCTGGCAAACAAAAAGAATTCCCATAAATATAAACGATGCTTGCTTCTGCTGAAAATGGGTTTTTCCGTGAAGGGATCAAGGAAAAGGATAAAAGAAAAGAGAAAAGTTGGATACCCTATGAGGCAGACTTAATAAAATAAATAAAGTTAATGAATCAAATTGAAAATTTTACAATAATCTTGCCTCTGTATTTAAATATTTTAACAACCTTTCAGTTTTACTTAAAGAATTATCATTACTTAAATAAATATTTAAGTGATCCTGTTTTATTCTGAACTTCCCTAAGAATAAGAGCACAAATATCCATTCAATTCCCGTATACCCTTAGCCGCCTTCCTTTCCGTAATTTTCCAGTCATCCTTCGCAATGAGTTTCTTTTGGAAGGAAAAAGCAGGCTTCCTATTTCAATTTCGTATATCAGCAATTTGAAAATGAACTTTACACTTGGCCTGGCGCCGTGTTCGTTTCGTTTCGTTTCGTTTGCCTGCCAGGATATCTCAGGCATCTGTATCCTTTTCTTTTTATTGTATTACCGCGAGTGTTATGCTAATTTCCGGAACCGGAATGCCAGCTTCCTCCGCCGCCCGCGCGTCCTGCTTCACTCAGTCTCGCCGTACGGGAAATGAAATTTAACTGAATTTGCATTGGAATTCGATTAAATCGTTTATGCAAACATTTCGTTTCATTTCATTTGCGGGTTTTTCGCTTTCCCGCTCGAAAGACTTTTGGGCCGTCTTTGCCGCCGTCATTCCCGTCCTGAATCGTGGGCTTCCTTCCGCTCCTGCCAGGGCCATGTGAATGTGGGAATCCTTTCGAGCCGCGGCTCCGTGCCTTGTGCCTCGTGGAAATTTCATTGAAAAGGCCCAAGTTGATTTTAGCGTTTATATCATTTGCATAATTCTCATATATTTGTTTGTTTGTCTCTCTGGCTGTTGCTCGACTAAACTCGTGTTAGGTCTTGTTATTTATGAATTAATTTCATTCGGCATGTAAATGTGCATCAAGGTAATCGAGTATGCTGCCTTTGAAATGGTTTGGCAATTTGCATAAAAAATATGAACACATTTTCGAAGGAGGCTAAGCCAAGCCAAGGCAGAGATTGATGGGAGATGACAAGTAGGAGGAGGTTTTTGTGGCTGAGAAAAGGGAAAAATAAAGTGGCAGGGATCCCAGAAAGTGTCAGTTTCTAATTGATTCGATTGGGGTTCTTAAACGAGATGGAAAGCTGGAAATGGGGTATCTTAAAAACATTAAAATATGGTAACATAAATGTATGCAAATGATTTAAATTCACAAAAGATTCAAATATATTTATAGGTAGTATTTATTGAGTTAACTTTTTATTATAATCATTAAGTTTAATATTTAATAGTTCTTAAATTTATTTTATTAATTTAGGAGACAAGCCAATCACATATTTATTCTTTCCTTTTACCCCTACAATTTATTTTAAATATTAAACCCCATGGATAAATCCTTCGATCACGGTTCACACTCTACCTGTTTCAAGAACAGACTTTCCACCCGTCACAGCTGACCCAACAACTAGCATTAAGTTAAATCCTTTTCAAGCACCTCAAGTGTTCGCCGGGGGTGTTGACGGTGGGCGGGTTTGACAAACACCCCCGTAGACGCATTTGCAGCCGCGTCGAAAATTATAAATAGCGGTTATTATGAAGCCATAATTTATGCAAATGAATGGGTGGGGCTACGCCCCAAGAAAGACCACGGGGAAAGGGCTGCAGCTTGTTCGAACTCCTCGCAGCTCTAATTGTTTGATTAATGGTTTTGGTTTAGGCCAAACTGCGAAACTGCGAAAGCCGCGGCACGTGCTGGCCAACATGAGTGGCTAGCACCCACCCGAGCTTCCACCACCACCACCTCCATCCATCACGACCACAGGACATCCCTTCTCGTACCCTTCCGAAATGTACAGAATCCCCGGGAGCGGAATGTAAAGCGCAAATATTGTTTCAATGCGGAAACTTACCTTTTAAGACAGCAAAATTTACCCCACGGCCACAGACAAACTTCAGACTCCGGCCAAGAAGGAGTATCTGTTAGATACGCGCACGTACATATCTCGGCCGAAGCAGCACCCGGCAAAATGCAAATATCTCACATACATCCGTATAAGTACACTGAACGGATTTCCAGAATATTGGATCTAAGAGGTTGTTCGTCAGTATTTAACTAATATCTAGAGACCCCAGAACATTTTACATTCAATTTAATTACACGGCATATATTTATTTTGTAAGTAATAACAAACTTGCTGGAAAATAAATTTATAGCTATAAAGTGTTATATTTAATACCCAAATATACATATTAATCTTTGAATTTGTAAATAATAATGTTAATTCAAAAATAAATATTTTTAAATAATAATTTAATAGATAGAAAATCTCTCAGTGCCCTTCTACCTATACATTTAGTGGATATATCATGTCTTTCGTTTTCATGCATTACCCGGCCAAGGTTTCTTGCTGCTTCTTGCCGTGTTTCCTTTTTTTTCAACAAGTTTGCTCGCTGTTTTTCATGTTTATAATAGAGGAAGACGAAGAAAAAGTTTTCCCATGCCGCATAGTTCGGGAATATGTAAATGGAAATGGGAGAGGAGAGGTGTGTTTGGCAGAACATTGAAATTGCATTGTTTGCCTTTTGGCCTGGTCGAGTACCTGGCTGTTTGCATTCCGGCTTATGGCCCGAGCCAGATATTTTATGCAATTTTTATGCATCGCCATACTAAAAGAATTGCTTGCCTAGTTAAGCCCCTCGATGTGGCAGCCCAGTGGCGCCATATTTTGTGATTATTATTCAGGTATAACCCCGGGTCCAGACACGGTCATAATTTGGCCAACTTGACCCTCTCGACCGCCTCTCGGATAAGTCTCCATAAAACGGAAATCGTCAATTTCTTCGCACAATGCAGGAGATGACGATGAAGAAGAAGTTGTTAAAGTTCTTTGCAGGAGCTCCTACCGCAAGAATAGATAAAATAAAGTTTTCAATAAGAGAAAAATGGCATAAAAAGTGTGCAGCAAATTGAAAACCCAATTGGAAAGTTATTGAAATTGCACAATAATTTCTTGAATTGCATGCCCTATTGAATTTCTGTTATAAGTTTTCGTACTCCGCCCTCCCCTTCATCCTCAATTTTCCCAACTATCTTTCTATCTCAGGCTGCTCCTTACCCGTTTTCAAGCATCATTTGAATGGGGCAAGGAAAACTTGATGGCCCCAGGATATTCCATGCCATTGTATTATTGAATTGTTTAATTATGACTGAGAAACTTTTTTCGGGTTTCCTTTTTATTTCTACTCAACTGACAATGAACGGGCATTGAATAAATCATGGAACAATTACCGAAGGGTTTTGAAAGGGGAATAGAATTTTCAAGGATATAGTCTAATTGGTTATATAAAAGGTATTTTATTATTTAAGAGTTTAAACTAGAAAGTTTATTTAAAATTTGATTTATATAAGCTAGATATTTTTATAAAATTAAAAGTAATAGGAAATGATAACAGAATATTAAACAGAATTAAAATTCCCTTTGCTCTTGTATGATTTTCTAACCACTGAAAAGGAATGAAAAATCATTGCCTCCGGCTCTTGGCTTATTGAATCCTTGTTGCTGGCTATGGGCCTGATCCTGAATCTGATGCTAAGTAATTGCCGGACAAAGGCACACTCAAATGCTGCCCATTCAAATTAAAAGCCAACTGAAGGACAATTATCCTGAGGATCGGACTGAGAGCAGCCCTGGACCCAGGGATGCATAACAATAACAATTAAAATGTACGACAACTGCAAATTGAAGATGTTTGCAGGCATAATCGAAGGGGGAGCAGGGCGGCATCACCTGCTAGGTAGATAACGGAGGCTTTGCCCCCTCACTCTGCTTATGGCACGTACCTAAAAAGCATAAATAATGGGGCTGCATTTGAACAGGATTTCATTTCATCCCTTTACCCGCCGTCTAGTCTTCGGTTTGAATGCCAAGCGCCAGCGTCCAAACAACGCCAATGCCAATGACGTCAATGCCAACACCATCATTGTCGTACACATACCCCTCTCACACACGCACCCATGGGCAGACAGGGACGTCATCCAGACTAGGGACAATGTCGAGTCCTAGCCAGGACATCTACCTGCTGACAACGTCAACGGCTGCAAAGGTTGAAACTGAGAAGAAGGCTGTTGACTGCAGCAACACTTAGATATTTTTTATTTTTAATATTTGTATAGGAAAGTCAATTATAATGAAGGGTTTTCGTATAAATTTATATCAAATATTATAATTGAAATTATTCTATTACCATAGATGGTACTAATTTATATTTTATAAAACAAAAAACAACAGCCTTCATTATTCTAAAATTACCCGAGATTGGTAATAATATCAAGTTATTGCTGGTATAATTTCTAGTATAATTTTTCGTGTTTATAAAGAGTTTACATAGGAAAGTAAGATAATTGTATCTAAATTTAAAATATTTTTATTCCCGAAGAATCTGGCAAGAAAAACATCCTTCATAGAATATGTTGTATCTCGAATAAATTGCAAATTCTAAACAATTTATCCCTTGTTTTGTCCTCTGTGCATTATCAGAATTATTGGTACCTGTCCACGTGACCAGGGCCCAAATACACAAAGAGAATAAGTGACTGGGAGTGAAAGGGAGCTAGAAAGCGACAGCTAGGCAGACGGACACATATATCGAAGGCGGGGGAGGGAGTTTTAGAAGACAGGCAAATGGGTTTCGCCCCCTGACACGCTGAACTCTCAAAGCGAAATGAGAAAAATCCCCACACGGAGGACACCGGAAACTGGGACAATCAGCCCCCGTCCCTTCCCCCGCCACAGCCTCCTTCCAAGGCCCTCCTTAAAACCCATCCCCCTTGGCCACACCCTCCGAGCCAAACCGAACCCAACCAAACCGAACGGAGCAGGGCTGGAAGCATCAAAAAGCAATGGCTTAAGTGCCCTGGCATTGTGAGGCTGACAGGAGCAGAATGCGTCCAGGGGCGGGTGTTGCGGGTAGGACTGAGGGGACGCGAAGGGGGGCTCGGACATGGGCAAGAGCCGCAGGCGGCGGGAGGTGCAATGCTGCAGGAGTGTCGTGTCATCCATTGTTCTTTTCACAACTTTTTTCCTTATGTACGGCGCCCGAGAGTTGTGAAAATGAAAAGGGAGCCTTGCACCGAGAAAAATGCATTTAATATTTAATTAAGGATGTCATCGAGTACCTTGGAAATGAAATATAAAGATTTTAAAATTTAATGTACTTTTATTTTCAGATTTCATAGAGTGCCTTAACCACTGTTATGATTATTTTTAATTATTTTTTCCTTCATTTCTTTCAGTGCCAACAAAGGTGTTCGACAAACCGCTACAGAGAGCCGAATGAAAGGGTAAGGTAGCTGCAGCAATGACAAAGAGTTGATTACGGGCAGCGGCCCGCGGGTGGTCTTAAGTGGGCCTCACCGTACCCGGTACAGCAGTACCAGCCCCAGTACTGGTATTGGTACCTCTCCCTGATGAAGCACCTTTTGTTGTAATGAGTTTCGAGTGCGATTTTTGAATGCCTCTCTCTTTCTGTCCAGTGCAAACACACCACCGAGGGCCCCTCTACCTCATTTTTATTGCAGGACTTTTTCCTTTTCAGATTTTTAAGCGGCTTATGGTGGATCGCGTGAGCAGAGAGGGGGCTGGAATCTGCGTCTGGCCGAGCAATTCCGTCATTTCTGGTTGCCATGGTCAACAGGCGGGCTTTTTCGGTGAAATTATTTTCGTTTTCATTGCGGACTCCCAAATCCCTTAACCCCTGATGCCCCCCAAACTGCAGCGGTGAGAGCTTTCCCAGTGGCAGGTGTCTCATTTGGGGCCTGGACTCGCGATGGCCCAGGTGAATTGCCTTAAAGTGTTAACGTGATAATTTGCCACTTAAAGTGGGCAGTTTTCCAATTTTAAACAGTCAACTTAAGAACCGGGAAAGGAAACAGATAAAAAATAGTAATGGAATTAAAAATGATGTGATTTTTTGCTTTGTTATTAGTTATATATTAGTGGTAATAGTCAAAAGCTACACCCTATTTAGCACAAACTTTATTAGAACCTCTTCAAATATTAATGCAATATAAGCTTTATAGGTTTTTAAAAATGTCACAGATATAAAATAATTAAAGGGTCATTTTTGCTGCCTACCTTGATTAAATTTCTCACCTAGAGTTCAAGCCAAAGGGTTCATCTCCCATTTAAGCCCTATTGCTGGCTAGTTGCAGCACCCGTACTCAAACTCTCATCCGATAAGTAGTACGAATGGGTTATTGCGTTTCAGTTGTCTAACCCATCAATAAGAAAGGCCACAGCAGCTGCAGGGACCCCAGTCCCGTCCCTTTGCTACCGAAAAACAAACCCTGCCAATGGACAGACCGAATTGATGATGCATACGGCAAACAAGAGGAGCAACGACAAACAGGGCGATGCTCGGGGGGCAAGGCAATGACAATTGCATTGACATTTCGACAGGGAGAACTACTCGTATTCGTCCTCGAACCCCCGTGGATCCCCCGCAGTCCCTTCCAGAACTCATCCTGGCTGCCAGACCGAAACATGACCATTTACTGTGGAAGCTATCGATTGCCATTGCTTGATTTTGTCATTGGGATTTGTTGTCAGTTTGATTTTTGTGGGTCCCTTTCCAATGGATTGGGGTGGACTGGTGGTGCACTGGAAAGTGGAAAAGGTAGTAGTTTTTAATTTCGAGATATTTATTACAAAGATTCTTAGACCCAGCAGGTCTTATATCTATCTTATGGCAATAAACATTCTTGGATCTCAGAACCTAACAATGCTGGATGGCTTTCATGGACAAAAGTCTCACAGTGCACCGCTGAGAGTATTTGTATTGGTTTGCCCTCTCTACCTCCACCTCCATCTCTATGTAGTCTTGCTTAGTTTATTTAGTTGTCATTGCAAAAATGTTTGCTTATTGTTAGTGCGTTTCTCTGGTAAGCTGGCTGCTGGGCATTTATTTTCATCGCTGCCAAATTTCACAATTTTCCCGAAAATACTCTCTTCATTTCATATTCAATTTGGCGATGCAACACAAAAAAGTGCCGGCAGGCAGACAGAATTTTCCGTGCACTTTTCCTCTGTAATTGGCAACTGGCAATTGGAAATTTTACAAAGGCCTTGGACCCCCTTCCTTCATTCGAGCCATTTCACATGGAGCTGAACGTACTGATCAGTTCATTTAATTTCTGATTCGACAAATTGCTGGCCATTTTAAAGCTGAAATTCCATTTAATTGTCGATATTTTGTATGCTCGGTTTTATTTTCTATTTCATGCTAATTGCATTGCGTTTTAGTTTGTGAAACTGCGATAATTAAAACGAAAATCCAAATGTTTTGGTATTTTGAAATTGGCATGAAATTGATTCGAATGTTATCGAGTTAAATTAAACAAATACATTAAAATTTAAGCTGGCGGCGGTAAGGATTTTAATTTTGAAAAGTACTCTCCTCTGAAATTATTAATGAGAGGATAAACTTTTACTTTATTCTAGATGGTATAGAAAAATATTAATGAACATTAAAATTGATTAAAATTTACATAATGGATATAAGCACAGACATTGCTTTACTTCTACACTCCCATTATATTTAAACTTGGCTCCATTGTCTTCTCCCATTTCTCCCAATTCCTCCGATTCACCCTTGATTTTTGGGGTTTCCCTCTCAACTGGCGAGACTCCAAAACGACTTGAGCACGTTCTTCCCTCCTGGAGTTGCTGGGGATTCGGATTCGTGAGCAAGAGAAGTGAAAGGTCCCCATTCAAGGATTCTCATTTGGCCTTTGGCTTATCATTAGGCCGAGAGCACAGATGGTTTTGCATCTTTAATTGGAATTAAATTGGATTCTTTCCCATTTATGAATAATTGAAGTGGGCCAAGCAACTTAACCGATGAGTCCCGCCCTCTATCAATTTCAATTATATAATAATCATTTCCGTCTGGCGGCGCCGGTTCCGAACACTTTCCCGTCGATTTTCCCGGGGAGCGCGTGTCAGTCAATCATAACTGCCAAGGCTCGGCGTGACGTATGGCCTAGAGATGGACGCGTGATGTTTCATGAGATGTCTTAACTTTCGATATTTGGAGACCCAAAAATATATTAATACTTTCTTAGGACAGGTAAGCCTACTTTTTAAATATATGAAAAGAATATAGTGCCCACTCATCACAACCTCTTTTATTTCCAATCATTTTGATTTAAATATAACCTATTACAATATTTTTATGAAGTAAACCTTTTTTAAATCCAATACTTAATCCTTTTAATTTTATATTTTAATACGATTAAAGGTAAACTTACTCTTTTTACTTTGTCATCTCTAGAATATCGAGCTCTGCCAATCCTATCGAGAGAGGCTGCTGGCATTTACTGCAAGTTCATGCCAATTAAGGCTAATCAAATTATTTATAATGCTTAACCTAATTTCTCCTAGACGAACGTCAGTCCTGGCAGTCCCTCCGCCTCCCCCATTGACGTCCCATCACACGACTCCTTTATGTAACTCAATAAAAAGTGCGCTCAATACGTAAGCGAGAGGGAAAGGAGAAAGCCCAACACTTTCGCTACTTGATGCCGCCTTTTTCCCAACTTTTGCAATAACCACTTAAAATTCACTCAGCTGTGAATTATGCTCACGACGCGAAGTGTTGTTCTTGTTCCAAGGCGAGTCTGCTGGGAGGTGAATGGAAGCCAGAGGCGTAGCCTAGGGGGAACAGTTTTGGACTTTAACATATAAAGTACCTAAAATATTACAATATACATACAATATACATACTCGTATATTATAAAAGCAATAGAATTTGTCATTATTTTGTAAAATTTGTTGCGAAATTTAATTAAAACTTTTCTTACCAACATTAAAATGGATCAACATATTTGTAAACTAAACTACGGCTTAAACTTTCGATCCCTTACTTACAGAGATTTTTCCCAGCTACGCCTCTGGCTTCGAGGGTCCTTGTGATAGAAGTCAGTGGTAGTGGCTGACATGAATGGACGCATGTGACGCTGATGGTGGGCGTGGCATGGCCTCGTTATTGGGCGTCGATTTTAATTTGCCCCCGACGCGGCTCCAGTCGAGTGTGTGACTTTTGGCCGCCCAACGGATGTCGGGGAATTTAAGAGATTGATTCTTTAAATGTAGGACCCTTTCAAATTTAAAATTTTGCTATGCAAAATATTTAATGATAGATTAAAAAATGTACACCAAAATATGTCACATAACTAAAATTCTGTAGGTAATTTATCTTGAAGAAACAATTATAATACTATTACTGGCCATCTTAATTAATTCCAAAGTCTGTCTTTTTAGCCTCCAATCTGTACCTTTTATTTTCCTAACAAAATTCTGCAACATTTAATTTTACATTATTTACAATCAAACTTCTAGTATTATATCTAATTGCTTTAACTATTTTCCCATTCTTAAAAGTTATATTTTTCCTCAATTAATTCTCGAAACTTAAACTTAAGACTTGCCAAATCGAGAAATCTTATTAGCTAGCCATTTATAAGCGCCTCAGCTGCTGGCAACTTAATTTGTCAACTCAACTGTAATTTATCTGTCTCACTCCTTGAGTCAGACAATGCCTTATTCATCCGCTTGCGACTCATTCATTATTGTAATTTATTTGCAGCCGAAAAATGCCAAATATTTATTTAATTTTCGAGTATTCTTCAATTTATTTGTTTGCACAGCAACGAGTCTCAGACAGCCAGTGGAGCATGGCCCACTCTCCCTGAATGTTCAAGGCCTGCCCCCCATTCTTCCTGGTTGAGTGACATTTGGCAAGGCATATCGATTGCGATTAGTAGAAAATTTTCAATTTTCCTTGGCAGAAATGTCAGACCAGCGACGCAGCCTCAAGCTGTACACACAAATATAGAAAAGAACAAAGAAATGGAGCAACACCCAACCAAAAAAAATCCCGGAAAAACAAACTTTTGGTTTTGCGCTTCTGGCGATGTTGACACCCGATGGCGGCTTTTTCCCTTATCCCCTCTATTTTCCACTTCACCCTGCGCTTCATGGCAATTTGCCTTCTTGGTGTAACCACTGTGAAAATATTGTGTGGCATTATCGACACTGTACAGTGGAGCGAACAAAGGAAAACATTAAAGATAAATTGTAATTATTTAAAATATTATTAGAAATTAGAATTAGCTATTCTAACCAATTTTATTGGTAACTGAAATTGTGTAAATTGAATTAAAAAACTCTGGGTTCTCTAAGTTTTCACTTAGTCTCTGTATAATTCATTTACCATTTTTATAAATTGGCTTCGTAGGTCAAATAAATTTAGGAAAGCGTGCTTGATAGTTTGCCTAATTTTTGTCCATAGTTTCTCTTATATTAGACCCACTGTGTTAGGTAACAATGGCAACCGCCATGGAATGGATCCCTTGGTCCCTGTTCCGTCTCAGTCGATTGCCGCGCACTACAGTGAAGCTTATGGACAAGGGAAAAGGCGGGGAGCTGGGGTACTCTGGCGGGCATTCTCAGCCTCATCCTGGTCGCGCTTCTCTATTTGAAATCCATTTTGTTTGCCTTATGGATTTGCGGGGCTTAAAGTGGCTTCGTTGCTTCGTTTGCTTCATTTTGCTATTGTTGAAAATTTGAAGTAGCTTCCCTTGGCAATCTCAGAACACAACCCAGGCCCCAACGTCAAGTGTGTCGTCTGGCCGCTGTTTTTGTTTTATTTTCCCATGTTGACTATTGGCTTAGAGTTATGGGCCAGCGGCAAAACTGTTTACAATCGCGGAACGGCGAAGGCGTCGGATTTGGGCTGGCGCCCTAAGACTTTAATTGGGGGCGCCCCGAAATAAAAGGCGCTAATTGAGAGTGGGCAAAGTTTATACGGGGGATTAGCCATGGGCTAAAGAAAACTGTAGAAAAGGATTAGCTGTGGCAACAGGTTCGAATGGTTTTTTATTTTACTAAATGGGAGAATTTGAATTTTGCGTTTACGAATATAAAGCATTTAAGACGATATTTATGATCTCATTGAAAGAATGGTAGATAAATATAGATTTTGATATATCAATATATAAATTAAATATTAATGACTTGCTTTTGTAAGACATACTAATCCCCTGATTATATTCAGATATTACAGTAAGAATTCCCATTTATTTGTGGCAGCATTCCTTCCCTTCCCGCTATTTTTCCCAAATATCGTATTTCATTGGTCAGTTTTTTGTTGTTTCCTTTTTTGCAATTAAACTTTTCTGGCATTTCAGTTATTGCGCTTTGTTTTATTTGCTGAATTCTCGTTTTCGCATTTGATTTATCTGCGCTACTCATTTCCTTTTTCGGCCATTGATTATCTCCATGCAGCTTCACAGGACTCGGGCGTGCGTGTGTGTCCTGTATCCCCGAATCCTTGTATCTCGCAGAGCTCGTTGTAAATTCGTTCTGGCAGCTTTAATGTTTGCCAAAGCGGAAATGGAAAACTTTTGCACGTAGTCCTTCGCTCTCTAAGTGGCCAAGTCGAAGAATGCACGTTTGCTGCTGCTTATTTTGTTGCCCCAGCGATCGAGCATGAAAAGTTTTGGTTTCATTTTGGCTGTTCACGTATCTGCACCCACACACGGCTGTTGCGAGCCAAGATTTCGGTAAGTACATAAGCGGCACCCGAGACTCCAGCTGGTCTAAGCCAAAATTTGCACGCACGTCTGCTCATTAAATACGCATAGAAGCAAAACTGAAATGAATAGAAGCTGGGGCTGCCATGGGCTCAGAGATATCTGAAAGGGGAGCCCAACACGGATATGTCTGAGAAAATCATTTGCAATTATCCAGAAAAAGTCATGGATAATTAAAGAAAGCCTAAAATTGTATTATTACTTATACAATATAAAACATGTTTTTTAAATTTAATAAGTTATTAGTAGTTCAGTATCTTCAATTTTATTTATATAGAAAACGTTTTCATGATCTATGTTTCTACATATCTATTGAGTTCTTTGCAATATTCTAGATATTTTTACAATAATAAAATTGGAAAATTAATTTAAAATGTAATAGCAATCTTTTACCATTTATCAAACCTTAAAATAAATACTTTATATTTAGATAGCAAAATAACAAAAATACATATTTTTTAAAATACAATTATAAAATCGTATTATAATGGTTCTTAACTTACTTCCTTTTCCTGAACGCTGGAAAATATACACCTAATTTGCCTATTAAATTGACCCCTTCCCTTCGATGCTAAGCCTCTGTATCCTTGCCTTCCTTACGGACACGCACACACTGGGATATATGTTGTGCTAGATAATGAATCTTCTGACTCTTCCTATCTCCTTGGCCCCTCAGTGCCCACACTCCATTCATCAGACCGTCTATCTCTGTTGCCGCTTCTGTTGAGTTGTCTGTCTGCCTTATTTGCTTTTATTGTCTTCAACTTTATTCATATCCTGTTAAAATGTATAACTTTGGGGTTTCGGGTTATAAATTAAATACGAGACTGTGCCGTAAGAGCAGTGGCTAGGGTGGGCTAGGGGGCCTAGGCTCCTCAAAGTAGACGATTGTGTTGATAAACTGCGATATGCAGCATAATTAATGAGCTTGTCATACAATGCCAATATTTTACATTAAACGCACGCACGCACACACGGGCCGAGAGAGAGACATGTTTGACATGTGCATTGTGTACTCGAGGCAAATGTGTAATGGTTTTAATGAGTAAATTACATAATGCACTTGAAATCCTGCTCCAAGCCATGCAATTAAATTGAGATAATTGCTTTCAATTCCCAAGAAATAGCTGGGCAGTCTTCTGCGTAACGCTCTCATCTTATAGAGACATTTGGGCCGGACAGTTCCGTGTTAATTAACTCTTGGCTCTGTTATTTGCGGTTCTTTGCCCGCCAAAACTTGACAACTCATCAATAATTGAGCTGCCAACCAACCTGCGGAATTCATTGAAAACTGTCCAAATAAACGGGGAAAACCCCAGACCTAAAAAATTGTTGAAGCAGCAGGAAAAAGCTTTGACTTTTGGTTACTTTTCATTAGCTCTCGGTTTCAAATTGTGGCGGAAAAACAATTGAAAAGATTTCTCAGGCAATTAGAAGGAGTTTGTGATGCTCTTACTTGGAGGAAACAGAAAATAACTTTTTAAAATGTACTTAATTAATTTAATTCAAGATCTTATAATTAAATATATTGTACTACTCACAGAAATTATAAATCAATCCTTAAATTTTTGTTCTAAAACTGTTAAGCCTATTTCTAAAAATTAAATAGCATTCCAAGCAAGTCAGTGGCCATTATTTTTTTACCTGAACTCAAAGTAATTTGTAGTAATTACCCCTAGTTAAGGGTATAAATAATGGCAACGCCAATGGAAACCACTTGAACAAGTCAAGTCAAGTCAAGTGGAAGACTTTGGAAATCAATACACACACACACAGAAAACCAGAAAGAAAAAAGAAAAAAAAAAGGAAATGCAAGACGAGAACGATAAAAATCAAGTTCATTTGGCAAAGCCAAGGACTCGGGACAGGGGTCCTCAAACAGGTGGAGCCAGGGACAAAAACAGCGACACAGACAGATACCCTGCACAGACACACACCTGGTTAGTTTTTTTAGGGGCTGCTGGTTGCTTGGCATTAAAGTTAATAGAAAAAGTTGCTGTTGGCCAAGATTCAATCATGCGATATAAATAAGCAAGCACACACTCACACTGAGACAAGAAAGTTGGTGGCCAGGTAAATAAAACAATGGTCAAAGTCAGCACCCCTTCAACCCGGAATGGCACCGAAAAACCTTCACCACAGAAGACGAAACGATAAGAAGTCACAGAAACTTTTCTTTTGCTCCTTCGCTTTTCCTCTTCCTGATTTCCTTGACTTCTTCCTACACTTCTTTTTGTCAGTCTCAAGTTGAAAAATTACACAATGCGGGACAGTTTGAAAAGCCAAGTTTTTTGGCCATTCTCTATTTGGTCAGTTGATATTTGCTAGTGTTGATTGAAGTTTGCATGTTGCCTATCAAGAAAAAGACGAGACTAAATAAAAAGTTTGAAAATTTACCCTTAAAGTTGGCAGTCGAGTTAACAAATTGAAATGGAAAAATCAGAATGGGAAATGACCATGAATAACAATAATAGGGACACAAAAACCGAGCAAAAAAGCTCGTAATAGTTTTACTCTAAAATCTTTCGATCTTTGTTAAATTTGTTACAAGTCTAGAGTTCGAGGTGCTTTACATTTCTATGCCTTTATTGCACATATGTTTTCTAAAAGTATTTTAATCTAACTATTAAATCAACAACACATCAAAGGACATGGAAAACAAATATATAATTAAGTATGTACTTAATTGGCTCATAATTTTCCTTTCGATTAATTAACCCAAGCAGTCACCTGAATTTTAAGTACATTTTCCTTGAAGCACTAACTACTTTAATTGCTCATTGAGGCGGTGTGCAGGATTACGTGAAAAGCATAACGAGTACAGGGGCAATATATTAAATTCTAATACATTTACATGAAGAGATTCCCATTAAAATATCCTCCGGCAGCAAAAGCTTTAAGATATAATCGAACTCCATCCATCGATATTCCCCTTCCGTCCAGATTAAATCAATCCATTGAAGCATGTGCCCGCATATTGAAATCTCATTTAATTCAATTACAAAGCGCCACAACTTAAAGCAGGCGAAGGTCTTAAGGGCTTCCCAGCTGAGGGGTCAGCCACTGAGATCTCTCCCCCAGCTTTTCTTGCCGCTCTCGGAGTTTCACTTACGATTATTGCCTACTTTTCAGGGTGGCGGAGCGGGAAATAAAGGCGGTCCGAGCTGATTGCGAGTGTACAACAAGGTTTAAGCGCCACATGCAACATGTATGCTTTCCATTTCCTTATTTTCTTACCCAGTATTTTCCTGTATATACATGCACTGAAAAAAATTAGATAAAAACTAAAGAATTCGATGTATACATTTAATTAAAGAAAGTAATGGGTGGGGAATGAAACCTAATGTCAAATAGTTCATGTAGTATATTCCATAGATTATGTCATACTGAGACATTTTCTGATATTGGGGTTTTTCCTCTGTGTATACATTTTACATGCTCGAATTGTCATTGAAGCGTTTAGACATTTTATTAGATTGTTCTAAAGACCAATGCCGGAATATCGCCCCTTGGCTCGCCTGCCCTGAGATTTATGCACATATGCTAAGCACAGGCATTCGAGGGGTTGTATCAGGAACAAGGGGTTGTCTGCAGCCCCCTCGTTGGACTCCTGGTCGTCTGGATTTTCCGTCCCCCGTCCGACTTCTGTTTTGTTTGCTGCCCTTCTGGATGCTCCTTCGCTTTTCGCTTGCCTTGGCATTTTCCCCGCTTTTCTGGCTGCTTGTTTCCCCCCAAATTAAAATTGATTTGATTTTTGTGTGTGCGCTCCTTGGTTTTTGGGCTTTTCTTAATACGCTTAAATTGCACATATGCCGGACGGTTTGTCCCTTCGGCATCTTTGGTATTTTTGTTAATAAGGGCAGCAAGGAATTTTAATTTGCGAATGAAAACAAAAGTATGTGGGGTCTGATTGGGTTTGTTTTAAAGCAAAATGTATAAAGTGAAGACTGTTAAGATTTCAGAAATATTAAATTGTGGGCGCATTATATTCTTATATTTTTAAAATAAATAATGATATAGTTCTTTCTGTAAAAGCCCATAAGCTTATTATAATACAATCAATATCTGTCATATATAAGCTGCCTCAACCATGTCTGCATTCCGACGATCCCCCAAAAGCAATCAATTAAATGTAACCCTCTCAAAGATCTATTAGCAATCAAAACACATCCCTTGCTCCAACCAAATATCTGCGGAATTTGTGTAAATTCCGCCGGAGTACGAGGTTTGTCCCAAAGGCTGAACAAAAAATAGGAAAATCTATACATGCAAAAATGCTAAAGATTCTTTTAATGAAGCCAGGCACACGCCTCGTCGTACACAAATCTCCCTGGGATTTGACGAGCGAAAATTAATATGAAATCGAAAAATCATTTACCGTCGCTTATCGCTGCGACGACAGGCAGGCTGGCGGGCGAACGCTGCGTATGCGCAATGTGGAAGAGGATGGAGCTGGGAGCTGGAAAGTAGCTTATTTAAATTATCAACACGTTCGACACTCAGCTCCACGGGTCGCCATTGCCATATGTTTGGTCCATTAAGATAAGCGTCAATCGAACGAAACAAAAGGGAGATTGGGCGGAGAGGTGTACTACGCATATCCGGGGGTGATATCCTTGGGGGTGGGCCCCGCCGCTCGAATTCCGTTTTTTAGACGGAACGCAAACTGTAAATCCGGCAAATGTGTAAAATATTGTAGGGCACGTTTTAAAATTACCATCAATAATGCAGGCAAACATCAGCTAAAATGGAGCAGACCTCCAGGGGGTGGTTCCACCTTGCCTTCCATCCGCTTTTCCGATTTTCCCAGTCGATGTCACTGACACTTGGCCCCGGTCCTTTGACTTTTGTCTAAGCCCCAGCGACAGGACTCGTTTGCCAGTTTGATGGCTTGATAGGAATCAGACCTTGTGCCTCCCCTCTGCCATTTTGAGAGGAGTAGGAGTGGCTGGTTTAGAATCTTTGATTCCTGATTTGGCTGACATTTTATTGTCTCGAGCTCGTTTCGTATTTATTGAAAATGTGTTTGTTTTGGGCTTAAAACGAAGGCATTCCAGCTATTCGAGTAAACTTGTTACTGGAAAAGGTAGGAAGTTGATTTCAAATGGTATTTATTTGCTGACAGCTTCGAAGTTTAGGTAAAGTATTAAATATTTCAGCCTAAAATAGTAGGCAATTGGACAATTTATTTCCAAAGTATGTGTTAATTAATACATTATAAGCACTAAATCCTGAGACCCTAAACGCTGTTAAAAGCCAAAATATATCTAACAATACGGTAATGAGAATAAATAAAATAACCTTTAAAAAGTAATTTGCAAGATTTTAATAATTTTGTACCATTTTCTACATTAATTCATTAAAAGATCAAAGTTTTTAAGCCTAATTCCATTCAACAACTTGCCACAAAAATATCAAAATCAAATTGCCTATACCTTGATCATTTTCTATAAGGTCATGACCATATTAAACCTATTTTCTAGTCGTTTTTTTTTAAGAGTATTTAATTCTCGATTTGGTCAGCATTTTCTTTCTATTTGAGTCTGTATCTGAACTTTAAGGTTCAGTTGTGGTAGCTGCCACCTGTCCCGAGTACTCTTTGCTGCCGAAAGCCGCTTTTCGGAGTATTTCATGCTTTAATCCGCGCTGCTGTAGTCAAAACTCCAGCTTCCACTCCCTGTGTCAGCCCTTTCAGGTGAAAGGACTGGCCATGCAGCCAGACGACGCATTCCAGAGCTCGAAATTCAATAAAAATGCCAGAGCTGTGCGGCGTTTTCTATTCGCGCTGGCAAATTTGCTGGGTCCCTTCGCCCGGAACCATCGACAGGGAGTCTGTTGTGCCCAGTCCTGTGGTCCGACTTTTGCATTAATCACTTTTGCAAGCTTTCCGCTACGAGGGAACTAAACAAAAAATAAAGAAATAGCGAAACGAAAACCAAGAAAATCCCTACGCAAAGGCATAATAAATGGTGGGTGAGACACCGAGAGTTGGGGCAGTTGCGGAGTGCAAAACCCCGACGAGACCCTTTAATCCGCTGTGCAAATGAGCGTAGGCAGAGTGGAAAATTTATGGTCTCTCTATGGTCTGCTCTTACCTTCTTTTTCTTTATTTTTTTGTTCCAATTTCCTTTTTCGGCGGGGATTTTTCACTTTGGGAATTGTGCATGCGAATTGGGTAAAATATAGATGTGAAATTTGATATAGGACTCTGTGAATGGATGCCTAATAGAGGGCCAGTCGGGTCCGCCAGCGTTCAATCAATGAAAGTGCACACATATTTCCCATTTTTTGTTGTTTCTTCTGGAATGCAGTGATAAATATTTCGAGTGCTTGAATGCTGGAATGAAGGGTTATTGATGGATAGTGGTTTGGTTCGGTGAATAAAATTTAAGGGCCCTTGTGGATTAATGGATCTTTCAGGAATCTATTTTTTTTACTGGCCATTATAATCTCACATTCCTATAATAAAGAAATAAAATTAAGTAAATTAAGTAACATCATTAACACCAACTTCAAGATATACTTCGCACTTTCATTTAAATTCCACAACCAATTGCTTATCCAATCAAACCGAAATTTTCCAATCAAAAAGCGCCGCCGGAAAATTCGTAACAAAAAAAAAATATTTGCTTTGGATAATTTGGCAAACTTTAAGCTCGAAATTGAATATTCATTCGGAGTCTCACTTAGCCATTCATTTGGTTTGTGTCGCTGCCCCGGGGCCATTTGGCTGCTGCGATGTAAATTGTCAAATTAATGTTAAATTTGTTGTAAAATTTGAACAGCAAACTTTCGGGTAATGTTTGATAATGGCCAAGTTTTCTCTCGGCAAAGTATTATTAAATTTTTCTTCATTATTTATTGGCGAAAACTTTTGTTGCGCTAGAAGGCAACAAAAGGAGTTCTCTTCGATAACAAAGTATTTCAAATTGGTGTTTAATTTTTAATGCCATGGCACATTTTGAGCTTCCGAAATTTAATGTGAAGTTCTCAAATGATACCCAAGTGAGGTTTTGGTTGCAGGAAATAAGCAAAAACCAAAAACTCAGTCAGTAGTAAAATTTTACTTGTTCTCCATCGCCAACTCCCCAACATGTCCTCTCGCCATTTCTTCTTTGCTCCCTCGGTTTTCTACATCCGCAAAAATTCAGTTATGCTGACGTAAATTGGGGTTACATACGTAACCATGTAACGTGCGTCCCAGAGCTGTAAATCCAAACAATAAACCGAGAAGAAGTATAGCCTACGGAACCTTCTGTTTAAGACTCTGAGAGGAAATATAGATGGAATAAAAGATATAATAACAATGAACACTATTCCAACTTTTTATTTAGTTTTCTTATTATTATTATTAAAACTCGCGTTTGGTAAACTTAAATAATATTTAAATTATTAGAGAACCAACCACCTTATATCTATGAAACTTGCCGTACACAAACACAATCATGGTAAATGCATTTCTCTCACACATATGCTTATTTATGAACCATTTCATAAACCGCAATAAAACAGAAATTTAGCTTCGCTCCATGCATTCTTCCCTCTCTCTTTGCCAACGTCATGCCGTCTCTTTTTCCACTGATTCTGCTCCAATTTTGGCCAAAAATCGAGGGTGAGAGGCGGTAGGGGTAGGTAGGGCAGAGAAGGGGACTTTGCGGAGAGGTTTTAGAAGACAAAGTATGGCCGCATCGGGTTACGACTCCGTGCATCCTAATGTGACTCCTGCGGTTTGCATTTGAATGCAATTTGTGGCTAAAGCCGAGATAAAAACTAAGGCAATAGGCAAGGCTTATGGCCAAATGAAATGTCTAGATAAATGTATGGCAATTCAGCCGAATAAGCCTTAAACTTTTAGAGTGGTTTTCGGAGAATGTTCGCAGAATTAAGCATTTAAGTTATTATTTAAATATTTGGTGAGCAAAATAAATAAATGTTTACTCATAGAACAGGTTGTCAGTAGGAATAATAATCAAAATGGAGTGGACTGAATTTAAAGAGAAATTCCTGGAATAAATATCGGTAGTTCATTTTCATCCCAACACAAACTTAACACAGACTCGTGGGATAATATTTGCGATTACTTTTAATCAAGCTCACTCTGCTTTTAAAATTTTAAACCACACATTTTTCGCAGCCAAATGTTGTTGAAATTAACGGCTCATAAATTAAAAAATATGCTTTCTCATACCGCTGAACCGCATAACTCGCGTTTATGTCTTTATTAACGAACCGCAACCGAAAGTTGCCAGCCAAATCCAATAAAATTATTAATGACGACTAATAAAAAGAGTGAGTAAAGAGAATATTCGCCAACCAGCAGGCAACAAAACGATTAACCCAGAAGGGTCCTAACCATTTCTCCCGAAAAGAGCCTAAAGCCAAGGAATATGCAACGAAAATAACAAGAAAATACTTGCTGTTAACGATAACAAATCGCCGACGGTTAACAAGCGGCATTAATTCTCATTCGTAGCGGCATTTATTGGCCAATTAAAGTTGGTGGGAGGAGAATACTGGGTCAGCCCTAAAAACCAGCCCCGGGCTATCAAGTCAGGGAATAACGATGGCAATTAATAATTTTTGACAATTTACACAACATTGCGCATCAGTGGAGATAAGAAATTAGCCTCAACCCTTGAGTAATTTGTCCATTTCGCTAATAATTTCATCATCTACACATTTTCCACTCTCTTTGTCCTTAAATATATATATTTGATTTTAACTGCGCAAAAAGGAGAAGAGCGGTTCTTTTTTTGTTTCTCTTTTGCCGCTGACAACTTCAAGTGCGGTTGCCCTTTTCATGGCTTTCCTTTTTACTTCTTATTTTTTTTTATTTTCATGAAAAACAAACCATTCTCCTGCCACTTGCCCGGCTTGTTTATTCGCTTAACTTGCGTTAAAATAAATCAATTATTTTAATTCACGTTGACAACTCGCGTCATTTTCAGGCAAACTTTTTGCCCGCTGCTCTCTTGACATGGGATAAGGATGCTGAACTGCTGAAATGCTGAAAGGGATGGCAAATGGGTACAGGAGCACCGATACGCGCCGCAAGTAAAAGAATGCCATGCATAAAATGTCAATAACAGATATGAATACGAATGATTGAAAGCGAAAGAGAGGCATTAACCATATTTTTTGGAAGTCCCCCTTTTTTGAGGGAAGCATAATTTCAAGCGTGGTTTTTTATATTGGTTAAAGAAAGTACAGATTTATTCTTGTTATTATATTAATTAATATGCGAAAAAATTTTATTTGTCTTGTTAATTTTATTATAAGTTTTACAACATGTTGTATTTAAAATTACATCATTTATCTTGTATTTTTTAGCACGAAAGATATAAAAAAGTTAAAGATAAGCAATGCATTTAGGCTTGAGCAATAAATTAGTTTATTTAAGAAATTGTATTTATAGTTGTTTGATTTTATTGATTATTAATAGATACACCTTCGTTAAGCAACGCTCCTAACTAACTATCGGAACTCAAGCTCACCCCCAAATTTTGAACTGAATAAATTAAATAAAAAGTGTTTTGTGTTAAAACGAGTAAGCAAAAAGTTTTTACGGCACTCAGAAATTCCCCGGGCCACGCCTCTTCAAAAAGGCGCACACACACAAACGTATAGATATAGATGTATGAAATGCCATTTGGCAATTTCAATGTTGTATCCTTTGGCAAACACACCGAGAGCGAGGGCGGCGGAGAAGGAGAAGGAGCGCTAAAAGCGCCTGGATATATCCATTTCGTTTTTGGAGGATTCTTCGCGTGCCATGTTAAGAGCTGCAACAACAATGGAAACTACAGTAACAACAATTGTGTATTACATGCGTGTGAACCAAAACTCAGACAAGAGGATTTCCCCAGCCCCCCTAACGTTTTCCATTCACAATCAAACAAGCACATTCACAATCGCAAAATGGAATTGTTCATTTCCCAACTTTGGCATTGGGTAAGCACTTTTTGTGTTTATTTATTTAAGTGTTATTTCGTGAGAGTGTGTTGTGTGTGTGTGTGCAAAAATTGAGTTATAAACAAGTTTTTTGAAAATTGTTTAAATGGAAAGAACAGATTGAATTTCCTCCTGCCAACGGGGCGTGGGCCACTTGAGCTTTTGTCAAGTGGAAAATCGTTTTGTTGTAAATATGTGAGAAGAGCTGGTGTGCCGTGCGTGCACTATGAATATGTTTTCGATCAGCTTGATTTATTTATATATGCAAATCGCCTATTGTGGCTCCAAAGGGTTATCCCACTGGGCCAGCTCCTTACTTTAAAGTTGCCTAATTTTGTTGTAAAAAGTGTGTGTGTATTTGCTTTGGCTTCACTTATCCAGGTTTCCAGTTGACTTGAGTTCGATTTGATTTCTTTTATTGGCTTCATCATTTTGATGCCAGGATTATACACAAAGCCGAGTTAAGTGAAGAAAAATAATAGAGATATTGTTATCTTAAAAAATTATATACTCCCATATATTCGTGCAAAGTAAATGAAAATAAAGATAATTGTTGAAAGGAAACTTTTGCTAGACTTTCACATAGTAAATATCCTTTCAATTTATCTCAAAGTAACTCTATTATTAATATAAAAAACAAATTAAAAAAAACTACGATTTCCTTGGAAAGGAAGCCCTGCAGGTAAGTTCTATAATACTCAAACTGTTTATACTCTCCCTTCTTGAACGAAGCCCTTTGAAAGCATTTTGCAGTCTGCATTCAAGTGAAGTCCTTGCACTGATAAGCTGGAAAATTAAGCGAGCTGATATCTTAACTGAAGCGTTGTTCTGGCTGCAAGTTCAGCACTTGGATCCCACAATTTATGCATTTTCCATGGCATTAACGTTGAAAGGCGTCGCAAATGAAATGCCATTCAAAAGGCTTTTGCTCGGCTCGGGCTGCTGTTCTCCGGTTAGTTGGTTACCTGGTTATCCAGCTAACCACCCGACCAGCACCCCCAAAACCCCCCGAAAGGTCACGCAAATTAGTGCAACAACAAAGGCGCGCAGCTAGAGAGAACCGCAACAACAACGAGAAAGTTTCCTGAATAGGATAACTGCCAACTCTGGACGCAGACTCCATCTCGATGCTGGTTGTAATCCTGGCTGGGGAAAACTTGCAAAAGTAACCAGATAACGCAGCAACCAACAAACTAAGTAGTTGTCAAAGGGGTTGCAGAGGGGCCCGGAGGATGGAACCCCAAAGGATATCCTGGAGTTTACTGACCCCACTTGAGGTTCGATTCTGATACCTGGCCAACTCATTGAACTTCCTCGATACGCAGGTTTTTCAGACACATAAAATAGTTGAGAACTTTGTTAATATCACAAAATTAGGCAGGGAATTTATTTGAATATTAATTAAGAGAGAGAATCCATCGGTAATCCCTTATAAAAATCTTATTTTCTTAATTTGAATAAGGTACCGATACATGTATATCGTTGCTTTATTTTATTTATAAGTTTGATTAATTTTCCATATCTTTTGTCTATAAATTTATAAGAAATCTTTAGCACACGCTTAGAGGCAATAAATTAAACCTCCTCTTACCTAACCTAGAATATTAATAATTTTTCCCCAATCTAGGCCACATGTCACAAACATCAGCGAAGGCCCCACTCCGTATGCTGAAATAATTAATAAGCTAATTAATCCATAATAATGTCAAATAATGAGCCAATATTTGAGCAAATATTGGGCCAGGCAAGGCTGGGGCGGCGATGGAAATTGCGCTGGCGGTGACAGGAAGGCCAGGGAAAATCGAGAGCCTGCGAGAGGGGCAGAGTGTGTGTGCGTGGGTAGTGTGTCTTCATTGAAATGCCATCATTATCGTGCTCATCATCGTTTACATGGCAAGTGCCTCATGGTTGCATGCCGCAAACGTTGCCGCTTCATTATCCTTATTACTCCTTTCGCTACAGTTCCCAATCTGCCCATCTCGCTCGGCACATGTGTGAGCGAGCGCACACGGAAAAAAAACATGACAGCCATTCGATATGACACTCTTTATTTATTTTATGAAATTTTTTTTTACGCAGAATATTGATAATTTAATGCAACATGTAAATGTAATTTTTCACTCTTTTATTTTTATTTTTCATTGATAAAACATTGATAAGTTCTAATTATCACTTTTGCATTTTGCAATGTCAGCGACAGGTGTCACTTGGCTATTTAAATTTGTGATTTATAAACGCTATTATTATTTCCTTAATGTGATTTTTTCTACGTGCAGCTATCTCGCTCATTCTGCGCTGGCGGGTTATTGTTTCCATTTTGATTTATGTCTGGCATCCTTGGGCTCCTCTCCTGGCCTCGTCTACTATTTTAACGTTGTTAACCAAATTGCATAAATTAAGTGCGTTCGTTTGCTTGAGTGGCTCTGGTTCTGGCTCTGGTCCTAGTCCTCCGCTCCGGTGGCTCCTCCCATCTCCTATTTCTGCTCCAGCTTGGAGCTCAGTTTTGGCTTCTCGTCTTATATACCTTCTTCGTCCTTCGTCCTGCATTTGTGTTGCTAATGTGCGCACATTAGACGCACATGCTGCCAACTCTCCTGCCAGTCCTGAATTCTGTTTGCTTTTTTCCCTCCAGCCGCACTTTTTCCACTTGCAGGCAGGGGAAATCGTGTAAAGCAGCTGGAATATTTTATAATTGGCATGCAAATGCATTTTATGGCTAGCTTAGCTTATGTAATCCGTTACCAGCCATAATTAAAACTTTTATATTTTTTTTAATATATTTTTTGCCTTGGATTTAACAGCAAGAAGTCATGTGTGCAAGGCCAAGAGTCATCCTGATTAAGTTTAAATTAATTGTTTTAGCTTAAATGAACTCGTTTAGCAGCGGAATTCGTTTAGTCTTTAATTGAGGAAATGTGACTATTCATGTTTAAAATTAGAAAAAATGTAGATAATTATATAAACAATAAAGTCTTCTAAATTGTACTTTAAGAATCTGATTACTAATCTGCCGATCTAAAATCTTTTTATTTTATTACAAAATAAAATAAAATATCTTTAAAATATTTATTTAAAATATTTATAAATAACACAAGTTAATGTTAATGTTTCCATAACGATATGCCAAAGCTCTCAGTGCAACCGACACTAAGTATTGCATGACCCATTACACATTATCTGTTATTTTCCGCTAGTTGCCGGAATGAATGAATATCAATTGCAATGCTCCCATTTACGTTGAGCCAATCGGCCAAAATATATTGTAAATATTTGCCTAGTCGTGCTGCAACCCTGCAAAGCATTATGGAAATTGCCGTAATTTCGACTCAATTATTTTAATAATATTTACTATTGACAGTGCGAGTATATAAAGAACCCCATGAACTAGAGTTTATAGTTGAGTTTAGCTATGAAATCGCTTGGGTTTTTGTTGCTGCTCTTGGGCTTTGTTTGCCTGAGTCGCAGCCAGGAGGATAACGATAATGTCCGAAGGATAATGAAGGAAATGGAAGTGATACCGGACATTTTAGACGAGCCACCAAAGGAGTTGCTCAGGGTAAGTTTATAAATTGGTTGCCAGCGTAATATGGATTAACCTAACGAAATATATAGCTCAGATATGACAACACCTTTGACATTGAGGAGGGCAAGACATATACCCCAACGGAGCTAAAGTTCCAACCCCGCCTGGATTGGAGTGCAGATCCCCAGTCCTTTTACACCGTGGTCATGATCTGCCCGGATGCCCCGAATCGCGAGAATCCCATGTACCGCTCATGGCTCCACTGGCTGGTGGTCAATGTGCCCGGATTGGATGTTATGAAGGGTCAACCGATTTCGGATTATTTCGGACCTCTGCCCCCCAAGGATAGCGGCATTCAGCGCTACCTTATTCTGGTATACCAGCAGTCGGATAAGTTGGACTTCGACGAAAAGAAAATCGAGCTGAGCAATGCCGATGGTCACAGCAATTTCGAGGTGATGAAGTTCGCTCGGAAGTACGAAATGGGAATTCCGGTGGCAGGGAATATATTCCAGTCCAGGTGGGACGAATATGTGCCGGAACTGATGAAGACACTGTATGGAGTCAACGAGTAAAGATCGATAGCAAACGGATGGTGAGCGGTTATAATGTTCCTTGGTTGAGTTTCTGTTCTGTTAATATCTGTTAAATAAATTTCCTAGTTAGATGAGCATTCCAAAAGACACAGCTTATATATTAAATTTAACTATTTCATTTCCAATATCCGCAATCCCGAGTCTATTACCTGACACATTGCAGAACTGTGCCACTAGGAGCTGCAATAGTATACCCTATTTCATCCCCACCGCCAACTTTTTGATTGACTTTCTACACTTTCCAAATCCCCCAAGCCCTCAAGCGGCTTTGCACTTGGCACAAAACTCACTTAAACTTTGCAATCGCGATAGCAGGTAATGTTAGATTTCCATTTATATAAACTCGAACAAGTGTGAAAGGTGCAACTTGGGGTCCTCTTCCTCCACCTTCTGCGCCACATCCACTCAAATAGTAACTAAACGCAGTCGAGCACAAAGCGCTTTTTGTGGGCAATGGCAAATAACCTTAAGGTTAAGATTACAAGGTAATTTGATTCAATTCGAGCGATAGGCATGCCAAGGCAACAACAAACGGCCCGAGATGGCAGGCGGAGATGAAGATGGCTGCTGGGAGCGGAAAGCGGACTGAGGCGGAAAAGTTCCGGTGTCGGGCCAATTTCCCCAGTCTCAGCCGGATAGATGACAGTGTCAAGATAGGAACTGTTGCAGCTCTGCCTTTGCACCCCTCCAGCCAAAAAGTCGTACCCTCTTTTATTTTTTTTTTTCTTTCACTTCTTTTCCGGGTCCCTTTGGCCTGCTACTTTTGTGTTTATCAGCTTGTGTATAAATTTGCCTTTATTTTGACATATTTAGTGGCGGTTCCAAGACAATTGTCTCGGTGATAAAAGTCTCAAAGATCTCGGTCCGATTTTCTTGTTACTCCATTAAAATGCCATACAGAAGCTAAAAGTGGCCACAATTCGAAACTAAAATTGGATTTAGTCGGAAATTGGGGCGATAGACGATAAAAAGTGGATTATAAGCCATCAATAAAGTATTTAACGAAACCGGTGATATATTTAAGTATAAATGATTGTAAACTATTATCTTAAGAAAAATTTAACATTCTCCATTTTAGAAATACTAAGGAATAACATTACACACCTTTTTATAGACTCAAGTATTTCATTATCCAAATGAATAACACCAAGAGACTTAAAAAATAAAAAAATATACTTAAAAATATTGTAAAACTAAAAAAACGGCTGTGAATGGCTGTGGCTCGACTCCTACGACTACCGTGTATAAAAATCCTCCATCATAGACCTTGATAAGGCTACGATAAATTCGCTCATTGCCACGCATCATCTTCATGAGCTTAGCTCTAATTTCACGCTCGCCTGGTCTCACTATTATAAGAAACTGCTTTTTTTTCCAGCCGCTGCTCGTGGCGTATGAGTAATCTCCAGCGCAAATCCCAGAGCTGCTTCTTTTTCTCCACTTGCCAGTTTTTTTGCGGATAAAGTTTTCTTCTTATTATTTATCCCATGTGACAAATTTGGTGCAGCAGATTTTTGCTCGCATAATAAATTATGCGCTGCAGTGGCGGGAAAAAGAAAACTAAAATTAAATTAAAGGAAAAGAAAGATGGGAGACGACGAAAGAGTTGAAAGTTTCCCATCGTTTGGTGGTGGGATATGAAAGTTTTCCGTACACGTTTTAATTTAATAATCGCTGTCTGGAGTCGTTAAGTTGCGGCAAAGTTTTTCCGGATACTTTACGGGATTTGACATTACACTTAATCGCTCAAAAACGCTTTTAATTGGAGCGTTGTTTGCCTGAATAAATCATGTAATAAATAAACAAGCCGGCACACACTCTCGCACTTGCTGGCCATGCATTATTTATGCGCCGAATCAATAACTGTGACACTTTGGCTAGCATTTCCCATGCATGGCAATGACTGATGCAGATGAGCATGAGCTGGACCCCCGGCATAAGCCGGGGTGCGGGGTCAAGCGGAGTCCGGAGGAGCGCAGGAGCCACTGTCACTGTCTGAATCTGCAACCAACCAGCAGCCTGGCTCCTGTCACACAGTTAAAATGTGATAAATTCCATTAAGTGGCAGAGAACGCACACAAAATGCGAACGTAAACAGTATTTGGGGATTAGAGATGGCTAAATCGCTCGACTTGATCTAATTCTTAAAACCTAAAATTATCAGTAAAAAAACTACTTGATTTTTATTATAATTCATTAATCAATTGAAGAATCCTGAAGAAAGAATTCAAAGAAATTGAGTTTATGAGTTTTCCAAGGGAAATAACTCTTATATATTATATTTATATTGAATCTTTCCCTCCAACTTAGATTTTATTAATACAATAACTTTTTTTTCATCAATAAAACATTTGCATCTAAATAGAAGCCATCTCTAGATATCTATGGCACCACATAGAAATGTTTTGAGCGGACAGGCAAGAAATCCATTTTGTATGCGGCACCAAATCAAAATGTACCAGCCAGAAACAGACACACACTCTGGCACACTCACCCAAAATAAATGCATACAAGAATACAAACACATCTATAACCTGCAAACATCAAGTTGAAAGTTGCATGTTGCACATTGAAAGCCAAAACTGACACCAGCAGACATTTAGTACGCATCGCATATTGAAATTGTAATTTGATTTCTGCCTTTTGCCACCAACTGTCCAGCTGTCTATCTGTGTATCTCCCTCGATTGCTTCCCCCACCGCTCTCCCTCCATTCTATATTTTACCCTGATTTAGTAGTATTTCTATACGGGCTTGCATGTCGGAGAGGTTCTTGCCCTGAGTACCGACAGGTGCGTATGTTGCAACTGAATAAACTCTTTTCGAACTAAAACTGGGTCAAGCCAAAAACAAAGGGGCGAGGGGGGACTTGAAAAGCTACTAAAATGTATATACATTTTTAGTGGAATTTGAATACACTACACTAAGTCTGTTTTATTTTATCAGAATTAAGTTGCAAATTATTTATGATTTAAAATATACAGTAACTCTTATTCATTTTAAGTTTGAAACGAAATAACATATAATTTAAGTTTACTATTAAAGTCGCTTAAATTTATTCCAGAATACGAGTATATTAATTCTTTGGGAATAAAGGGAATCTCCCATTATCTGACTGAGACACACCTGAGGCACCTGACCGCCCCCCATCGCAGGATTATTCACATCCAGAAAGCCCTGAACGCCTACCTAGCTGTCACCCGACTGCGTTTGTGTGCTGACAAAGCCTCTTGGGGCACTTAAATCATTATTTAATTTGAATTTTAAATGCAGCAAGGAATTTTCCACGGCTGTCGCTGTTTGTCGTCTGAAACAAAGCGCGGACAAATAAATAAAATAAAATGGCAAACTCATTACAAGCCAAGTGCCGGACTGCGATGACGACGATGGTAATGACGATGATGATGATGTGGCAACAAGTCGGAGTCGGGCATCACTGTTAAACAATGCCCATGCAGCTCTAGCCTCCACATAACAAGATACAATAGTACTTAAGATAATAGTAGTTAAAAAAGCTAAAAATTATATAAAATATTATATTTTAGCGCACATATTAATTAAACAATTTATTATTAATATTCATACTTCTCTATTCTCGTCCCTGTATCATAAAAGCTATAATATATTTATTTAAATAGCACTGAGACCCTCTACTATAATTACGATCATAGCTGTATGCTCAACACACAGTGGAAGCGAAAAAAAAGTGGCCAACAAAGGCACAATGACGCCACCTCGCCCCTATACCTCCTCCTTGCCACTGTTGAGCTCTCCCACTTGGCTGCCTGCATTGTTTGGCTCGCAGTTTAAGGGGGGAAAGCGGAAAAGCGGGGCCAAGGAAAAGCGGGGGAAGGAAGCACCGCCAGCGGCATCTGGGGCATTGATGCCAGGTGACAGACGGCACTATGCAGGTGCGTATGCGGCCGTGTGAGTCCTTGTGTGCTCCGGAGCGAGTGTGTGTGTACAATTTTCAGCCTGCATATGCCGCCGTTTTCCAGCTAATTGTCGGCTATTTACATTTTAAATCGCAAGAAACTTTAAAACTAACTGGCAGAAAATTCAATTAAGTATCATTAAGTTTTTCTAAAAAAAGTAGAAACTATTTACGAATTCAGTGATTAATAATAAATTGCTTTTATAACAAAACTGGTTTTTAGAATTTTGCCTTCACTATTAATAAAAATTTGTAAAAATTAACTTTGATTATGTTGAAAAATTCACGTATCAACGATTTTCCGCTGATAAAATGTTTTCCTCCTTCCACGTAAATACCTAGTGAAACTTTTGATTGATTGCAATGAATAAAAGTACTTCTGCTCCCCAGAAAAAGTAGCCCACAAACGTGTCTTGAAGCTGGCGAGCTCATGAATACGAAATGCGGTTTCATCATATTCCAGCTTGTGAGTTTCTGGCACTTGAAGTATGTCAATCCTTTGTCGTTTCTGTGGCTCACCTCACTGCAAGTGACAAGTCGGGTAGAGAGGACAACAAATAATTTCCACAGGGCCCGTTGGGAGTTTTGCCCTTAGTCAACCTGCTCAGATATTCAAGCAGTACGAAACCGCCTTCTATTTTTTTGGTTTTTTTTATTGACAACTTTGGAAATTGTTTGTGCCGCCATATTGGGGGAGTGCGCCCACGCCCGTTCTCCTAGGCCCATTGTGGTAATACTTTTGAGTGGCCGACCAATTGCGTTGCCAACGAATTTCCGACAGGGCCAAAGCGAAAATTCGATAAAGTATGAAAATGCCTTTTTGACAACAACTTCGTGATTTTCATGCAAAAATATATATACCATATTATATATATATTTTGTGCAAAAACAAAGGAAAGCAGGGCAAGGTAGCAAAGTAGGTTCTGTGCTCTGTTGCTTATCGATTTGAAAATTACACACGGCCAAGTTGAGGCAAAGGAAACAGAAAATTAGCACAGGCCACGTCCCTGCCAGAGACTGTCAAGTGTTGCATACTTTTTCGGGCAATTTGAGAGCGTCCCTCGTCGGGGTTCGGGTGGAAAATGGGGGATTCGGGGAAAACAACAGTGAAGTGGAGCGCATTTGCATGAAACCGAAGTTAAAGACGGGCAAACATTAGCCCAAGTCAGATAGCGATAGCATGAAAACGGAAGCCACCGAAAAAGCCAAACAAAATTCCTCTTCCTTTTTTGTTTTTGGTGGGTAACCCCTTTGGTAACCAACCCCCAGAGGGGATGGAAAACCTGAGGGTAGCAAGTCAAATATGCTGCCAAAGTTATTGATGGCGCACGCACCAAAACAAATTTGCTTAAATCTGTTTAATGTTTTTCCATTTTTTGTACGCCCTTTAACTGGTTTCCACCCCGCTTCCGTTTTCTCCTTTTTTCCTATTTTTCAATACTTTGAAATATGTTTTTTCCTCGAACAATTTGTTAAAATTGCTAAATTTTTTCCATGTTATGTGCATGATTAGCCGCATAGATCATTTTGATGAGGGTGTTTGTGCCTGCCAGAGCCCAGATAGGTAAAGCGATTCGGTGAACCATACAAAATGAAATAAATTAAATATATTGCATTCCATAATTGGGTTAATTTTTTGTAAAATAAAAATTAAAATGGTGTATTTAAACATTTAAGCTACCATCCTCTGGTATCTGTAACTCCATCACAACCCCTCATTATCTGCATTAACATTTCATCAACATTTTTCACTCATCATTTCAAAATTCTCTTTAATTAAGCATGCTCAGACATCTAGCGACGAAGTTTTTTGCCCCAGAAACATAATAAAACAGGGTTATACAAAAATAGGAAACGAACCAGAAATACCCTTTAAGAAAATTGGGTTAAATATGTTCTGTAAAAAACAGAAATAAAAGGAGGCACATTAATGCTCTCTGTTATGGACAAAAGATTCACGTTTTTTGATTGCTTATCGCCTTATAGTACTTTATCTGAAATTTTTAACTTCGCATTAAAATATAACCAATATGCACCTGCTACCCTAATAATAAGGGCTACAAAAATAAGCGAAAATCCCCAACACACATTTGCAGCATAATCAACAAAAGCACTAATTGCATAGAAGGCACGCTCTGACATTGATGTCTGATGCCTGTAAGTTGAAGAGAGAGAGAGCACAGCTATTTCTATCTCTGTCTGTCTGCCTGCCAAGCTGCGATTTCATTCCATTTGGGCTTCATGTGCAGCGGTATTAACGTTACAGTTGCCATTTACCTTTGCCAACCAGGGCGCTGATGACGCTAAGCTGTCTGCATGCGTAGACAACGTCACCCACTGCCCGCCTTCATTTTCCATCCACTTTCCCAGCCCTAAACTGTCCAACATCCCTGGTTACACTTATAGGAAAATGTGGTGGACAGGCGTTCACTTTATAAAAGAGCAAAACAGAATTACTTAACGTCTATATTATTTTCTGTCATAAAAGGTTTTTTAATTCATATAAAAACCTATATTATAACAAACAATTTTTTAATTTAGTTAAAACTTAATACAATTCAATGTCGTTTTATTTATTAAAATTCAGAAATCTATTTCTTTCAGTGCAGCCATCGCACAACTTCATTAACGCAGAGTAAACACACGCATGCAGTTTTCGAGCTGACGCTGGAAGCAAAGTGTTTGATGTTGTTGCCTTCGCTTCAGGCAGTTTAAAGTTACATTTTAGGATCTCGTCTCTGGATATATGGAAATGGGATTGAAAGGGAAGTCGGGGGGCTTGGCACCCAGACATTCCCAAATGTTCGACGTATTTGCTTAGGTGAGTTTGTTTGTGCTGCAGCCAAGAGAGAGAGAGAGAGTGAGCGGGGGCCATCGCTTTAAGCCAAATAATATCAAAAATTAAATTGTGCGAAACAAGCTATTGGGTCCCTGCACTTGTTAACAAAATAAAATTAATCAAAAGCTAAGTATATGAATTCTTTCTCTAAATTTGTACTATATTTTAAGTAATACTAAAGCATTTTGTTTGTAACATTTGCTTAGGAAATCATATAGTTTAATATATTATATATAAATCGTGAAATCTGTATTTCTTTTTAAAACTTTAAAATTCTTTTTATCATAAAAAAATCAATTGCTTCAAAGAATATATCCTTGAATCAATTAAGTACTTTGCAATTTTATTTTGCAATTAAGTGTAATTGACGATTTTTGCCATCATCCTTTTAAATGCATGCAAATTAACTTGATCTAAATAATTAAATATAATTTGATGTGCTTTTCCAGCTGAGACAGACTTCCCACGCGTTTCCCCGCTTCCGCTTCACTTTATTTAGGCCCAAGGTCCATTAACAAAGCGTAACGATGTGTCATGAGGCACACTCGCACACACAAATAACCACAAATATGGCACTTGGCTTTGCTTCTTTTCGCCATTCCGCTCGCCCCCGCTCCCGCTCTCGGCCTTTGTTGGTATTCATATTTATGTGGCTACGTGCGTGAGTGCCTCCTTAACAAGCCTAACGAACTGCCAAATTACGCTGAAATAGCATTAAAAATTTAAATTTTTTCCCAGCCGGCTGTTCTTTTTGTGGACCGTCAAAAGCGAAAATGCCAACAAGTCCTAAATGACATTAAAAAGGAAAATGTTTTTCTCTGTCGGCCTGTGTGTGCATCTGTGTAAGCATCTTTTGACTTATTCAAGAAAATGTTAGCTTACCAAAATCTATTGGAAAATAATTCAGAGAATTTGCGGAATTGAATTGAATGATATTTTACCAGATCAATATCTGAAGTATGAGAGATTAAATAATTTTCTTTGAATATTGACAAAGATTAATTGGTGTGAAAAATACTTTGAACTTCAAAGCTAACAAACATGAAAAGCACAAAAAGTCTGTAAGTAATGAAAACATTTTTAATATATATTTTGTAGTAACTTTTCGCACTACAAATACAAGTACATTATCTATATTTATATCTTATCATCAAATTAGGAAAAGTACATGGTATATATTTGTTTATTTATTTTATTTCTAATACACTTGTTTTTATAAGTTTTTCCTTCTAGGAAATTCCTCTAGTAACCCATTGAGAGAACATATTTACTTTATGTGGCTTGTTGCTGTGCCACTTGGCAATTGGATGTAATGCCTGCAAATGTTGCCAAGAAATGTTAAAAATGCCACACAAAACCGGGATAAAAAATAGCCGAGAGAGGAACAGAAGTTGCCTCAACTTTGGATAGGAAAGTTTTTAATCTGCCGCATGCAAAACTTTAATCGAAAAGCTGCCAACACTGAGGAAACTAAGTCAAACTTTTCAAATTGAAATATCAACAAAGCGGCAAAAACTAAAGTTGGCCAGACAGCTAAGAAAAATTCGATTCGTATGTTTTGTCGTCACATGCCAATTGCGTGTTTGAAGTGCATGCAGAAATTTAAGCCGAAAACTTTGATCTGTGCCCGTGTGACAAAGACAAATGTGAAAGTTTCTCCAATGCACTCGAAAGTAGTAGGAACGGCAGTTTGTGAAAGTATGCAAAGGGCATGCAAACAATGGCTTGTGATGGTATTTTTTCCCCTACTCAAGGGGAGGTACATTTTTTGGAACTTGAACTTGCTAACTTTGCCGAGGCGAAATAAATATTCCTAATGGAGGGCAAATATTCTACATGTTAACCAAAATAAATAAAGGTTTTGAATCGAGAAATAAAATATTGCGCGGTCCGCGTGTGCAAATATTTTGTGGGTTGTGCCTTTTGTTTGCATTTACACGGTATTTGTTTGCATACGAATTTATTCAGCCATCCGCTGACCAGCTTTATACTGCCAAAATGTATATTGACATATTTTCCTGCTGAATACATTACAAACATTTTCGCTGACCCCAGGGCTGATGAAATCATAATTAAGATTTATAAATTAGCCCGCCAGAATTCACACAAGCTCAGCCTAGAACTAACACTGATTAATCTGTGGCCCGAGATAGATGGCTTTAATTTAATCAACACAAAACTTTAGGCAACAGGCGTCTTGCAATAAAAGTCAAATATTTCTGCAGCCGTTTTTAATTAACCAAATATGTTTGTATGGGTGCGCACGCACACAATTACACTCGGCTTCAAAACGGAGGCGAAGGCGAAGTCAGAGCGAGCGGGAAGTGTAAATATGGCTGGCAAAATTAATTTGCCCAATGCAAATATGCAGGATGTGGAAATGTTTCCCGCTTCCCTGCCCCTTCTCCTATTTTCCGTATGTGCGGTGCCATAAATTTTTCGAGAGTCGAGAGGAAAATCCCCGACAACCATGAAACGCAAATAACTAAAAAATATTCGCTGACATCTACGAGTCGGGAGCAGGAAATTTAAGCTCGGAATCGGAATGCAAGTCATAAGCTAACCGAAACTCCGTTCTCAGCTTGCAGTTTCCAAGAAATTTCACCTGCCTTCGAGTCCTCTCGGGTACAGCTTCCATATGCCCTGCTAATATGCCTGGGCTAGCTTAGTTCAAGTCAGCTTGTTGCCAGCTATTCGGCTATGACTCTGCCAACTACTGCTGACTACAGTCAGTTACCCAGCGGGCGACATTGCCAACAAGAAGCTCATTTTCGGAGAGCTCCTGTGCAACCCAGCGAGCAATTTGCGCTGTATTCCGAGGTAGGTTACTCTTGAAGAAGAAATACCGGCTTCAGGTCTCCCAACAAATAAAAGCATATTAAATTAAAAATTTGATTTGTAAATTATTTTTTTAAAATAAATACAACTTTAACTTATACTTTAACTGTATCATAGCCGTTCCCCTAACTCTGTTCTTTGGGTTTCATGTTGCCAGTTGCCAGTTGCATGTGCACGGAGTATGGTACAGGACAAGACCGTGCTCATTATGCATAAATTGTCGCTGGGAAACTGCGCTGCAGCACTGAATTATGGCAAAGTTAATGGCATTATAATGCCAAAACGCTGACATCTGCCCAAGCCAAGAGTGGAGAGTGCTATTTGCAGAAAGCGAGTCGTTAACTTGGGCCAAATTCAAGTTGGCCAAGGGCAAGTAGAATTCCTTTGCCATTTCGAACATTTTAAAGCTCGGAGATGGCCGACAGGAGACTATTCTTCCTGTTGCTGTTGTCAATGACTTGTTGCCCCAAAGGCGGAAGCACAGGGTATGGGCAAGTGACCCTCGTTTGTTGTCCTTCGTCGCGAACAAGGGCCACCGATGTCAGCACAACTCACACACCGTTTCTGGCTCAGACAAACACACATCAGCCCCCAGACCCTGAGCTGTTTCCCATAATCTTTCTTTTTTATCGCGAGTCTGGAGTCGCCAGAAACGGGATTTGTAGCCACACTATAAAAATTGGATTATATTCTTTTCTTTTCAAAGGAAAATTTTAGGTTCAGTATGTAAAAACATCAATAATTTAATTAAAATGGAAATAGGTACAGAAACCATAAATTAAAATGCGGTAATCCGTAAACTCGCAGACTTTATTACCGTTATTTTCAAATTATAAAATAGAGGAACTCTCTAAAATAGTTAAGGAAAAACATTGAGATATTATTAAAGTTCTAAATCTGTGACTAGTTTTATTCTCAATTCAGACCGATAATGAGAATTGACTTTTTTCGATACATCTGCTATGTTTTTTGACAAGATCTTTGCGTGATTTTGGCCAACAAGTCGAGTATAGATTTAATTTACGTTCGTAGTCTACAAGTAACCTTTCCTCGCAAAATAATATTTGATTAAAAGGTAAATTTAGAAAATATTTAAGAATTGATTATAAGGATTAACATATTACCCTATTTAAAATATAAGAAGCTCGACTTGCGTTCGTTGAGTGCACAACCACAACAACATAGGATGTATACACCATCGCCAGGACTTGGTTCCTTGCTGTGGCTTGTCTCTGTGTATGTGTGTGAGGGGTATACTTCCTGCACATGCCGCATGCCGCCACCACAAACTTGCGGCACTGAGCCCTGTTCTCACTTCCGGTTTCCGGTTCGCCTTTCGCCATCGCCATCGCCTCGGCTAGTTGGGTTACCGTTGCCGTTAACTTGTTTTGATTTTTTAATGGCTCGCCTGACGACGACAACCAGAGCATTTACGCTTTCATAACTCCCCACCTTTAAGTTGAGGTCTTTAAGAGTTTCTACGAACTCGGAAATTCTCTCTCACGGCATGCATGTATTGTATATTTGCTTTCGAATTCATCGCTGGAATTCTTTTTGCGATTTTTGTCAAATAAAGAAACAACAATACAGAATCGTGAAAGATACTCGACATTTGACATGGTCTATCCCTGAGTCTGGGCTTTTGTCATGCAAATTGTTGAACAAGTAAGGCGTAACGTCGACACTGACGTTGATTGTTCATGAAGTCAAATTAAAAGCAAAAAAATGAAGGAAGAAATATCTTGAAGTTTCGAATACTCTTCTAAAATTCTTGATAAAATATTTGGAGAAATTAAGAACAAAAGATAAATATTTAAAAGCATACCGAAGAATAGGTTTCACGTCGCAACTATTTCTCTTTTATATTTTTATTTATATACTAAAACCTGTCTTATAAGTCTATAAAAAGAATCCGCGTTTTTGTAAAGAGAAACTTTTATATTAAAACCTTTATGATGTTTACCATTTTATTTACCTATCTTTTATGTCTTTGGGAACTAACAAAATCTTTTATTAATTTCATGCTTTTGGTATTTATTTTTTTTTACTAATTAATTTAACAACAATTCCTTATCCTTATCGAAAATCTCTTTTAATCAAGACTTATTCCCGGGCTATGTAGGGAATATTCTCGGAATCAAGGAGCGAACTTAACGCGGCGTTGCTTACCTTCCAGCCCATTTCGCCATTACCTCCATTAACCATTTCCATGTTGTTCGCATGCAACTTGACTTAAAAACAAAAGAGCTGCCAACAGGCAACAGCAGCAACAAAAGCCACCGAGGAGCGGGAAAATGGAAAAAGAAATACAGTTGACGTTAAAGGGGAAGCACACACAGCACACAAGTCAAGTCGGAAAACTTTTGTTCCCGACATTGTTCCCGCTGTTGCCGATGTTGGTGTAATTGCTGCGTCGGCATCACGAGAAGGAGGTGCCCAAGTCGGAGTCCTGTGCAGAGTCGTCGATTTTAATTACGTATGCAATTTATTTATTACCTCTGCCCGGAAATATTGTGCGATTGTGTTGCCTTTCCCTGAGCCTTTGCTCTGCGGATGTGGCACAAAGCCCGAACAGGAAAAGGGGCGTTCCGGGGCAGAAAAGATTTAACATGCGGTTATGAAGTTATTTTTCATTTCCACAATTGAGTCCTGTCAGAAAATGCACTGCCTGCAAGGTGCTCGAAGCCGGATCAACTCTTCCTTGGGTATTTTATTAAGGTTGGAGTCCGGCTCAGGAATTCAAGAGATAATTCACGAGATGCAAGGTGTTTTTGAGAGCCTTAAAAACAAGTTATTCTTAAAAAAAAATTGCATAGAATAATAAATGAAATCTTTGTATTGATTTCAGGCTTGGCAAAATCTATAAGAAGCCTATTGAAAGATTATATGTTCTTTTGTACTTTTTGTACAATAAATAATATTTTTCAGAAATTTAGTTGATGTTTTGTAATCATAGTTTTTCCAAGACTACTTCCCTGTCTTTATGAAGCCTAGAAATTACCAGACCTCCTTTGGTAATTTCCTAAGTCATTCAATAATTTATAATTACCAAAATATCCAACTATCCTCCTTAGGATTCCTATATGCAATGATTTAGCTAAGTGGGAATTTTGGGAAATGAGAAGTCAGCGGAAGTAGAAGCAAAACCCGTTTAAAACCCTGAGCAGACATGCCATAAATTAGATTACCAAGCCCCAGACCAGGTCGTGGCGAAATAAGCGCGACCATAAACATAGCGTGTGTCCACTAAATTAGCGTTTTCATTAGGAAAAACAAGTGAAATTTGTTCACGATGTTGTCGTTGTTAAGGCGGGAGCACACTCACATGTCCCCATGTACATCAAAGCTTTTCCAACCAAATTGGTTGCATTACTTGATTAGTGTCCGGGCAATGCTGTTATTAAAATTCAATCTAAAATTTTCCCTCAGCGTTGAAGTCTCGTGCGCTGATTGCATGTCCAATCGAATTTAACAACCTTTCGCAGCGTGCATACGGATAAAGGAGCAGCCAGGAAATTAACGGATTTCATATTAAGTGCAAATTCCGGCCTCCAATTCGTGTCATGCGATTGTGATTTGAAGGCGCTCCAAGCTCAGAGCCGTTGAGTTTTTCCCTCCCTCTAATGTCATTTGCATGTGGATCACGTGAACGGGGATTCAATAGAGTTAAGAATTCCCTAAACGTTATATATATAATTTTTTAAATATTTTTAACTGCTACAATGGCAAGAAACCAAAATAGATTTCTTCGGCTTATGATATAAGGAGTATGAAGGCTGCATTCGTGATACTGTGGTAAAAAAAAATCCTACAACTTCGTATGTAAAAAGGAAATTGTATTTATAAATCCCTTAAATAAATTCGGCAGATAAATAATTTGTTTAATAATAATTCCTTTGTATATTTTTTTTATTTCCTGAGCAGACAAAATATTGTAAAGCGAAATCATCTATATTTGATATATTTGATACAAAATCTAAAATCTCAGTACATTTGACTTATCCTTCAAAGTACTGCTTCTGGTTTTGGCTTTCAAAAAACAAAATAGTACTGGAGCAGAGCAGAGCTGAGCTGAGCGAATCAAAAAGTTAGACGCCTCAAGGAAAAAGGTGAATATAAAGGTATAAGTAGAACAATAGGTTGAGGATGTTTCCACAGGTAACCTTCCGCTGCGTGATTAGTAAGAATCTAGATTCAGGATGTCGGATCGCAAGGCAGTGATTAAGAATGCGGACATGAGCGAGGAGATGCAGCAAGATGCTGTCGACTGCGCCACCCAGGCGTTGGAGAAGTACAACATCGAGAAGGACATTGCCGCCTACATCAAGAAGGAGTTCGACAAGAAGTACAATCCCACCTGGCACTGCATCGTCGGTCGCAACTTCGGCTCGTATGTAACCCACGAGACTCGCCACTTCATCTACTTCTACCTGGGCCAGGTGGCCATTTTGCTCTTCAAGAGCGGCTAACCGATGTCAGGACTCCCCCCGATTCCCCCAATTCCCCCAACCCAATACACAATTCCCGATGGAAGATGTTCGTCTTTTGATCGTCGAAAACAAATATGAAGCACAATATCGGGGGACCTTCGCACATTAACATTGACAGTTCAGTTCGATTTTCGACACCCGTAAACGCACTTATATCCATCCGTTGTTTGGAGTGTAATCCCAACCCACGCTTCCTGAAGTTGGCAGGAATAATCTGTACAAAATTCTAAACGCCCAGACATCCGGATACAAATTAAATTGAATGCTCACATATTTTTTGACATTGTCTTCTTTATTTAACCTGAATTTATCATAAAATACACAACATTGATATTGAAGTAAGCTTGCTTCCTTTTTATTTATTATTAATGAATATTTATTCATTTAAGCAGAATATCTAGCATATTGCACACTCCTTTATTCAAGAACCTTCGAACTTGTATCCCAACGTTCAGGGTCCGCTTTATCTGCTGACACATCAGATAAGCTTTTTGGGTTAATTCCGGCATTCATAATGTCCTTTCGAGTTCATCACAAGGCAAACAATGGGAGCACGCACTTCCAGCAGCGAAGTGGGGGATGCAGCCTCCTCACCTGGCTGTGGGCAAATAAAAATTGCTTAATTAAGTTAATTAAAATATTGTCGCTGTCCGGTGCGCTTCCATGTGCTGGCGGCGGTGGCAAAGGAGCTGCCCTGGCATTTATGCGTTTTTATTATCACAGAGATTGGCCAATTTCGGGCCGGACAGCGTCGGGGTAATTATGCCAGCACACGTCCAGGGTCGCAATAATAATCATAAAAATAATATTAATAAAGTTCGCAACGGGTGAAAATATAATTTTGCGAAATACTTTAACACTTGGCTCTCAGCCCGGCGAGACATATGAAAATGGGCATAGCGGGCAGTGGGGTGTTATTTATAGTTGGTTTGAGCCGCTTTCACAGTTCGATGACTCTTGGCCTTGTCCCCCGATTTCCCGCCAGCTGACGCACATTCTGTTTTCCGAACTTCTGCATCCGCATTTCGCAGCGGATCGGTCAGTCAGACAGATTCTCATGCATATTTCATGGCCCGCTTAAATACAGCCAGGATACAAACAACTGGGCGTAAGGTAATGCCGCACTTGAAGGCCAAAGCGGGCCATAAAAAAATGTAAGTGCCACGCAATCAGGTTTACGCTCTCTCAGACAAAACCTTTATTAATATTTTTTATATTTATGCGTACCCGTATTTATATATATAATTTTTTATGCATTTTGACATTAAAAATAAAGCCCCTACCGGAGTTGGCAAATGTTCGGCTTTCCCTTGAGTGCTGCCCACCTTGGAACCGCCTGCACATCCTTCTCCCACTTGTTTCATATTTGAAGTGAATTACGAACTCCGCTCATCCGCTGTCTGCTCTTCCAGAGCTCAGTGAGTAATGGCTCTGTGACTCCGAGATGAGTTGAGTCTGCGCATTGCCGGAAGTGAGAGCAAGAATGGGGATTTTTAGCCAGCGAGAGAGTAGATGGCGCCAGCGAGAAGTTAAACTTCTCGTCGATTTTGGAGTTTATTTTAAAATGCATTTCAAAAGCAAATAAAACAGGGTTTATACCAAAAATTATTATTTATTAAATGAAAAATAGTTGTATAATTTTTCTAAAAAACTTCCTAATTATTTTTAGATAGAAAGCTCCAAAACTATAATGAGCATCTTAAAAAATAGCTTTAACGTTACCATCAGTACACATTTGTACTTACCTTGCAAAAATAAATATTTCAAATTCAATTGCTGATTTTAGTTAAATAAAATGATAATGCTTATATTTTAATACAATTTAATCTTATTCCAACTATGAATAAAATTACTTTTAAATATATTTTAACACTTAATATAACTCTAATCTATTTTATGCTGACTTCCGACTCATTTTATTCCTACTTAATTCCAATTTAATCTAGCATAGTTCCCTTTCTCTCTAAACAACCAGAATCGAGCGACTACAAATGAGAAAAACTCTTGACCTTTTTCTGCGAGCGGTTAGAAAAAATAATCAAAACTTTTATAAATTACTGTCAGTAGCAGTGACCTCAATATGAAATTGCACAACATAACTCGAGCACACACACAACACAGCGGAACAATTGCGAGTGCAATAGATACGAGTGTAATTGCATTTTACTTGGACGCAGAGCTACAAAAAGCAAACCCACCGAAACTCAACCGACCCGACCACAGAAACATACGCACATGGATATGTAAACTTTTTGTGACCTCAGCTATAATTATTGCCATTTTTTGCTGCTGCTGTTCCGGCACACGTACTATATGTATCCGAATATGCATATATGAGCCAGCAAAACGGGTCAGTCCAAAGTCAACATTAGTTTTATCACAGTCCTGCGGAGGCGAGAGGAGCGAGTTCTCGACAATGACAAAAAATCTTAATGAAACACAAACAAGACAGCAAGCGGAGGGCGTCGGTGGCGCAGGGAAAACTCAACACACAGCAGGCAAACAATAAAAACAGCTCGGTATAAAAAGTCACAGAGAAATCCTCATTAAACAAAAAATAAATGTCACGAATTTGTCCCGAAAATTAAAATGAAAGAAATAATGTTATGCTCTCGCTGTAAAATAAATAGTGTGTTTTTATGGGGAAATATTTCTAACATTATTTTTATATTTAAAATTAAAATATTTAATTTAATTTATATACATGTGAAACAATTTATCTTATTAGTTATTTAAAACATCTTCTTGCTGTAGATCGAAACCATTTAAAAATAAAATTATATTAAATTATTTGAAAATAATTTCGAAAATAATTGTAATATAAATATGACTTAGCTTTGTTTTTAGCGTATTAAATTATATGTTTTCAATTGAATTTCTTATTCTGCCGCAAATAGCTTCATTTTGACAAGGGTATTTTTCGGGCATCCTCAACACACAATCTAATTTGACCTTTTAACTGGCATTTCTGTAATTTTCAATGGTGGAAGAAACCTTTTCAGAACCTTTTCGAAGCCTTCCTCACATGAATATAGTGTAGGCGTGGTCAGTATAATTTCATATAACCATTGTGTCTGATAATCGGTCACATAAACCAAAATAATCGCAAGTCAGGCAAAGCGGAAGAAGCTGGAAAGAAGAGGAGCTCGGTTTGCCTCGCTGAAATTACGGAAGTTGCATATACAACCGTTTTTGCCTTTTTGTGTTTTTTTTTGGTGGAGTGTGACGAATGTGGCTGCAGAGAGTCAGAAGGACGCATGAAGAATGCACCCACTTGGGAGTAGATTTTTCATTTGGCTTACGTATCATCAACCCGAGCTTTTCCAGTGTCCTCTCTCGCCTTTCTTTGGCCACTATCGCAGCCCGACCAATTGCATTCTCGTCAACGCTGCGCCTTTACCACTTCTAAGTTCTTGTCCTGGCTTGTGCTCGGATTTTTGTGTCTATCAGAAAGGCGCTTTGTTTCCATTTGTCCCTTTAAAGCCTTCCGCTCCAGTTGATACTGCTGTGTTTGTGTTTTCTTTGCTTTTGTTGATATTTTGATATCCAGTATTCGAATGTGGAAGTAATAGAATGGAATAAAACAAGTACATTTTTCATTTAAGCTATTTCATAATCAAAAGGTATTTTTTTTATAATATAGAAAATATAAAAATATTTTGAAAATCAAAAGCATAGTTACTTAGGAGTATCTTAAAGTCGGAAAACTCCTTTAGTTTTTTTTTACTGGCTCCCAATGTTTCCTCTTCAGATCTCAGTGCTTTTCCTGGTTTTATTTTGGTTATTGTTGCCTTTGATAAATTGTGCGCTTTTCGTTTTGACACATGTCGGCGTTTGTCTGCCCAATGTGGCTGAGAAGGAGAGAGGCTTGTTGTCTGGGCAGGACTGAAAAGCCTCTGAGGTTATCGCACTTTTTTAATATCCGCATGCTTTTTCTTACATTAAATTCGGTGTGAACCTTTAACCTTTGCCTGATCTTTGGCCTGTGAATGTTTTTCTTGCAGGCAAACTTGTTGACATTTTCAGGCCTGTCACATGACTCTGAAGGCCTGCGACTGAGAACCCGAACCTGTGTCCTGTCAGTCTCCGGGTCCTGCCTGAGCCCTGTGTTTCCGAGGCTCGTGTCCTGCGTCCATGTTCGTGTCCGTGTCAGGCGTCACTTTATGTCCCTGACAGCAGCAACAATTTTATTTACTTAATTTGGCTTTAGTTTGTCATTTATTTACTTGTTTGCCACAACAGCCAGCAGTTGGTCAAAGTGTCCACCTCACGTGTCCCACCTCCGATTCCCAGGACCACATCTCCAGAGCTCGGGTGGATCTGGCCAGACTTTTTCGTGTGCGTCTGTTGTTGTCACTTTGACGCTGACGTTGATGTTTTGCTACTTCTGGTTACAGCTGACTTTCGAGTATACAGAAATTACTATGAGCTTGGCTGCAATGAGGAAGGCAGTTCCTTCTTAATATAATTCATTAAAAAGCTCTGTCAATTCAGTTTATATAATTTATTTATCTAAAAAGAAATACATTTTGTACATAAACAGTAATTCGTTTAGTGTTTCAAATATTATTTAAAAGAGAACTTCAATAATGAAATACATTGTTCATGCATGTACTTTATATTCCATTAGAATCTAATTTGTTGGAAATCCTTTTTATTTTATTGTTATTTATTATCTTACCAGATATGCACAAAATAATTGGCTTAACATTTTAATGGCAAAAACTAGAAAATAAATGTTTCAATGTTCTTACGTTCTTCCTAAAAAAAAAATACACTTTATAATATTAAAATCGAAATCCCTTTTCTTTTACTTCAAACTATTATTTGAGTAAAGATAGACAGAAAATGTACAACCTTATATCTTTAAATAAAAGAATTTATAGCTTAAACAATAACAGATATTTTCCAGTTGAAAATAAATTGTCTTTTAAGCAAGAGTATTCCTTGTTCGTATCTATCGTTACCTTACAAATCCCCATTTGGTTTTATTTGTAACACGGTGACACATTTTGCTGCCCGCACTTTATTGCATATCGTTGTCGGAACGTGGCATTGAATTTTTTATGAAAATTTAGAGCAAAGTTGCTTTTGCTTTGTTTTGGCTGCCGCTGATGGCTGCTACTGCTGCACTTTGGTACCTTAATTAAATATTTATTTCAATCATTTTCGCCGAATGGATGGACACCGTGCCAGAGAGGTACGAAAATCCATTCAGCGCCGAAGTGAGATCTCACACAGGGACGGGGCGTGGCCAAAAGGGGGGCACTAACATTTGTCATTACACATTAATAGCGCACCATTAATCTTTTTCGTGAGCCGGGAGCGTGAGGGTCAGAATGAATGCCAGGCTGGGGTCTGGACCTGAATCTGAACCTGGATCTGGACCCGAGTCGTCGTCTGTCGCACAAAACCGTTAATTAATGTATGCCATTTAGCTGGAAAATTGCAAAGGGGACACACACACACGTACACAAATCGTAATAAGAGGTAGAGATGGCAGCGTGAACTGGGGAAAAGTGGCATCTGGGTATTAATAGGATCCAAAGATGTTTGATTTTGATTTTTTAATCATTTTTTAAGCTCAGGTGGTCTTAGGAGATAAATATTATGCATAATAATAATAATACCAATTTCAAGTATTTATAATATACAAAATAAAAGAGAATACTCCAACAAATACTTTTTTAGTTACGTGAAAAATATATTGTTGAAAACGCTATTTACATTTTCCAGTTACATATTTTTAATTTCAAAATCTCTAACTATTATTAACAATTAAGAACTGTCTCCGAAATCACGATGTCACCTCTGTCGCACATGTGTTTTGCCAGCCCATCATAATGAGCGGCAATTTAGTGCCCTTTTGAATGGTGCCGGTTGGTGGGTGGCTGAGCCACTGGACGGGCGCGCTCCGGTGGTTGGTTGGGCGGTTACGTGGCTGGATGGGTCGCCGTTGTCGCCACCGCAAACAAGCAAAGGCAGCGGCGAGGAGGGGGAAGGGATTGGGATTGCCCAGCAGGTATGCTTGATTAATGCTTTATAACAAGGCTCGCACAAAGCACGCTCTGAATGCACACCCATGCCCACACAAACCACCAACTGGCGGTCCTCACACACACACACACACCCTTCTTCGTGTGTCGCCGTCGTCCTTGCATTTTAACATTAATTTAGTGGAATGCTGCCGAGGACTATAGAAAGCTTTTCAGCATTCGTCGACACATGTTAATCCGTGTTGTTGTAATTGCTTCCCCTGTTTCCAGCTGAAGTCCCACAAATACTAGAACTTGGCAATTAATGGAACTGCTTCGATGACCGCCAGTCGCCTTGAATAAATAGAGAACTGTTACATACTTTTGGAATAAAAAACGTTAAAGAAGTGCAACAAAACCTTTACTTTGCCAGATGCCTTTGGGGCAATAAGTTGGCTTAATTAAATTAGGAAATTGACCGCGGGCAGTTTTTATTTGGGCATTGTGCTTCTGACATGCCCGACTATTATTTCGACTGCACTTTCCCTTTTTCATAATTAATTAATTCTTTTTCTGTAATATTTTTTCTTGTACTTTTCCATTTCTGCAGTGCTTTTCGCCCTTGAGTGCTTCCTGCGGCGTTCGTTCATTAGGCAAAGGCGGACGAAAAGCCAGTGGCAAAGTTGAAAAAATAAAATGAAGCTAAAAATGTGTCTAAAGAGTTAAAAGGTTTATTCACTTTGCGCCATCCGACGCGTCGGTTTCAGGGGTGTGGGGGCGAGTGTTAAGCCGAGTTTCGGGGTTGGAGACACATTTTCCGAGTTGAACATTAAGTAATTATAAGTTGCCCAGGAGTTGGCTGAAAGTTGCAAGTTGGCATCTGCAGCTACGCAAACATATTGCATGTCTACGCCCTTGTAGACACGCACACAGCCTAAGCCCGGCGCACACTGCGTATGCGTAATGTGTTGAATAATTAAATTGTCAAACAATTGGCTTTTGGCAGAGAGACAGTGCAGAGATGACGCCAAGAAAATGCTGAACGTAACTGGGATTTATTGTCTAGCAGGGCTCATCCTGCGGCGTCAGGAGAAAGGATAACGCTTAATCATCTTTAATTGAAAGCACTTGATGAGCTAGCCAAATGCCAAATGCCAATGTACAACGAACAATGAACAATGCTAGAGCCGAGCGAACAATCGGCATTATTTATAATGCTTTTTAATCTCCATCTGAATTTGCATTTGCTTTTTTCCCTGTGTGTGTGCGAGCAGAGTGTGTGCTGGCAAATTCATTTGCTGGCTGATAGGATTCAATGTCCTTGTCATCGTCAAAACGTTTTCAATTAAACCGTATTTATTATTCAGCAGATAAAACAACAACAGTGCTCTTCAATGCCCACTAATGCTAAGTCGGCTTATCACTGTTTAAAGTTTTTGGGATCAATTTCGGTTCAAGCGAATGTGTCAAGAAATAAGATCAAATGAAAATGAAATAAATGAAATTCAAATAGATTTCATTTAATAAATAAAATAATGAACTCAATGAATATGTCTGTGACTTTATGGCAGTTTATTTTGTTTTGTTTTTCCCCTCGAATGGCTATGCTTATTTCGCTTTTGTTCAAGTGCGAGTTGCAAAAGCTTTTAGGCAGATTGCCAGGATTTGCAATTGAGTAGCAGAAATATTAAACCGCAAATCTGTTGAGTTGCTAAATAAATTAGATGGGAAAAGGATGCATTAAATATAAATAAATGCAAATACAATTTGTAAAGGAATGTTGTGTTCCATAAACTTACAAATTATTTTCCTTGATTATAGGTTTTGCTTGCATAAATATTTTAAAACGCGTTTAAGTATATTTTTATGGTTCAGAAATTTGTATTAAGACTATAATTGTAGACTGAGTACAACATAAAATCCCTTGACTTCTCCTTTTACGCAATTATTTGAACAATGTCAGTTAGGCGGCTTATTGGCCTTCCTCCGCCGCCGCCTCCTCTTCCGCAGCTGCTTCCTGGGCCGCCGCCTTCTCGGTCGCCTCTTTCTCGGCCGCCGCCTTCTCAGCTGCTTGCTTTTTCAGAGCCGAACTCCTTCGATTTGCAGCAGATTGCTTGGAGCTACGGCGAGTCGATGCCCTCGATTTACGAGTCGGAGGAGTCGGAGGAGTCTCGGTGCTGCTGTAAGGCGGCATATCGAACTCCTCGGGATTGAAGTCCTCCAGCGTCTCCAGGCGCACGGTGGCCAGCTCTGACCAGCAGCACGGCAGATCCGGCTCGGCCAGCATCACGACTGGAAGCCGGGCATCCCTGGCCGCCTGAACCCCCTTGGAGGTGCCATCGAAAACGAGGGTGCACGCGGGGCCGGCATCGCCCAGCCGTGACATGGCAATCAGGTAGACATCCGGCTCTGGTTTTGGGGCCCGCAACTCGGCATCGTCCGCACAGACAACGGTGGAAAAGCTCTCAAAAAACTCCTCGCGACCTCGGATCTTGGAGCAGTACATCGACTCGGAGCAGGAGGTGACCAGTCCCAGTCCCATGCAGCACTTTCTCAAGTGGGTAACGAGTCGCTCAAATCCCGGCATCAGAGGAGGATATGCAATCAGCTCGGATATGCGTTCGTTTAGCTGGAAGCGAAATAGTTCCCAGCTTACGGGAATATCACATTTTCGGCAGATCAACTCGGCCATCTCAGCCGTCTCCATTGGCCCGCTCTGGAGCAGCAAATGATCTGGAATGGGCCTATTGTAGCTCAAACCCAGTTCCAGGACAGCCCTCCTGTATATGTGGCGGGTGTCTGTTAAGGAAGTGTGAATAGGATATACTTAAGAGTTTTGTTTTCAAGGTATAACCTCACCAAACACGGCACTTTCCAGGTCAAAAATGCAGTAGCTGATCCCCGGACTGCAGCACATGGGCGGACATCGCGAGCACTCTGGCGGAGACTTGGATGCTTTACAGGAAGGGCTGCACATTCTCAGATCGCGTTCAGGAAATATTTATATTAATTTTATACAATTTATATTCGAATTCTCAAAATTTAAACCAAAATCTGAAGTATTTGTCAGGAAAAGCAATGTCAAGGTGAAATGCAAATCAAAGACCTCTACAAACATGCAAAAATTAACCCTATTAATTAAATAAAACCGCATTGAGACAAGAGTTAATTTTCGATACAAAAGGATATCAGAGTCATTTAATTTTATAAAACTCTTTTGACTTTCCGCTTTCAATCTCTAATATTTAAAATTGATGGCACGACGGGCACCGGCGGGGGAGGTGGTGGTGGCGGCTCTTCGTCCTCATCTTCTTCGGGAAGAAAGGTCATATACTCCGTCGTGGGCATTACGGTTCTTCTTCGCCGAAGGGCACTGAAGGTGCTGCGCCGAGCGGCACTGAAGGTGCTGCGCCGAACGCCACTGAAGGTGCTTCGCCGGGCGAAGTGCCGATTATGTCGCCTCCTGTGCCAAGGCGGATCGTCACCCGGATACTGTGGCAAGTGGAAGTCCTCCGGATTGAACTCGTCCAGGTAAACCAGACGCAAGCTGGCCAGCTCGGACCAGCAGCATGGGAGCTCCCGCTCAGCTGGCATAATAACGTGCAGTCGGGCGTCCCTTGCTGCTTGGACTCCCTTGGGGGTTCCATCGAATACGAGGGTGCACTTGGGTCCGGCATCGCCCAGGCGTGACATGGCAATCAGGTAGACATCCGGCTCTGGTTTTGGGGCCCGCAGTTCCCAGTCATCGGCGCAGACCACGGTCGAGAAGTTCTCGAAGAACTCCTCCCGGCCGCGGATCTTCGCGCAGTAATTCGCCTCGGTAGAGGAGGTGACCAGGCCGAGCTCTATGCAGGAATTTCGCAGGTGCGTCACCAGGTGCTCAACGCCAGCCATTAGTGGTGGATTCGCAATCAGTTCGGCTGTGCGTTCGTTAACCTCAGACAGGAAGTCCTCACTGCTCACGGGCAGATCGCACTTTCTGCAAATCAAATCCGCCAACTCGGCCGTTGTCATGGGTTTGCCCCGAACAAGCAAGTGTGTGGGAATTTCCGTAAAGTAACTAAAAGCCAGATCGTTGAGAGCCTTTCGGTAGACGTGGCGGGTATCTGTGAGAGGACGGGGTAGTGAGGCCATACTTGTTTTTTCTTAGGGATAATCTCACCAAATATGGCGCTCTCTAGGTCAAAGATGCAGTAGCAGACCCCTGGGCTGCAGCAAATCGGCGGACATCGCGGACATTCCAACGGAGTTTGGCCAGTCCTTGAGGAAGTGCTGCACATTTTTGAATCTGACCAAAAGGCTCTCACGTCTGAAGAATTTATCCGAATTTTTTTCTAAATTTTAATTTTTTAATTTATTCTCTGATGTTACATGCCACACCGTGGCAGTAACCAAACTGGTTACTTCGATTGAAAATTAATAATGATTACTTTTTGATTATTTTGTAAAATTAAATTCGTTTATGTTCTTGTATTTACTGGTTTATTCACATAACAATTTCTAAGAAGACCTCTATAATGGCGGCAGTCCAAAATACTGGGGCTTGAAGCCCTCCAAAGATCTCAGCCTCAAAGTGGCTGGCGCTGTCGTCCGGATGGAGACCAGTGGATCGGGAACGAGAACCACCTGCATTCCGGCGGCCAGAGCAGCCTCCATGCCCAGCAGTGAGGACTCAAAAACGAGACACTTGCTCGGCTCCGGGGTCTCCTCGAATCGCGAGGCCGTCGTAAGGAAAATGTCTGGAGCGGGCTTTCCCTTCTTCACCTCCTCGTCGGAGCCGCTGAGGACCACATGGTGGAAGACGTCGAAGAGTCTGGAGTATCGACGAGTCTTCACATCGAACGACTGCCGGCAGCTGCTGCTTCCGATGGCCATGGGGATATTGGAGCTGTGCAGATGCTTCAGTAGACGCTCCACGCCTGGCAGTAGCTTAGTCCGCGCCAGGTCACCACGGGACACGAGCTGGAGCTGATTATCAAACTCGGCGCGATTGAGGGGCAGGTTATAGGTGCTCACTATGAGGTCAGTCTGTTCGGACTCCGGCTTGCCCATGCAGCGCATCTTCAGGTCGAAGCCAAAGGTATGCCCAAAGGGATCGAGGATCTTCTGGATGGAATCACTTCGCAGGCGTTCGCTGTCTATCAGCAAGCCATCCAACTCGAAGATGCAGTGGGTCACCGGCCGAAATAAGCAGCGCCTCAAATGCGATTTTAAGCCCTGATCTTCGTGAGCCATTTCGAAAATATTTACAATATGTGGAATTTATTGTGTTCTATTGAAAAATTTTACAAATTGTGAGGGAGAGCTAGTGTCAGCCAAACTCAAATTTTGAGCAGTTGCCGAAGGCTGGAAGTCCGAATAGATGGGGTCGGAAGTGGGCCATCGATTCGAGCACCAAAGTGGCACCCTTTCTCTGGTCCTTTTTGATGTGATCCGGGGGAATGAGTACCACCTGCATGCCGGCAGCTAAGCCACTTTTCAGGCCAACCGGAGAGTCTTCGAAAACCAGACATTTTTTTGGATCTGCTGGCGGATTAAATCGCGAGGCGGCCAGAAGGAAGATGTCCGGCATGGGCTTTCCTCTGCCCGGCTTCAATTCAGGATCATTTCCACACACGACATGATGGAAGGCCAGCATTATGTCCCTATGGAACGCGGCCTTTTGCTCGAATATTTCCCTGTAGGAACTGGTGGCAATACAGAAGGGTATTCGGTGCTCGTGCAAATGGAGTATCAGATCCCTAACCCCCGGAAGAAGTGGACAGGATTTCAAGTGCCTAGCGACATTTGCCTGGAACACTTGAGTGAACTCCTCCGGCGTCACTGGAAGCTTGTATTCCCTGACAACAACCCTTGCCGCATCTATCGCCGGCATGCCCATGTGGCGCGACTGGCTCTCTTGGGTGTAGACATGGCCATATGGAGCCAGTGCCTCTTGCATGCTCTTCAAGTATGCTTTCTCAGTGTCTGAAATGGGCAAGAAGTTGTATAGATTTGGGTAAATTAATAGTACTTCTTAAGACTTTACCTATCAAGGTTCCATCGAGGTCGAAGATGACATGGGTGACTGGACAGTAGCATTTGGTTGCAGGCATTTTTACGATGGTCCCTTAAAGCGGCTCTTGATCTGTCCATTCACAGCATATTGATAATTTAGACTATTAATTTTGAGTTTAAAAAAGAAAGGAAAAAGTCCGAAAGGATAGTGGGAAATAATTTTCTATTAATGGGAATGTTTTTTTCACATTTTGGAAGTGTGAAGAAGAGCCTGACATGATGAACTGTGTGTGCTTGTAAGTTATTTAGGTCTTCATAAAGAAATCTAACTTAATTATTTATTTTATTTAAGGTTCTCTTATGCCAAAGAAGCAGTTGCAGGGCTCGTGTTCAGCTGTCATTTCCACTGGCGTCATTGGGGAAGGGTTGCAGTTTTATGTATTTGACTAAGTCTAATGCATGCGGCGCACGCTTCTTAGCCAAGATCCCGCCGCCTTTCGCCAGTTGTTACAAAGTTGCGTAATTGATTAAGCAGTTGGCAGGCCAGGCCACCAGAGACGTTTCCAGCAACGCGTCGCCCAAACTTTTACTTTGGCCAAAACGTGCCACACGTTGCGGGGATAGAGTAGGTGGCTCCAGGATGTGGCGATGCGGAACAAAAGTTTCTGCGGCGGGTTCAGAGCAAGGCATGTCGAAGGTGAGTGCATCGCGATGCTTGATCCTGGGATGAGTTCAACAGCTAAGCTTAGAGGGCTTATATGAAACGGGTTTAGATAATAATAAATGAATATTCAACCAATAATTATATATTTCTTAAAGAGTAATTGCTCTTTTTTGTTCAAGAAAAGTACCCTAAGCCAACCCCATGGTCTATCCAACGAAGTGTGCGCTTTTATTACCTTTTATTGGCACCATCTCCTCTGCAGTCGAACCCAATGACCGTAACGCATTAATGTCGTCCTGTGGCCGCCAAATTCGAACCAGAAGTCGGTTCGTTGGCTGCTCCGGTGGCTGACTGGCTAGCTGGTTCGCTAAGCTTGCATATTTTATGACCAAGTCCAACTTTAATTGGAACAATACCAATAAATGCCAAATGCAGATGGCCCAAAGGGGAGAGCCAAAAAGTTTGATGTGCATTGACCGGGATATCGGAGGACCCCGCACAAATCGCCGCTGTCCGCAGCCAGCTCAAGGGAACACATCCGCACACACACACACAGAGACCGCGACCGCAAGGATAACAACGGCTTTGGCCGCCGCTCTGCCGCTCCGTCGCTGCAAGTTTGCGGTTTTTGTGGACTGAAATTCAGGGAGCGAAGCGGGCTAGCAGACCGGTTAACAATTCAATGAACGCAATTACTGCACCCAGATTTGAGGCAGGTGGAGACCGAGCGTTGCCACGACAGCGATTAGAGACGCGTTCAAATTAAACGTTTACAACATACTGTTGTTGGCCAACGAAGTGGGAATTCCCCACACCAAACAGGCTGCCAGAAAAAAAAGAAACAAAAGCAATCCAAGTGTTTGGAACGTAAAACACTCAGTACTCGGTACTCTGCAATGTTGCATATTTTCCGGCAGACGAGTTATTTACAGTGAAGGTGAAGAAAATATGGAAAATGTTAGTACTGCAATCTAAAATTTTAACTAGTTTAAACTGGTGCTGTTATGCTATTTAAGCTCAATTTTTTTTTTTTATTAAGTAAATACCTCCATAAATATCTTTAAAACTTGCTGCGAAATATTTTAAATAATCAGGTTTTTTTGAGAACTATACATTCTGTTACAGGGTACCAAAAATTGAAACAGTAAAACCGTTTTGCCATAAATAGGGGGAACCGGGGAATCCCCAAATGGTTGGCTGCATAATTTATGCGCACAATTCGTCGCTGCATTCGAATGTCCTGTTCCCGAGCGAGTCCTGTTCCCATTTGGTTGCCACAACAGCTGACGCACAGCGTCCGGACAAGTGTCCGTCTGGCCAACCGTCCCGTCCGATTAATTAAAAGGCATTTTATTGACTGGGAGAGGAGGGTGGGTCCCGATGGGTGGCACATGGAATGGTTCACTTTTATCGCCCGTACCTTGGTTCGATGCTGACAGCAAATTGCTTTAGCTGATTTGGCATTTTCCATTGAGTCAATAAGAAATGAAAATGCATGAGTTGGTAGGATGTGAGTAGAGTCGGCCATTGTTAAGTTAGAACAAAGTAAAGTCAATTTCGATCGGAGCAAGAAGGTATTCGCAGGGCGGATAGAACGGAAGGTCGTAAAACATGTCTTAATAGAAATGTTCGGGAAACTGTAATGAAATTACTCCTATTAAAGTAGCTACAAAATAACTAAGGACATCAAAAGGGCTATCTTTTCAAACAACCAGCCCCTGGGCTCGTCATCAAATTGAATAAATAGTATACAATATAATCTGCCAAAGAGTAACCCAATAGCTGGCGGGCCAACCGCAAAAACTGCCGGGCGAAATTTATCCTTTCGGCACTCAATAAGTGCTATCCGTCTATGGGCACAGAGGACTCGAGTGTCAGTCACATATTCCTTCAATCATCACGGCGCTCTCTTGAGCGATTTCCCCAAGGATCGCAGTGCAACAATGTGTGGCGTGGAAGAGGGGACTTGGGGGAGCAAACATGGGCACAAAGTCCAATTTGTTTGTAATGGCATTACTTTGTTTACAAAACAAATTTTGTATGCATAGCGAGTAGTCGTCGGCGGAGCCTCCAACTCCCATTTCAGGGGGGGAAGAGGTGAGAGTCGGTTGGGGATTCCCCCGATTTCTCGACCCTTGCAACAAACGTTGCAGACCCAACTCGAACTGCCGCGGGTGCCGTCGCAGTCTGGGAAAACTGGAAAACAAAAATAGAAGGGCGGACAAATAAAATATAGACATAGATATATACGTGCACATATATATTTGTGTGCAGCTTCTAAAAATCGTTGTACCATAAAATTTCCCCAATGGACGCTCGGAGTTTTCAGTTTCGAAGGACTCTCCGTGCTGCCTTTTCGCTGTTTAATTTTACAATTGTCCTTTTTCTTTATTTCTGCCCAGGGAATGAGATAGAAGGAGGACGGTTTATCTATGCGCATCCGTTCCAAGTGCGGTTTTGTGATTTATGTCAGTTTCAGTTGGCCAACATTTGTTTTGGTAACAAAGGGCAAAACCAAGGCCAAGCAAATAGAGGAGTTTTTGGTAGAAAGATGCTAATATGACTTCCTGGCATCGATAATAAAATTCCTACAGGTGTCGTATATCATGAAATTTATATTATTGGTTGCTTCCATTATGTCATTTGAATTTTAAAATATGCCACTTTAAACATAAAATCTTTGGATTCATCCTCAGCCAGACAAATTCTCATTAAACAAATATGATAAGAGTTGAAATTTAAGAAAAAGTTTTTAGAAACTAAACTTACAAACTTACAATCCAGATCTAATTTAATTATTATTGGTTGTCAAAGCATAACTGAACGAATTTTTGAATCACAAATCAATTTTATGTACTTGTGGTCAGATAAGAGTCCCAATTTCTCAGGTATCGTCAGGACACCCGTCCTGCGGAGTCTTGACCATTTCACTTATGACAATACCATTTGCTTTGGCTATCTCCTGGACCTTATATAGCAAGTCCGCCGGGGGGAGGCGTTTACGGAACTCAATGACGGCCCAATCTGAATTGAATAATAACTAATAATATTAAATAATTACTTGACCAAATAAGGCAGCACTCACGAAAGCTATAAACGGTGCTGGCATCGAAGCACATAAAGCGGATGGCGTAGTTAGCGTAATCCGTGTCCAGCACATACACCTGAACGCCTTCAGGAAATGCTAAAAAACACCTTTACTTAGTGATTTCGCCATGGATTTTATCTTCGATGCCCCTACCTTTATTGGCGGAATCTTGAATATATCTGCCAAATTGGGGCTCTGCTCTCTTAATTTCAGCCAATTTAAACTTCACTGTATTGGTTCTGCGGATAAAATAATTTTGGATAATTGTCTCAAAAGGTAAATATAATTATATTTGCTTACTGGCTGCTTAGCTGTCGCCTTTCAATGAAAATTGTGTCATTGATGAATTTAAATTCCACTGACTGACAGTTGGGAACCTTCAGAGGGATATATGGATACTTGGAGTGTGTGTACCACTTTCCTCTTAAGCGATTAATGTCCAAGTTACCCACAGCTGTCATATTTTTAGGACAAGTGCCACGAAAAGCCTTTATGGCCATTGACACTTGCACTCCAAGTAGTGCAAATCTGTTGAGTAATTTGTCTTACATATATTGTGATTGTATACCGATTACTTACACGAGAAACGTCCACTTCATCATGCTGGAAAGTCTTGATTCCAAATGGTGGTACTGATCAGTTGCTGTAACTATTTTTTAAGCTAACTTGTAATCAAGAATTTCCGCTGATGTCAAACAATTAGAAGTGTGAAAAATATAGGGGAACGAAATTATTTGGCTACACTGAAACCAATTGCAATAATTTTGTATTATTCATAGATTTAAAAAATGCATTATGTGGTTCATTTTTGTAACTTCTTACTGAACAAAAAATATTTACCATGGGTTGTAGAAAAAAAAATCCATATTCACATTCAGGCATATGTCGATTTTACACTAAATATCATTATTGATATCTTCGTTTTATTTCTCGCAACAACAAGTTAATTAACATTGATATAGTAATGCCAATTTACCAAAAGCTATACAAATATTCCAATCTTTTTTTTTTAAGTTTTAGTAATTAAAAAAGTTTGTGAAAATGTCGAAGAGACGCTCATAGAAGCGTCGCAGCCATTCTCATGCCTTTTCGATGGCATTTGGGACTGCCGTGGTCACAAAATCATCCAAGTCAAGGTCATCTTCTCCAGCTAAGTCAGTGCTATTACCGTCCAGTTGAGGGCACTTAGTTTGAATCGTATCGATGAGGAATGCCTGGGATATGTCATTGGCTTCAAGGATCTTTTTGGCGGCCTCAATAGTCTCCCCTGAAGGTTGGCGCTGTCGTGTTAGGATCCAAACGATTTCTGTAATTAAAAATATTATTTATTGTGGTGTCAGTCAGAAATTATTGCCATTCCAAAGTAGTTTTGACACAGTTTGAATATTATCTTGAATGACTTACTGAAATTCGCCAAGGGCGTTACACTGGTGCAGCTATAGACAACGGCATACGATTCATAGTCGGTGCCCAATACCAGATAGTTGGGCTTTGTTAATTGCTCTACAAGGTGTGGGATAGACAAACAAGAAATGTAATTAAGAGATATCATACGATTTGTACATTACTTACGGCTGGGGTAAAAGGCCACGGCCAACTGAGCTGGTGCGATCACCTTTGCTATGCCAGTTACATTCGTGGGACGACCAGTGCTATCCGAATATTTATATTTTGTATTTTTTTGAATAGTTAAAACTATAATTTGTACTTACAATCGATTGATGGCCGCATTAACCACAGATACGGTGCTATTATCTATGATAGTATAGTTGGCATATATGCATTTCTTGCCGATCTCAAAGGCAAACGGATACTTGGAGTACTCGAACCAGACGCCCATATACTGATAGGGAAAGTATAGAATTAATTAAATATATTTGCTTTGGTCATATTAATTAAAATAATACAAAGCAAAAGCTTGAAGTGTTTACTTATCATATAAGTTTTTGAAGTAAACAACATAAGTTTTATAACAAACATTACGTTGTAAGTGGTTGAAGTGTTTACATATCGCATGAGATCATTTGTAAACAATACGTCTATATAAACCTCATTAGAACTCTATTTACTTAAGATAAGATTATATTAATTAAATTAATAAATTTATTAATATTAATAGAAACCATTACTTTTAAATATCATAAAATATATTAATTATTTTTGTCTTAAATTTGACTATTTTATATAAATTTTGTATATTTTCTCTTTACTATAATAATATATATGCAAGTAACTTAACCGAGTACGATCACGAAATCAGATTATAACATCGTTTAAATGCCATGGAACAGTCCAGCAGGGTTTTCAAACTGATCGAAATAGAGAAATGAATTTTATATATTTTATTCCTCAAAAATAATTTAAAAACAAAATACTTTCAAGACAAGCTCACAAAGCTGACACTTCATTTTAAAATTACTTTGTTACTTACATAACAAATTTTAAGTGGAGTTGCCTTCTTTATTGTTTATGGGATAATAAATAATTTTAATTCAGTAAATTTAATAATATATTCACCTGTATTATTTAAATAATTGGTACTACCTTTTAAATATTCTAACAACTGGCATGATCATTTAGAGAAACAACTCACCGCCTCCACATTAAAATTCAGAAATATCTGAAGATTAGCCTACAAGGCTACCACTTAAGTTTACAATTGCTTTTTTACTATAATCCGTCTAATGCCAAATTATTAAGACAGCGCCCTTTTCAGTTTTGTGGGATACCTCAATCAACTTAATTATATATTCTAACTAACTTAAAGATTACTTTTTGCCTATATTATTTAGTAATAATATTCTAACTGCCATGATCTTTTAGAGAAACTACTCACCGCCTCCGCGTCGAAGGTATCCATTACTTTGACATCCGGACACTTGCCGGGAAATGGAACTTGAGCATTTCCCAGATAGACTCCATTAACCGCCAGTAAGATAAGCAGCCCCAGATGCGAGCTGTAACGATGATTGAGTAGAATGCAAATAATTGCTTGAAGCTCAAGAACTATTAAGTAGAGCGCACCTCGACCGATGATTCATTTTAGAATGGAACTGAACTAAATTTCTGCTATACTTCTGGCTTAGAACTGCGGTTCGAGTGCAGCTGCATAGCTACTTTTATATGCGTGCTGAGAGAGCTTTGTTTTTATGACTCGGAGCTTTTCGCAGTGCGCCGACTCTGGTTGCCAATGTAAACAAAAGTGAAATGCAGACGATCTGGATGAAAGTTCAACATGGAACGCCGACCAAATGGGGGTGGCGAGGGTGTTTTCCCTATACGTCCGACACTCCTCTCGTTACAATCACTAGACACAAATGAAAAGCAAACAGAGTATGTGCGGCGAAATTATAATTACATTATTTACATTATTTTAGCATGCACTTGGCGATAATTCGCCATCGATAAGGGCTTCCGCATGCTAAGCTGAGCGATTTGATTTGCAATCGACTGAGATCGCTGCGCGAATCAGTTCAATGTCCTAAGTATGGCGACACCTAATTAAATAGAGAATGATATTTGAATATAATATAATTTCATGGGTAATTTCGAGGTAGAGCTAGGTCTGCTATGATAGGTTGTTTTGAAAGGTTTTAAAATATTTCCTCTAGAAAAATTACTTAAGATTTTTACGTCTTATAAAAATTGTTTTTTGTTAAAGATATTATTGAGCTGCTTAAATTAGTACTTAGTTGCATTTGTTTTCAAAATATCAATAAGAATAAGTGATGTTAAATTAAATACGAATTTTAAAAACTAGATTACTCTTAAAAATAAATTAAATCAAAAGACATACTAAATTATAGATTGCAAAAAATGTTTTATTTATTCCTTATATACAGCGAAATTTTTAAAGAAATTGACAAACAATTAGAAGTGATTAGTAATAAAAATCGAGTATTTAAAACAACGTTATCATAAAAAAAAAACATTTTAAAGGTTTTAAAATAAATATTTTTAAGTATCAAGTTAAATCTGAAATCTAGTTTTGATTAGTATAGACAAATTTAAGAAAAGGAAAGAGAAGGAAAATAATAAGTTTATTTATCAGTACTAGCCCTTTATTTTTTAAGGCACTGTGTCTAATTTGAAACAATTCATTCATTCACACAAAGTACATTTTTCTTACTTTAATTAGTTGTACTTAATTCCAAGTCACAATTCGTTAATAACTAACAAATTGTTATGTTAGGTTAGTAATAATTACCCAGCAAAGGAAAGCTTTGTTCCACACTGTGGATTGTATTCATGGCGCCATCTATCCTCCATATACACCAACGCCATCTGTTGAGCGCTTTGCAGTTCGCTAGAACCAGATACAATTTTCGTATTTTCACAATTTAAGGGTTTCGGCGGCTCTTAACCTTTATCTCGAGCTCAACGCCGGTCAGGGAAAACCGTTGACAGAGTCGAGATTTTTGCGGGTTTTTCTCTTTGCTGCGGAGAGGTAGAGAAATTACATTTCCCCACATATATATATAATTAAATTAATTAAATGTAAACCACAAATTGAGTTAAATGTGCAAAAATGTCCGCAGGACCATTGGATGAAGAGTCTGCAGGTAAAATGGCAGGTAGAAGCGGAGAGGTATACAAGTGATATATGTTTGAGCAGGGGTTGATTTCAAAGTTTGAAAAGAGTATTCAAAGCTACCAAGTTGTATGTTTAGGTAAACGTAATGATTTAAATTTAAATTAAAACCATATGTAAAAACTAAAAAAAAATATTAAAAAAAAAACAAATATAAGCTTAATTTAGCGCTTCACTATTATACAGAAATACCATGTTCTTTATAAACTATACACATGTCTCGTCTGAAATCTTTCAGGTTCACCCTCTTGGAAAAACCCACATATTTTTTATACATATGCGGCTAGCACAGATTTTGAATGGCCAGCCAACTATTTGGGAATGGGGATTTATGGCGCATTTCGCCCGTGAAAGGATTGTGCTTGCCCCATTCGGATGGATGGATGGCTTCTGCTTGGATTTGCTGTGGCTGCCACTGTTTGTTGCATGCAGGCAGGGTGTAGTAATTAAATTTAAAATATGTACGCATTTGCCGGACATCTGAGCTTAAAAACAGGTGCAAGGCTTGAGGGTCGCCAGCGGAGTGGGCCAGGGATAATTTGATCAAAGGCAACCATAAGCCGGTAGCTGGTGAGTTGAGAGCCGGTAGTCTGAGCCGCCTGGTTATTACAGGCCGTAAGTGCATCCTTCTGGCTATATATTCAGTACAGTAGACAAGGAAGTACTTTGGGAATATTTTTCAGGGGGGAAGTTTGATATCTTAAGAAATTTTGTGTTTAAATTAAATTTAAATTAAATTTTTATTGTGTCATTAAATTCCAAATTAGATTATGGCTGGGTTTGAGTATTTAATATTTTCTGCGGTTGGTCCCCATTGGTGCCTGTCACTGTTTTGCGAATGCGGTTCCGAGTGCATTAAATGTCAGAGATGTTAGCGTGAATTATAGCCAAAGTTAATTCTTGATAAAGGCCGTGAACAAGCTTAAAAAATGATGGAAGCTATACAACTAAATTCTTACTATAATAAATCAAGCAAATAAGCACAGTTTGTTAAAAGGTCTTTCGCAAATAAAACTATTTTTTATAAAAATAAGTAAGAAAAAATTCAATTAAGCCTTTAAGCCTTTTCAAAAAAGAGGCCCAGTGCTAAAGAAATTAAAATATATATCTTGAAGCGTGACACGATATTAATTTGTGAGTAAATGCTAATCGTGTCACGCTCTCATCTCAAAAATGGTGGCACACAGTTCAATCACTTTGCCATTTTAAGTGCTTGGATATTTTGCGGTTATTCATTCGCTTTATGCGAATTTTGTTGAATGTAATTTGATTTAAACTGAATTTTGTCCGATATATAAAAATCAGTGCCGTGTCCTGGCCACAGGATACGCGTGTATTTATCGGAGAGAATGCATGTGGCCATTTAATTAAGTGGCTACCTTTAAAGCCAGCCACCAAAATTGAATTAATTCTGATTATTGTTGCAGTTCAGTTGGGTTTAGACCTCGTCGTTCGGGCTTTTTGCGACTGCTGCAATCAACAGTTGACATAAAAAAGGACTCCCGCTCCCCCGAAGGGCATCACACTAAACTGTCGGCTGAATAACATCGGAGCGAGGACAGCTGGAGCAGCAGCAACATCAAGTGGGTGGAGACACACTTCGGCGACCTTTAACCCGAGCCTGGCAATCGCCGGGAGGGGGCTGCAAGGTGGCAGGAGTGTGAGGATGCTCTGCAGAATGCGTGGGAATTGCAAAACATGACGCAATTTGTGCTCGCTTTTGTTGCTTGTCCCGTTTGCATGCCACTCTCCTAGGATATTACCAACTGCTCGTGTTCTCCTACACACGCAAAGCGCCGTATATTACGATGTTGGAAGGAGGCAGTGCTGCCATTAAACAGAGATATGGCTAAGAACTCTAAGAAAATGGCCACCTCGATTGGCTGCTGGGGGAACTTACATGAAAGAAGCACCGAAAATATAAAGTGAAACTTTTAGGGCTTTCCCACAAACTACCCTATATACAATTCCAACTAAAGTATTTATTACAAGATAATTATTTGCAGAATTATTAATAAAAAATTTAATATTATGATTAACGAATTATATATTCTATTTAAATAATTTATAATGAAGAAATTGGTGGAGTTCGATGAAGAATTTTAGATTTTGATGCTTACTTATGTTATTTAAAAATGGATTTATTTTATTTATTTCAATAAAGTAAATTTCTCAATAATTATTGAGAATGAATAAAATAAACTTTAAGAGATGTGCTCAGATCTCTGGTCTGCAGTTGTCTGTGTATATTAATAATATTAAATGAATCCTGCTCAAGTGTTATGTAATCTTAGATAAATATATCATAAAAAAATCTTATTTCAATCATAACTCTCACCTGATCACCTGCCACATCGTAAAAGCTTACGACTCACACAATCATATCCCAAGTTCTTCCACCTCCATTTGATGTTGCAATCCTGGACAAATTTATTTATTTAGCACATTGTTTTTCGCATCCCTCCTTTGGGCATCAGTTGGGCCCTTAACAAAAATAGAAAAGAAAACGCGGAAAACTCTGGCACACAAGAAGCTAACATCAAGGACAATAACAATAACAACTCGTGGCAGACAACAAAGGATAGGGGAGGGGATAGAAAGAAAAGGACAGGGACTGGGGTGAGCCCTCGAAAGTATTTTGATTTGTGAAATGCTCGTAAGTATTGTCGTTTTTTGGCGCTGGCACTGGTAGCAATTTCTTAAATTTTTTATAGCGCATAACCTGTCTGGCACACATGTGCAACCCCTCGGAAATCGCCGCCCACCGAGAGCCACCCACAAAACGCAGTTCGCTGGAAGGCTGAAAGTTACAGGACGAAGACGTTGGGCGCCTGTTGGCAACGCTTATTGCATTATCCTCGGCTAGAGTCAGTCAGTTCGGGATGTATATGTGTGTGTGGGAAGATATATCCGCGCCAACTGCCGCAGCTGATGCCACTTTTGGCTCGTGGCAGCCGCGAGCTGTTTGCCTGTTTGTTGTTATCCTGGTTATGGCCAAAGCCAAGGCAAAGGCACAGGCAGCGGCACCAAGCTGCGAGCAAACTCCGATTCCTCTCAGGAATTCCCAACGAATACCTGGTACTCTCCATGGGGAGATCGCTCAGACTAATGGCCTCCAGGGTTTCAACAACGAAAGATCATTTAATATTCTTAGCAAAGAAAGTGAAATAAGTACCCCAAAACATTCCTTATATTTTACATGTTTTGAAATTTAAAATATGAACTTAGTAGTAAATATTTTAAGTACAATAAAATATTAATTTCATTTCATTAGCAGGCTTAATATATTTCTAATTTAATTTCATTGACAGGAAATTTAAATTCCCTTACATTTAAAATCTCCCCAAAGCATGTAAATATTCTTTATATTTCCAATTTAAAAACTTCATGTTCATTTATACACTTTCTTTACATATCTAATTAATTAAGAAAATGTTTTTAAATTAAAATTTTATTAAAGTCCCAAAAAATCTGTTGCAAACATTTTAAAATGTCTGTCATATCTAAATTTCTGGACAAAATTTCTTCTCCCCAGAATTTTCATTTATGTCATATGGCCATCGAGAGGAATAAACGAAATTATGAAAATTGGCACGACTTCAGCTGGGCTGCACACAATCCCCTTCTCATAGACACCTCATACTCCGAACTCCTCCCTTTCCACCACTAATGCCTGGCGAGAAATGTTAATACCGAAAAAAGCGAACCATTTGCCGCAATGAAAATCGCGTAAATTTCATACTGATTGTAAGTGTCGCCGTTTTCTTGACGTTGCCATGAAGGCAAAAGCTAGACGGACAATACACTGAAACAAATTTAAATACTTCTCAATCCAAAAAATCCTTAAAAACATTTCATTAGTATGCTGAAGATTATAAATTATTACGTTGTATAAAATCTCTTTTCAGATCACAAAATATATAATTAATACTGTAGCAATAGTTATTTCTCGCATTAAAATGTAACTCACTTTTGTCTCTGTGTATTAAGGAGAAAATAGGAGATGTAGACGGAACTGCCATTGCCGTCTGTTTCCCCTCATCCTTCAGATACTTCGCGTTTCCCCGGCTTCCGCCTGAAACTCTGGTGTTGGCTGTCGCCTGCAGATTGTCAGCATTGTCACAATTGCAATTTTTAGGATGGCATGGGGACTCGCTGATTTGGTTGCCATTTCACCATTTGAGCGTTTCAAACATTTTGCGGGCATTTACCATAAAGAGAAAAGCGAATCGAAATCGGAATGCGAGCCAAGAACGTCATTCGATTGCGTTAATAGCCGACAGTGGCGACCGATGCCAGCTGCAGATCTTTGAAATTGCAAAAGTTTTCTTTAGCACTTTCTTCGGTTGCCTTTCTTTGTTGCTTTTATGTTTTATGTGTGTGTCGATGTGATTTCTTACATGTGTAGTTGTCATCTTTTGTATGAAGAGCTGAAATTTTTACGTATTTATTGGTTTTTACCATTTCTGTAAGATAATTCTTGTAAATATAATATCGAATTTATAGTAATACCAACTTTTTAAAATGGTTCTACCAATACGTAACATCTTTACGCTAACACCTTTTTGAGCTGAAAAACAACAACTTAAATTTTCTATTTGCACATCCCATTCGATCATGTCTCTTTTTTTACGGCCAACATTTGGTTGACTTCTGTCGAAACTATGATTAAAAAATAATTTCACAAAAATATTGAATCACGTCGCGTTTTTTGGCAGCTACTCGCAGTCGAAGGAAACGTTTGCGCGA
>VNJO01007200.1:0-17113 GCA_008042535.1 Drosophila tani
GCGAAAAACCAGATTTTTTCTTCTACGTTAAAAATCTTGAAAACCGTAAGTCCAACATATTTCAAATAAGTACAATCCAAAAGCCAATGTAAACACCTTTCCGACAACATACGGCTCTTAATGGTCAGATCTGTATTAATGAAGATATAAACATTTAAAGCTAAAAAAGCATGCAATATTTTTGGCTATGTTTTTTATAGCTAAATTTCATTTTCATTTTAAAAATATAAAAAAAAGATATTAATTATTTTGAGCGAACAGCACTAAAGATACCTTTCTCCTTAAAAAGTTAAGATCAAATATATGCAAATCCAAAGAAAATTTTAGAAGTTATGGCAAATTATATTAAATTATCATGTTGCTGTTGTGCTACAAAATTGTTTTTCAAGGGAAGTAGCCTGCTTTGTGATGTTGGTTTTTTAATGAAAAACATTGTAAGTATTAGATAAAATCGTGGCACAACAAGCGAATGGCTTACTTAAGGATGAAATTTTCAAAACTCTCATAGAATAAAATCACAGCCGGTATATTTGTGGGGCCTCAGATAAGAAAATTGTTCGCAGACGAAAATTTTACAAAATCATGAAGCCCTGCAGAAAAAGCAGCTTTGAGGACGATTCAAAAAGAAATTTACTGATTTTTGGGATATAAAAGAAGAAAAAATTATCATGAATTAATTCAGATTTTTCCTAATACTTACAATGTTTTTCATTAAAAAAACAAAATCACAAAGCAGGCTACTTCCCTTAAAAAACAATTTTGTAGCACAACAGCAACATGATAATTTAATATAATTTGCCATAACTTCTAAAATTTTCTTTGGATTTGCATATATTTGATCTTAACTTTTTAAGGAGAAAGGTATCTTTAGTGCTGTTCGCTCAAAATAATTAATATCTTTTTTTTATATTTTTAAAATGAAAATGAAATTTAGCTATAAAAAACATAGCCAAAAATATTGCATGCTTTTTTAGCTTTAAATGTTTATATCTTCATTAATACAGATCTGACCATTAAGAGCCGTATGTTGTCGGAAAGGTGTTTACATTGGCTTTTGGATTGTACTTATTTGAAATATGTTGGACTTACGGTTTTCAAGATTTTTAACGTAGAAGAAAAAATCTGGTTTTTTGCGAATATCTTCAAAACGGTTCTTTGGGAATTTTTTTTAATGAGTTCAACGTGTTCAGCGTCTCAATATTAAGCGGAAAAAGTGGGTTTAAACGTTTATATAAAAAAAAAATATAAATTTGTAAACTAGTGTTATATTTTTAGAACAAGTATTTTGTATATCACAATAAAAGATATTTATATTTATTTTATTTATAAACTATAAAGCAATGTATTTTTTTTTAGTTTTTGGGAAGCTAAGCTCTGAAGAAGTAGATTTAATCAAAGTAAGAAAGTCAAATTTATCAGATTAATTATGGATATTACATAAATAACGAAATTAAAGTATTTAATCCAGTTTTAGGCCTGCAAATGTCTTAAAAATATGTAAAAACTAGCATGCAATCGATAAATAATACTTTTTCAAGTTTTTCGGAAGCTTAGCTCTAAATAAGTAAATTAAAACAAAGTAAGAATGTCAAATTTATCTGATTAACTACGGATATAACATAAATAACAGAATTAAAAAGGATTTATTTAAGTTTTAAGCCTGCAAGCGTCTTATAAATATATAAAAACCAGCATGCAATCGATAAATAATACTTTTTCGATTAATGGCATTAACTTTGAAGGATAAGCTTATAGATATTTCGTTATACTCAATATTGACCAATGCAATATGCAACTTAATTAAGAATAAATCGAAAATCTATCAGTGTAATTACGGAAATTACATAAATAACGAAATTAAGACGATTAATTCAAGTTGTAGGCCTTCAAGCGTCTTATAAATATGTAAAAACAAGCATGCAATCGATAAATAATACTTTTTCAAGTTTTTGGGAAGCTAAGCTCTAAGGAAGTAAATTAAATCAAAGTAAGAAAGTCAAATTGATCAGATTAATTACTGATATTACATAAATAACAAAATTTAAACGATTTATTCAAGTTATAGGCCTGCAAGCGTCTTATAAATATGCAAAAACAAGCATGTAATCGATAAATAATACTTTTCCGATTAATTGCATTAACTTTGAAGGATAAGCTTATAGATATTTCGTTAAACTCAATATTGACCAATGCAATATGCAACTTAATTAAGAATAAATCGAAAACTTATCAGATTAATTACGGATATTACATAAATAACAAAATTTAAACGATTTATTCAAGTTTCGGGTCTGCAAGTGTCTTATAAATATGTAAAAACTAGCATGCAATCGCATTTTCGATTAATTGCATTAACTTTGAAGGGTAAGGAATATTGACTGTGCAATATGCAACTTAGTTAAGAATAAATCTAAAACTTAGCTAATGGAAACATGATATTTACACACTTCGACTACCTTTTGTAGCCCGAGTTACCAAGTAGGCGAGGGGCATAAATGTCACAGGATGGACCACAGGTTATGACCAGTTCAGTCTGCTAACGAAGCTGTACGGTTCTATTCGGTTCTATTCGGAAGAGAAATATTTGTGTGAATTTTGATTTTTCGATTTTCGTTCGTTTTTCTTTCGTTATTTCTACGACGCCAAAATGAGTGACGACAAAAAAGACAATAAGAAAGACGATAAGAAGGAAGACAAGAAAACGGTGTCGTCGTCGCCGGGCCGAGCCACCAGAATGCGCCCCAAGCCGGTGGATAAGATTGAGCAAAAGCTCAAGGATGTGAAGGAGCACCAGCCGCACTTTGACGACATGTCCAGCTACATGCACACTTTGCTAAAGCCGGTTGACGGCTCGACCATGACAAAGAAGCCATTCTCGCCGGCCAAGCCGTCTTCGGCAGCTAAGCCGTATTCCCCGGCCAAGCCCCGCCCGGCCAAGCCCCCGGCCAAGCCCGCCGCGGCCAAGCAGGCTATCCCGGTTAAGCAGTGCTCCCCGGCCAAGCAGGCTATCCCGGTTAAGCAGTCCTGCTCGGCCCAGCAGGCTATCCCGGTTAAGCAGTGCTCCCTGGCCAAGCCGGCTTCCCCGATGGACACTTCCAATCAGGATTCTTCTTTTGACACGTGAGTTTCGTATTTGTGTGTGTGAGTGTAAAAAAGTGTGACCCCACCAAGCATTTGAGATCTTGGTTGTCACTTTAACAAGTAAAAGCCATTTTATTGTAATTTAATGACTACTAAGTATGTATGTATATAAAGTTAATTTTATGAATTGGAAAATTATTTTCTTAACAGTAAGACCCCAAAAATAATGCAAGTTTTGTTAATTATTTTGTATAGTAATATAAGAGACTTGTTAATTATTTTGCGGTTAAAACATATTAAATTCTTAAGTAATTTATTAAACATGCGCGAAAGTAAAAGTGTAATCCCCTCAAACTCATAAAAACCTTATAGATTTTTTTTCTGGTGATTTAAGAAACCTATTAATTATTTTGCTGCTAAAAAGTAATAAATTCTTAAGTATTTTTTTTAATATGAATGGAAGTAGAAGTGTGACCCCCCAAATATAATGCAAATCTTGTTAAATTATTGGTTTTGGTAATTTAAGTGACTTATTAATTATCTTGCTGCCAATGAATAATAAATTCAGTAATTTATTTAACACGCGTTGAATTAAATGTGTGACCCTAAACGGGTCAAATCGTGTTAAAATTTTGATTTAGGAGACTCATTCATTATTTTGCTGCTAAAAAGTATTGAATCCTTGTAAAATTTGTATATATGTAACTATTAAGCAATGTTATTAATTTAACTCTATTTTAGAGAAATGCCCCGCGAATACCCGCCGGCGCGTGTCAGGCTTCAGGGATCCCCAATACCATTCGACGAGCCCATTCTCGCTTCAGATCAACCCCGGTTCTTCCCGGCCATCATAACGCCACCACCAAACGGTGTGCCTTATGCTCCTGAACCCCCCATGGAAATTGTGAATACCTGGGAATGTACTCCGGTGGAGCCGGTGGAGGTATTGGGCAACGGGCTCAACATGTTTGTGCGTAATACCAATGGCAGCTATGATCTGTTCAGCGGCCTCCAGCCACAGGGACCGCCAGAGCAGGAGGATGTGAACATACGCGAGATCACCCTCGACGATGGACCGCTCGTTATATTGACGCGCGATGGCGAGGGCAACATATCCTACGATCCGGATGACTCGGTGACCATCGATATTGCAGACAACAGTCTGTACGTGCTGAACACCGATGAAGGAACCGCCTTCTTTATGGACAATGAGGAGAATCCGAATGGGGCCGGTGAGAACATGGATGCCGAGAACATGATTGAGTATCTGCCCGAGGAGATGGATCCGACTGTGTCACTGCCGGCAGCAGTCGAGCAGCCGTCGCCGCAAGAAGTCGATCCTTTCGAGAATGTGGGCGCCGAAGCGGTAATCGAATTGGACCCGGAATCGTTTGCTGCGGGTGAGGTGGCAGGTAAGAGAGTTGTTTACTTCGTTTGTGAAACCGGGCATCGCCCTCAGCAGCAGCATCAGCAGCAGCGGCAGCCGGTGGATCTGAGGGAGGCGATGCCGGTCCGGCTCCGGCTACTGGTGGTGGTGACGTAGAGGAAGCAGGCAACAACGGAACACTGTCGATATAATTGGGACCTCTCTGGGATGTCTTTGGACTCATGCTGTGACCTGATGAGGAACCTTGACTCGTGATACTTGGCTTTCAAGCTGAAAGGATATCCATTTAAATGTACAATTTTAAACAAAACAAATTATATACTTTATTAAAACATTAAACAATGTAAAACTTACAAAATCAAATGCCGCTTTTTATGTCTTAAAAATTTGAAGCTTAACTGAAATTCTCAGTTCAAAAGTCTGGCATGTTGGCGAGAAAGCGCCCTCTATTAGTCGAATTGATTCTATCTTATGGACACAACAGTGTTACCGATGATTGCGGGGCACTGCCTTACCATCGCTTTGCTTTGCCATAAAGTGTTTGTGGCGCCATCTATATCACACTTAAGGCACGACTTAAAAAGGACGTCGAGCAAGCAGTTCAAAAGGGTTTGAAACTAGGAAGGCTGCCAATTTTGAGAAAGCAACTCAGCTGCACTTCAAAAATCATAACAGATGGCGCCACCAGCTGATGAAAATAATATACGAACCGTTAATTAAAAATTTTAAAAACTTTAACAATCAAATTTAAAATTAAATAAATATGCTCCGAAAATGTTAATTTACCTTACAGGTATTGGAAGCTTTAGTCCCTTAGATCTCAATTATAAAGACAGACGTACTTGGGCTAAATCTAGTCGCCTGTTGCAGAATGATAAATCAGAATTAAATCGTTTTATAGGCTCGAATTTATCTCCTTCTGCCTGTTTCTTATAGTTAAAAAAACCCCTTGTAAATAGTCCCAAAAAAAGTAAATAGAATTAAATAAATTTTTTTAATATCATCCATTTTATTTCATCTAACTTTCATATATATAAGTATGTGTTGTATTGTATGTGGATTTGTTTTGTTTTTCTGTTTGTATTTTGTTTTAATTAATTACACAATTTGCAGTTACTTGATGCATTTTTATTCTGATTTCACAAAGTCTGAATTACAAACAAAAAAGGGAAAATAGAGAAAAAAGCAGCAAAGGGCAGTGTAATTGGGGTATTTCCATTTATTTTACTCCTTTTTTTTTAAGGTTTTTTTATCATGGTTTTTTAATATATATTCGTTATTCTCCATATTTGATTGCGTTGATTGATTGATTGCGATTGAACTGGGATTTCTCTTTTGTTTGGTATGTACATTTTTACAGCAAGGAGTACATTTAAAAAAAAAAAAAAAAACGACTAATTTTAATGGGCAAAAAAAATTCGAGTCTTAAATGATAAAAAGCCTTGTTCAGAGAATCGACAACTAAATTAAATCACATTTAGCATATATATTTTAAAAATTTTCTTGCAAATCGTTGCAGCTCTTCCTTAAACTCTATTGTTTCGTGTCCGTGTCTGTGTGTGTGTGTGTGCTATTTATAAATAATTTATTATTTACATTACGTCGACGAAAAAAAAATATATGAGACAATATTTAGAATAGACTATCGAATATAATATATAGATTTATGCAATTACTTTAATTAATTATATGTGTGGGTGTGTGTGTGCCTTAGGTGTATGAAAAAAATTGTTTGTTTGCTTCGTTTTTTATTCGCTTACGTGTTTTGTTATTTTATGAATTTGTTGTAATGCCATTAATTTTAATGCTTAGAAAAGGTTCATTGCATGGTTAGCCGGGGAAAAATAGCTCAATGCTTGTTTTAAGAGAGAGTCTGCTCTGAGACTGAATGCAATTCCATTTGTATACATTACAAATACAAAATATACACGAAATCAGGCTCGATTCAGGTTACAAAGATGCGAAATTGCTTAAAAAACATGAATTCATCTCGGTAAATGTTAAAAATCGAAAGTGAAAATACATCTTAAGTCCCCCAGCAAACCCTCTCTTGCATCCCTCAAAGCTTCCCCCGGCGTGTGTATGTTTTGTTTTCTTGTTGTGGCTTCGTTGTCTTTAGAACAACACATCGATGTACATGTTTCATCTGGGCCCGTTGTTGTTGTTGGCCTGCTCCTGCTTCACCTTGAGCAGCAGCTGCTCCTGGAGCCGCACCTCGTCGTCGTGATCATCGCATATATCGATGTCGCCCTCGCCATCCGCATCGCCATCCGGATCGGCCTCGTTGTGACCCTCGATCTCCTCCAGGTCCGGATCCCCGTCCTTGTCCAGCTCCATATCCTCGAGATCGTCCTGCTCCTCGTCCGGTTCCGATTCGGCAATGGTCACGGACACGGCAGCTGCTGCCGCTGCTGCGGCGGCCGCGTTGCGTGCATTTGCTGCGGCCGCCACTGCAGCAGCTGCTGCGGCTGCAGCCACCGCTGCCTCGGCATAGCCGGCGGCAGCACCATGATGGTGCATATGCTGGAGGGCAGCCGCATGGTGATGATGGTGATGGTGGTGCTGCTGCTGCTGCTGCGCCTGCGCCTGCTGCTGTGCCTGCTGCTGGGCCTGTTGCTGCGCCTGCTGTTGCGCCTGCGCTGCCGCCGCCGCCTGCTGCTGCTGCTGCAGTTGCTGCAGATGATGCAGATGCTGCTGCTGGTTGTACGGATGGTGTGGCTGCGGCCCCGCGGATCCCGATCCCTGCTGCTGTTGCTGCTGCTGCCCTTGGCCCTGTCCCTGCTGGCCGAGATGCTGCAAGGCGGAGGAATCTGCTCCTGCTCCGCCTCCTCCAGCCTGGTGTAAGTGCTGCTGCTGCTGCTGTTGCTGGTGATGATGGGCGGCTGCTGCGGCGGCGGCTATGTGGGCATGGGCCTGCGCCTGGGCATGGGCATGGGCATGAGCATGGGCGTGGGCATGGCTGTGCTTGTGATGATGATGGTGATGATGGGCGGCCTTCCCCGAGGCCGGCGGCGGGGCGTCGAACAGGAGACGCGAGATCGAGAAGCTGGAGATGGGCGAGTTGTGGGTGCTGCCCGCTGAGTAGCTGGTATTGGTATCGTCCGACGTGGGCGTCTCCCGGTCGCTCTCGTCGCTCTTGAGCAGCTCGGCCGCCTCCAGGGACTTCTTGTGCATCCCCAGCAGCCAGGGCGCCACCGACTCATCCTCCTTGGCCGACTTGATGATGGTCTCCGGCAGCGGCAGCGAGTGCCTCACCATGGCCCCATACAGACCGTACTCGGCCATCTTGGTGCTGTGGCCCCAGCACTTTTCCGTCTTGCGCCACTTGGCCCGTCGGTTCTGGTACCACACCTGCAAAGGTCACAAGAGAGTCCAGAATTAGTTTCGGTGTATTTTTGTGATTAATTCATCATTATTTGGGATATTTTTGGTGGCGTAAAATTATCTCTTCAGTGCAACTCAATATGCAATTAAAAGGCCATCGAAAGTAGGTCACAGGCATCGGATTAAGAAACCAAAGGGAAGAGTCCTTAATTTTAGACAACTTTCGAGGGAAAAATAAAGGCTACAAGTTCGTTCAACTGAATTGCAACGAGTGGGGCTTTTCTTGCATATTTATGACTTTAAGGATGGCTCCTTGCTTAACTTTCGGTGCCCATACCTGTATTAAATGAGATTATGTGCAAGGGAACTTAAAAATTAACTCAAAAATATAGTAACAAACTCCTCTTCCATCAGAAATATCAGAAATAAATAAAGTAAAATAAAAAAAAATTTCAATAATTAATTACTAACTGTATCTTCGACGTAGGTTACTTAAAAACAATCCAACTATGAAATAATAAGTGTTAAGTCACATTTTCAATTACTACTCGATCGTAGAACATTTATAAGACCAAGCTATAAAGTTCACTGGCTCTCATGTTGATAAATGGATTTACAAAAATGCTGATAAATCGGATTTCCTACAAGTTAAACTGAAATTAATTAAGAAATTAAGTGGAAAGAGTCCACATCGAGTATATATTTTGTCAGGGATTAAGCGTGATTGTTCCGCGCAGGGCAGAAACCAGGACAATAACGATTACCAGCACAAGGGACGACGACCCAAAACTAATTAAATTAACGGGGGGTTTTCCCCTTTTCTTTACATTTTTCTTTTTTGTTGAATTGTGCGAACAACAGACAACACTTGTCACGCATCCCCTGAAAAACTCCAATACAAACTCAAGTACTTATTAGTAACAACATTAACATTAACATTAAGGAAATGCTGCCAGCCGCCGCTCGACGCTCGACAAAAACTCGACATTAAACGGTCAATTTTCAATTTTCGCAGACAAGTTTGCGGGCCGCCTTTTCCCCGGGGACAACTTAATCTTCTGTTGTGAAAAGTTCAACTTGCTGCGGCGTTTTCCCAGGGTTGCTGCTCCTGCTGCATGTGCCGCAATTCTCCAAGGACCATCACAGGACTGCGTCGCATCGGAGCGTCCCTTTTTCGCCACGCGGCCTCTGCCTGTCTATTTTTTTTCTCTCATTTTTTTAGTATTCTTAAATTTTATTCCTCGGTGTGATGTCAACATTTGCATTTACAGTTGTTTGCCTTGTTTATTGTTGCACTTGAGCGGCGGCGGCAGCGAACACGAAAAAAGCAAAGTGAAAACATGGCAAATTAAATCTGCTTGAGTTGACAACACTTAACACCCCGCCCTCTTTCCGCTGCCTCCTCCTGGGTCCTGGGTCTCGAGATATAGTATCTCTAATGCCCGGAAGGGGGTGGTGGTGTGTCCCAAGGGGTAGGGCAGGGTGGGGTAGGCGGGGTGTGTTTTGGGCGGACAAACTCAATCAGTGTTGCTAATGCGCTGATTAATGACTTTTTAAAATTCGCCGACGACCGTGTGCTGCTATTTATGAAATTGGCACATTATTTAAATATTTTGCAACATACTTGGCTTTGTTAAGTGAATTTTAATGTCTTTTAATTTTTTACACTTAAGTGCTGCTAGTTTAGGGACGAAAAACGTCATTATTTGTTGGGAAAATATTTGTTTCTTGTTTAATTACGAAATACCTTTAATTACTAAATATTTGAAGGCAAAACAACCAAGGGTTTCCATGCTTTTGAAAGCATAAATCGATTAACATCAATGTTTTTCCAAATTTACAAAGCGGCCCCGATTTGTTTTGAGTTTTATGAAGATATCAAAATTTTTGATTTTATACACTTAAAATCGTTGGAAGATTTAATGTAACAAGGTAAAAATGTAAAATATATTAAAACTAAAAGTTCTTTATTTTTTCATCCAACAAATTGGCATTTTAATAATTTTAGAATCCAACAAAAAATATATTTATATTTAAAACTATTTAAAAAATCTAAGAAAGCTTCCTAAAATGTTTTTCTAATACAATTTTATATTTAAGGGATTACAGTTGTATCTAAATAATACAATTTACATTCAAGGGTTTACAATTGTTCATAAAAAACATATATTTCATGTTTTTTAGATTTTAGATTTTGTGCTAAGAAAAAAAAGTGAAACAAGGAAGCCTGAGCCTGATGAGAGAGTGAGGGAAATATGCAAATAGCAATTTGTTAAACGCTTTTGTTGCCAGCCATAACCTCTTTTGTTTAAATGTTAATTACATAATTATGCATAATCATTTTTAATTTCATTTTTTCCCCCTTTGTACGGGTGTGTGCGAGCGTTGATATTAACAGCTCATTAAAAGCGCAGGAGAAAAGAAACAGCAGAAGTGTATAATTAATGCAAGCGTTACAAACAAGGAGCAACAAAATTATGCGAAAATAGAAAACAAAAAAAACACACAGATGGCGCAAGCAATTTGTAATTTGCAATTTCAGTTGCAACTACTGTGTAACTACTGTTACACTTAATGTTCGCCAAATAACGATATCAAATGTATTTTGCTGTTTATTTTAAAGGGGGTTTCAATTCGCTCTAGCTGATACTCACAGCAATTATAATACGCATTTTCTGCTGCATTAAATGTTAATATTTTATCTAGATATTTCCATTATGCTGAGAGTATTATAGTTTAGGTCAGAAGTAAGACAATTTTTTAACGTTTCTGAATATTTTCTTTAACACAAATATATTCATATTGTTATCGTAGTTCAAATGTAGATTATTTTTCATTCGGTCGATTTTATCTTCTTTTTAGCTTTTTAATGTGTTAGTTTTCGTTCTTAAAGTTGCAGTGTGACCGTAGTCTTCCTCCTTTCTTATTAATAATTTTGTTTATCTTATCTTATCTTAAATTGACACAGCGGAATTGGAACATGAATGCGGAAATTCATATTTAAATAATGCTACTTTTACAAAATGCTTATAAGGCTACACTATACCATAGTTATTATTCAATTAATGCTTACAACATTTATGACAAGCTGTCGAATTATAAAAAAAAAATAAAACCTCAAGGATAACCGGAATCAATCGAATGAATTGCTGGACATAATGATTCTCCTTTGTTCTATTAATTGGGAGTTTTGAAATCTCGAGATTTCTGTTCAAGGATGCTCGAGAATTTGTTAAAACAAAAAACAAAAAAGCGAAATGCAACTCTGCGAGGCTCTTGCCGACTCTCGCTCTTCCGCTTTGATGTGCAAGTGCAGCGATTTCCTTTGACAGTTTCTTTTGTGCGTCGAAAGTTGAGAACTTCGCTTGAAAGTGGCAATTTCCATGCAATTTTTTAGGTAAATTCGCACAATTTGAACATGCGGTGGAGTGCAATTTCGTTTTTTTTCTGGTTTCTTTGCTCTTTTGCATTTAATGCATTTCGCAAAAAGCACACTTTTCATTGTTTTTCGACTGGCGATTGTCTCAAACGGTATTCTCTTTGTTTTTCCCTCTTTTGGTGTGTGTGTGTGTGGAAATTAGCAGACTAAGAGCAGCGAGGTAAACAGAAGAGGAGAAGAAATGGGAAAAGTACAAGAAGAAGAAGGAATAAGGGCCGAGCCAATTGGAAAAATGGCAAAACAAAAAAATTCAGCTCTTAGGTTCGTCCTTGTCGCACCTTAAAGCGCAGGCGACCAAAGTGTCATATTAAATATGGAATACTTTTAGCTTAATTTTATATTAAAACCTTAGATGGAGTAACATAATCAGGTTTTATCCATCATACAAGTTTATAATAAAACTGTTACTTTACATTTTCTTAGAAAAAATTAATAATTAATATTTATTCAAGTCTTTAAGCATTTTAAAGCCAAGACTTTATAGCAAGCTTCCTTATAAGCAAACGTACAAATTAGTTAGCCAATTAGCAAAAGCTTTATGTGGCTCAAAAGTTGCAAACAATCGGTACAATTGTTAGTTTTTTTGCCTGCGGCAATGCCTCGATTGTGACGCCTTTGTCGCCTGGTCGTTGACTTTTGACAGTGGCTACAGTTTTGGCAACTTCCAATTTCCAAAAGCCGCTCCAAAAAATCAGCAAGAGCGAGGGAGAGGGAACGAAAGCAAAGCTCTTCCAGTGGCGAGTGTGCGAGCGAGAGACTGAAAAAACATGTTTGGCCATGTTTCTTTTTCTTCGTTTCAATGGGCAAAAATAAGCAAAAAACGGGGGAGAAATGCACAAAAAAATTATACAGAAAAAAAAAAAACACACACACAATACGAGAAACGCACGCAAAATGGAATGCAATTAAAAACGGCAGGCAAAAAACACAAAAACCCAAGAAGGCTGGAGAGTGAGAGCGAGAACTTTTAATGGTGGCTTCGATTTGCCGTTGTTTTTGCATTTGCATGGCTGCCGCTTCTCTTTTTTGCCTTTGCTGCGCCTCCTCTACCCGCTTCCCACTTCCCACTTCCTCTTTCGGCTTCCCATCCTTGTAGTGCTGCTAATGATTGCCTCTACCCCTCTTCTCCACCACTCTTTGGCTCTTTCCCGCCTCCTTCCACCTCTCTTCCGATTCCCGAGCAGCTTTTTTCAAGCTGTGCGCCATATTTGCACTTAATTGAAGTGTATTTGCATGTGTGTGTGTGTGCGGGTTTTGAGTTATTTGCGTGCGTTTTATATTTACTGCAGCTCCTCTCCTCTTCTTTGCTCTGTCGGCTTTTTATTGCTGCTGTTGCTGTTGTTGTTTTTGTTGCCTTTCAGCCAATTGTGCTTGTTAATTTGATTTTCGCACACACACACACACAGAGGTACGCAGAGACACACACAAATGGCAGGATGCACTCAGAAAATGATTCATATGTGCACTCACACACTGCCGTGTGGCGCCATCTTGCGGCTTTTCAAGTGGTTAATGGAATAACGGGAGTTACGAAATAAAAATAAATTTTTAAAAGGGGGGAACACCTGCAAAATGGGCGACTCACATATCAGGGATCAATTATCATAAGCTGGTAATTGGCTTTGTTATTGCTATTATAAACTTAACTACCCCTAAATAATAGCCATAGTTACTATATTTATTCATTGAAATTTAAATACCCATTAATACTATATACTTAAATAGTAAATCGACTAATATATCATAGATTAAATAAATTTTCAGAGCTTTTTCCTTTAAGAAACATAAGAACAATTTCAAGAAACCTTTATATACTACAAAGAACATTTCTAACATTTTAAAACAAACAGTTTCTAAGAGATATTAATAATTAAAAAACCCTCTTGATGTACAGAATCTAATTAAAAGCTTTGTTTTAAAATATTTAATCTATGAATATTTGTAAATTGTAACTAAACAAATTGGTTGGTTGATTGTCAAGTTAAAGAGAATAAATTTAAAACCTAAGCACACTTTTTCAGAAACCTTTGTATTTATAAACGTTTTATCGCTGATATCGATGATTTTCCACAATGTTTATCGACATACGATAAACTATCGTTCTAATGTACTGTACATTTCTTATAAACTCTTTGAAGTTCAAAATAGAGTTTGTTCTATAACCATTTTACATTATTTTAAGATTTCAATATTATCTAAAAAATTCTCGATAAAATCCCCGTAATTAGATTATATTATGGAGTTTTCAATGTGGTCTCTTATTGACGCCTTCAGCAACGATGACTTTCATCGCAACGAGCTGTTTGAAAAGTTTAATTTGCAATTTTGAGGCTCACACCTCGCACCATTGAATTTTTTGTTGTTTTTTTTTCTCTGAGAGTTTCGTATTTTTGAGTATTTTTTTTGTGTATTTTTTGGAGTGTCGGCGAGTGCCGCTTGCCACGTTTTCTTACTTCTGCTTCCGTTTTTGTTTCGCTACTTGGACGTTGCAACTGCGATTGTGTGCACTCGTAATTATGTAATCAGCAAGGCCTCATTACGTGTGGCAACACTTGCCAAGTGTGGCCCTCCTGCAGCACCACAGCAGAGCCATTTTCACTCCCCATTTCCATAGTTGGGGATGGGGTTCTCACAAAGGAAAAGGACCAGCCAAAGAACCCCTTTTTCTCTTTGGGGGGGAGCAGCATACGCGACTCCCCTCGAATCGAAGCGCCTTTGATTGCAATCTTTACGAGTGCGGCCATAAAAAAGAAAGCCATAAAATGGCAGAAAGCAAACGCCCGCGCATTCTCAGTCCGATCCTGCATTGCTACGTGATGGACCCGGGACCCCACTTTCCGCCATAAAATGGAACCCCAAAGCCGCAATCCAAAATGGAGGACTTGATTTACACAGATGTCAATCAAGGAGCCGAAGAAGCTCTCGGGGTTTCCTAGGTCCAAAAATCAATCAATTTAAAGAAGCACCGAAGAAAATCTAGGATCATTTCCAGGATGTTCTTGTTGTTTTAATAGAAAGGACAAATCTTTAATATATTTAGGGATAAAGGATATCTGTGTATATTTGTCATTCGTATTTACCTGAATTCGATCCTCGGCCAGTCCGGTCTTCATCGACAAAAGCTCCCTGGCGCTCACATCCGGATAGTGGGCCTCCTTAAAGGCCTTCTCCAGCTCCTCCAGCTGGCTACTGGTGAATATCGTCCTGCCATGCCTCCGCTTGTTCTTTTTCTTGCCGCCAGGACCCGTGCCGCCGGGACCGACGAGCACATCACCGCCATGGGCGCCCAGCAGGCCACTCGGATTGCCACCAGCTCCGCCGGCGGCGCCAAGGAATGCCGCCGCCTCGGCATGATGGACATGGGCATGGGCGGCGTGGGCGGCATGGGCGTGCACATGAGCATGGGCATGGGCATGGGCCTGGGCGTGGGCATGATGAGCGTGGTGGGCGGCGGCCGCGGCAGCGGCATGGTGATGAGCGGCAGCCGCAGCAGCCGCGGCATGCTGATGGGCGGCCAGAGCGGCCGAGTGATGCGGACCTGCGGGCGATGAGCGGTTGGCCGAGCTACTGCCGCCGCCGCCGCTCCCTGAGGCGGAGGAGCTGCTGCCTCCCGATCCAGAGGCGCTGTTGGCTGCCCCCGAACCAGAGCCGGCGGGTCCCGAACCACCGCCATTACTTGTGGTGGGTGAGCCCAGGTGACCCAGGCCATTGCTGGCCGCCTGGTTGGTGGCCGATCCTCCCGGTCCCGATCCTCCGGAGCCATTGCCATTGCCCGATGAGTTGCTGTTCTTGCTCGGTGACTGCTCGTCGCCACTGGCATTGGCCAGGCTGCTGGCGTACTCCTGACCACGAGCGGCTGCTTGCTCTGCGGCGAGAGAAAAGTGGATGAACATCAGAGGTTTGGTTTGTATTATTTTCGAGTTTCAGAGTTAAATGTCAAGGCCAACTATATATTCCTAGAAATTGCTTTAAAAACTATCTATAATTAAAATAAATATTTCAACCGTTTAATTGGCTTTTAGTTTCGAGTAATTCAACCCTTTTCTTTGGGCGCCACTGTCTGCCTGAATTCCTGGCGCTCGCTGAACACATGTCGTAGGATGTTGCCCCCGATCCGTACTCAAGTCCCGAACCTAATCCCTGTCCTTGTGCTGTGGCAATCCTATTTCCTTTAAATGCCAGACAATGGCTGGTCTGAGGATGAGATATTCGAGCTGCCACCACCACCACCAGGCAGGAGGCAGGCATCGGCATAAAAAGTTGATTTTTCGCACACGATAAAGCCGGCAGCTGGAAAATTGTTCCATGTTCCTCTCTCGCCCATTCAATTGAATGTCGCGCAGATTTTGACAAGTTGCCGGGATTCTTATTCAAATGTCAGCGAAGGGTTAACCCTTGTGCTGCCATGTTTCCATGTTTGCACCTTCCCAGAAAATCGAGAAAATAGCAACACACACACACTCGAATCCAAGCCAAGACCAACAAACAAATGTTTTCCTTTGGCTCCGGCTCCTTGGAGAAAGGAGGAAGGCGGAGGCAGCGGCAGAGGCAGAGAAAAAAAGGACGAATGTCGGTTTCGTGTGCGCGCTGGCTTTGTTTTGACAATTAGGGTGTTAGGGTGTTAAGTGGTTTAGCCCTTTTTTCGGTCTCAAATTAAACGGGAATCGGCTTAGGCCTGTTGGCACAGGGCGTTCTATTGTGAGTGCCGAGATCCTTAAGGATAATAACGATAATAGCGATAATGATGAACATGGTTGGCTGGTTTCCGGCCACCTAATTTGACCAATATGTATCTATGTCTTATTAAGTAGAATTTAAAAGGGATTTAGAGTTCTTGGAGGACTTTAAGAACTGGAGTACCTAATCAGGAACGGGAATATTACTTGCCTAAAAACAGAACAAAGAAAAGGGAGTATTCATCTTCTTTGGAGCTGAAGTTTAAACGAGTTAAAATACTTTTAAGCATATTAAGGGATTGTATAATTAATAATTATATTTATTCCTGATTAAAAATAGCATCACCTAATGACCACTTAAATCGAAGGCATTTAAAGGCAAACCCCTGACAAACCTCACTCCCCCCACACATCATCATCATCATCATGATCAAATGAAACTCCGGTCAACTTTCCAATAAATTAGGCAAACTAATTTTGCCCTACACATCCTATTCAGATGTATATATACATTTATATAGCTCGAGAGAGACTGAGAGCGCTGCTCGTTTGAGCGTTGCTTTTATTGCCTGGCTACTTTGGCGGCATAATTAGACACACATCAATTAACAATTAGCTGGTCAGCGAACGACAGCTGACCAATAGCCCCGGCTCCCCGTCGAACCCCCACTATGCCAGACTATATATACATATAGACACCAAAGTCAGACCCTCGCAAAACTGCTTTTAAAGCACTCGCACACTTATAAATAGCCATTATAGCGCTACATATATATAAATATATATATATCTCTCAGAGAACGGTGATTGAAGCGGGGGGAGGGCTGAGAGTGGTCAGCCACTTTGGCCAGCTATCGATGTCGTCTACACTGCGAGAAATTAATACAACTCTTTAAAGAGGAAATTGTTTGAATAGCGGAGGCTAATAGACATTTAATTTTGGAATTTTAGGGCAGAAAATGGTTCTTACTTGAAGTTAATCATGAAATTAAACAAATATCTATAGAGATTTTAGGAATAACTTGGATAAATGTGTTTTATAAATAAGAAAGAATATTTTCCAAACATTTTGGGTTAACAAAGCTAGAAGTAAAGGGATTATCGTTCATATATATGTATTCTAGTTTTAAAAACGTAACAACTCTAGCGTTTAAAATGCAAGTAATTAATATTAATAACACATTGTTAATTGTGAGATTTTCCAAG
>VNJO01007201.1:0-23536 GCA_008042535.1 Drosophila tani
TTGATTTCTCCTTGTTGGGTGCTGAGAGAGATAATTGCTACTTGAACTACACCAAGCGTGATTGGGCGGTGGTGGTAGTGTGTGTGTCCTTCCTTCACTAGGATTGCGGCCCCTCCTCTGGCCACATTTCCTGGGAAGTCTGCTCGGTAAATGTTGTATCCTGGGATTCTGCAGTATTTTCCAGGGCACAGGTGGGTTTCGGACAGCAACATAATGTCGATAGAGTGTTGTTGCAGGAAAACCAGAAGTTCCTCCCGGTTGGCAAGGATGCTTCTGGCATTCCATATTGCTATCTTTAAAGAGCACATCATGGACTATAGGAGGGTTTTGAACGAGCCATGTGATCCCTCTGTATGTCCTTAATAATAGTAGCGAGCGTGACCATAGTAGTAGCCAGCTCATCCACAGTTTTTTTGAGCTCAGTAAGCATTTTAACGATCTTGGTTATATCCCAAGGATCCTCAGTAGAGTCTGCATTCTGTAGATGAACTGGTCGTTGTTTTGCTCCTCTTCGCGAGTCCTGGATCAAGGGAAAGTCTAGTTCAAGGTTTTGAATTGCTGCGAATGATTTTTGGCTGCTTTCCATATGACGTCGTCCCCCACTCAGTTCCCAGTCTGGTCGGAGGGAATCAGCATAGGACACCCCTTTACGAACATATGCTGAAGGGACTGCTGAAGCAAACTTCTTTTGGCCTTGCCTACCTTCTCCAAGGGTTGGTATTTTAGGAGCTATCTTCTTTAATTTTGCGGCAAATACGGGGCACTTAATGTCGTATGCCGCGTGATTATCTCCACAGTTCGCACAGCAAAGATCCGCCAGTGTCTTGGCTGCGCAAGAATCTGAACCTGTCCAGTGGTTCTCTCCACAACGACCGCAGGAAGGTTGCTTTAGGCAAAAGTTTTTAGTATGATCAAACTCGAAGCATCTAAAGCATTGACGCAGCCGATTCCCATCATGCTTCTTCTCTACCGATACACGTTGTCTGCCTAGCTTGGTGATCTCAAGAGCATCCTTGTTGTTAGGTGCCTGCTTTAGGTTAACAAACCAGATATTTTGCTTCCTGATTGGAACTTCCTGCGAGACTTCATTGGGTTTCCTGGAACCCCGTACAGGAGGGTTGTAAAGATTTACAGCAGTGTGCCCCAGTTTAGCAAGTTCTGCATGGATTTGAGCTTGGGTTGTGGAGGAGGCCAGGTTTCGAATAACAATTCTGAAGCTTCTGTCTTCTTTAAGGCAAAAATGTGTGTAAGCGATGTTGTGCTCACTAAGAAGTTTTGTAATAGCACGGTGGTTGTCTGAGTCGCTGGCATATATTCGCAAGTCTCCTGAGAGCGCTGTGCGAAATTCGAAGCCGTCTGATGGGATTTTCGTCAAGAGCGTTGCCTCCATTGCAGCAACATTGTTCACATTAGGAACCGTTATTGGTCTGGGTCTTTGAATTGGCTTAGCAGGAGTAATCTGGTCATTAGAGCGATCTACTTCAACGGGGTCTATATTGTTCCCCTCGCAGTCCATATCGTCCTCGTTTGGGTCAAGGGCCAGAGAGGCAAATCTGTTGGACTCAGATTCATTTGCCTTACCCTTCTTTTGGGTGGTTTCCGCATACACTGCACGTCGTTTGACCGTCGACCTTGGCTTTTCTGGAACCGTTTGCCAGCTCAACTGGGGGTTTTGAAAGGGTCTCCCAGGAGCGGCTCCTTTCCATTGGGGTAAGGCAATTTCGTGAACATCAGCGACAGCTTGAGCCGCTAGTTCCGCAGGCAGCGTTTTGGCGTGCGTGGCTCCCTTTTTTGGTTGCTGGGTCCGAGCTGCACCCTTTATGGTGACCGATTTTGCAGAGATCCCCTGAGACGATTGGGCAGAAGTTTTATTCGTGCCTAAAGTTGTCTTCTTTGGCGGTTTCCAGGATTCTAGAGCCCTAGGACCTAGCAGGGCTGCTGGCCCTGTTTTTACAATGGGAGAAGAGGTAACTCCAATTCTAGGTGTAGTTCTTGTCTGGCCAATTATTGGGGACGAGGTTGTCGTTGTTATCGTTGCGGTCGTGCTAGGGACTGGTGCATAACCAAATTGTTGGGCTGCAGCTAAGGCATTTTGGTTACGCTTGAGTATATCCAAGTCACCAAGTATCTCGGATAGTGAGAGGTCATCGACACCTTCAGGTGAGGAAGGAGGCGAGTTCATGTCCAGGTCGTCAGAGCAGCTTCCATTCGACATACGGTGATTGCTTGAAGCAGAGAAGGCGGTTTCCTGCGAAGAACACTTCCTGTGTTCCCAACAGGTCCACACTAATCGCTTCTGTAGTTGCTGATAGAGGAGAAGGCGGTTGCGTGGAACGCTGGCAGAGGAAAAGGCGGTTTCCTGCAAGAAATACTAGGTGTATTTCCAGCAGGACCACACAATTCTCTTTCGTTACTTGCTTTATTGTTTCTTGCTTTTTGTTGCTTGAAAAAAAATGTTTTATACAAATTTTAAGAAATTCGGGAGCTCCAAAATGAACACAACACTAGAGTCGAAAACTACCGTCAAATAAAAATCAGATTGAGAAAGAGTAAAGAGCTAAAGGGTAATGCCCCTGCCTTTGACAGTTATTAGTAGTTGGTCCAAAATGGAGTCGTTCCTCGTTACATATTAAATCTATATACAAGACAATCCCAACCACTCCTTAATTTCCTCGACACCTTGTCGGCCTCTCAAAGGACGTGTACAACCCCTTTCAGTTCTGGTTCAACTTCGTGCAGAAGAAAAGACGTTGGCCCAAAAAGAAATCCCACAACAGAATGTCCCAATAAGGAATTAAATAAAAATATTTAAAAACGTACCATCAAACAAAAATCAAAATAAATATATAAGAAATGAGCTTGTCACACATTTTTGACGGATGCCAGAGTCCAACTCCAAGTAAGGCACCAGAGAAACCAGAAACCAGAAACTCCCGCTCTTCAGACAGGAACGATATTTTATAAAAGTCATATAAAAGAAACAAAAAGATAACAAGACGTTGGCCCAAAAAGAAGTCAAGAAAGATCCCATTAACGCAGGAACAAAGTTCAGGAATTAAATAAAAATATTTAAAAAAGTACCATCAAACAAAAATCAAAATAAATATATAAGAAATGAGCTTGTCACACATTTTTGACGGATGCCAGAGTCCAACTCCAAGTATGGCACTAGAGCCCAGAACTTGTGTGGCTAAGAAGAAAATCCCGCTCTTCAGACAGGAACGATATTTTATAAAAGTCATATAAAAGAAACAAAAGCAAGAAAAGACGTTTGGCCAAAAACAAGGCAAATAGCGAAACATGTGCCATACACTTATTTAACAAGGCAATCGAAATCAATAAACCAAATTAAAACTGAATTAAATAAAAATATATAAGAAAAGACCATCAAGTAAAAATCGAAATAAATATAAACAAAAAGCACTGGACTGGACACGAACCGAACTTCTAACGCAAGGAACAGAACGCTTTGGAAAAGCTAGACGAAAAAAAAAACAAAGACTCGGGAAGCTAAACGATTACATATGTACGAGTATATGTATATATTTTTCTTCTAACAAAACTAAAGCAAGAGAAGACGCTGGCCCTGAAGATGAAGCCCAGGTGTGTTCACCGAAAATCCATACGAAACGACCAAACGGCCATACTGTCAGCTGTGTTCGTTTTCAATTAAAATTAAATGCGGCCAAACGAACAAATCGCCCATTGTCATCGTTGGGCACATCCGCGTCCACGACGACTGCTGCCATGATCTCTATCCATGAGTTCTCCAGCCAACCAGCCGCCGCCCTAGATACGCATAAGCACGGGTTCCGCGGAGAACTCATGGATCGAGATCATGGCTGTCGGCGCCAATTTCGTGGCAGCAGTCGTCGTGGACGCGGATGTGCCCAACGATGACAATGGGCAGGGCGACATGTCGCAGTCTTCTACGATTTGTTCGTTTGGCCGCGTTTAATTTTAATTGAAAACGAACACAGCTGACAGTATGGCCGTTTCGAATGGATTTTCGGTGAACACCATAAAACCGGTCAAACTAGAAATATGAAACCCTTTTAGCTAGCTAAGGGTTTAGCGCTGGTGAGTACTAGGCTTCAACATCGTATCGCTGTATTTATTTATTAAATGTACTAGAAATTCTTAGGATAAAAGAGTCTGGGCACATTGATTCACTACTTCATTTCTGACAACGCCAAGTAAACCTATCAGTCTGTCTTCGGTTGTCTGCCAACCTAGTTGTCTATATTTATTTTTACTCTTATTTTATGCTTTTTTATTTTGTATATTTTTATTTCAATTGGTTTTGGATTCCCATCTTCATTCTCGTCTTCGGAGTAGACACTGGCTACTCTTGATTTTGTTTATTTTATATGACATAAAATATAGTTTCTGTCTAAAAAAGCGGCAGCGCTTCTTCTTAGCCACTCGTGTTCTAGGCTCTGGTTCCATTCTTGGAGTTGGACTCTGGCATCCGTCAAAAATGTGTGCCAAGCTCGTTTCTAATATATTTATTTTGATTTTTGTTTGATGGTACGTTTTTAAATATTTTTCTTTAATTCGTGAACTTTGTTCCTGCGTTAATGGGGCCTTTCTTGACTTCTTGTTGGGCCAACGTCTTGTTATCCTTTGGTTTCTTTTATATGATTTTTATAAAATAAGGTTCCGTCTCAAGGGCCGCAGCTTCAAGAAAGTATGGCACAGGCTTTCTTCTTGACCAAACGAGTATCTAGCTCTAGTTCCATACTTGGAGTTGGTCTCTCTGCCAAGCTGGTTGTTTATATTTAATTAGATTTTTATTTTTCCATATCATCCTTCATCTCACCGATCTTCCACACGAGCTGGCGTTTCTTGGCGTAGGCTGAGAGACTGACTTTTTTATTTTGTATATTTTTATTTCAATTGGTTTTGGTTTTCCATCGTCATCTTGTATCCCAGCTTCAGCTCGACACCACATTCAAATAGTCGGGATTCCTGTCGTTGTAGAAGTTACTCATCTCCGTTTCCATTTCGGCCAGCGAACCGGCGCCACCCGCAGGCTGCACGAAGTTGAACCAGAACTGAAAGGGGGTGTACACGTCCTTTGAGAGGCCGACAAGGTGTCGAGGAAATTAAGGAGTGGTTGGGATTGTCTTGTATATAGATTTAATATGTAACGAGGAACGACTCCAATTTGGACCAACTACTAATAACTGTCAAAGGAAGCTCGGACTTTGGCTAATCCTCCGGCAGGGGCATTACCCTTTGGGTCTTTACTCTTTCTCAATCTGATTTTTATTTGACGGTAGTTTTCGACTCTAGTGTTGGGTTCATTTTGAAGCTCCCCGAATTTCTTAAAATTTGTATAAAACATTTTATATTTTGTATATTTTTATTTCAATTGGTTTTGGTTTTTCATCGTCATCATGTATCCCAGCTTCAGCAGACAGCTCAGCACCACATTCAAATAGTCGGTATTCCTGTCGTTGTAAAAGTTATTCACCTCTGTTTCCATTTCGGCCCGCGAACCGGCGCACGGTGGTTGGGCTTGTATGGAGCCGCGGCCATAAATACTTTCCGTTGAGATATCAATATGAAATGTTTCCCAAAAAACTAAATAAATATTTTGAATATGTATTAAAAAAATTGGCTACATCGGATGTCTGTATCCTATACCTCGCATAGCACCGTAGTAAGGCTTATATGGCAATGATGCACAAAAACACTTGCTTACTTATCAGTGCACTGCAGTAGAGAAACAGTGCTAAAAGTTTATTATTGGCATCCAATTTATTTGTATTTAAATTATTTGAAGTATAAATTTGTAAAAATGTAACTCCTGTCCCCTTCCCCACAAGCTTTTCGAAATATAATGAAATGAGGTTCTAAAAATTCCTTTTATGTTTATTTCCATGGGTGTTTTTTATTTAAACATCGAAATAAGTCGAGGTCTGCAAGCATCGATGTTTCTCCACCTCTATGGTGAGTACAAAGCTTTAAATTCTAATAAATCGCTAAAAAACTCTGTGTAGTCGCTTTTCTTCTGTACCTACCAAAAGAATGACGGCAACTCGGCTGATTGCTTACAATCTTAGAATACTTTAGAGCAAAATTAAATATATTTTTTAGAAGTGTTTATTGATTGGCTACCTTTCATTGTGGTATTAAGTCATTCAGCCTTTTTTTCTATACTTTCTGTAAAGAATTCAAAGAAAACGTAGTTGGTGCTTTATTTTAATATCACGCTTTCCGTAGTGTATGGGTATTATAATTGTTATTACGAAATTATTGCACAATTACAAATTGTGGAAAACTTTAAGATAGAAGCTATAAGGATTCAAGACTTAAGATAACGGTGCGTATACGTGATATCTACTGGTGAAAAAAAGTTGAAAACTTTGATGAAATAAGGTGGGAAACTTTACTGCGAACAATATCGCACTGCTTCATTGCAAGCAGTTTTCGATAACTGGGACACTTATCGAGTATCAAAGACACAAACCAATGACGTCGATATGTCAAATTATTTGACGAATATTTGTCACGGCCAGTGTTGAATAACTAGCTTTTTATGACCTTTTACAACACACTTTTGGCTTTTTTATCGTTCGTCCCGTCAAAAGCAGCGTTTTTTTAAGCTAAAGTTGACAGCACTGGTCAGCTGTTTATTTCAACATGGCAGGCCGCGACGTCGGCAGAGCTCAGAAAAAATCGTGCCTCTACAAGATACTCTTGCCTCCGCGCTAATGTGTAATAGCTTAACTCCTTAAAACACCGCGATAAAACCGTAAATATTATACAAATACGGACAAAAGTGCTTAACGATGCAACGGTGCAGCCAGACCAGCAGCTGACGCCAGCAGAGGCAGCGACGGCGGCTCCAGCAGCGTTAGCACCAGCAGCAGCGGCAGCAACAAGCAACAAAGGCTAAAGCAAAAGCAAACAATTGGATAAGCGCTTTGAAGGTGTTAAAGCAACGGGGACTGCCGTCAGTCCAAGAGTTCAGCTCTAAAAGCTAACAAATCCAAGGTCGCAGCTACGAAAAGTCGCATTAAAAGCGGTAACTTTTAGACGTTTCGTTGTTGTTGTTGTTGTTGCTGCTGTGCTGTTGCTGGTGCTGCTGCGGCAACAGTTGCAGCGCAGCGTGTGATCTCGATTCTCCAACTCCCTCTCACTCTCTCTCGCACTCGTTACGTCTCTTTCGCTCGTCGCCGGTGAAATGGTGTCGCCTTTCGACGCCGACGTCGACGTCTCAGCTGGCGTCGCTGCCAGCGCAGTGGCCATGAGGCGAAATTTTTGTTGTTCTGAATTCTATAAATTCTGTAAATGTTTACAATGCACTCGCAACAACAACAAAAAATTAAAAAAAAAGAGCCAAGATCCTCTACGAAAATAACACAATATAAAATGCAAAGAAATACTCAATTAAATTGCGATAAAGTGATCTTAAGAATTGGGAACAAGTGAAATAAGTGAATAAAAACAATAATACGGCAGCCATTTATGGAAAAATTGTGGATTAAACAAAATAAAGCAATTGAAAACAGCTGAATAATACAAATTCCATAAATAATCAAGTCAAAATTGTTGAATTTAAATGCACATTTCTTTAAAAATTATAAAAAAAATGAATGAAAAAGTACAAATGATCATTGAATAATATTAATAAATAAAATGGGACAATGTACTCTTTTAAGTTTAAATACAGGGACTGCCAGTTTTTTATATAATTTAAGAATTCTATTAAAATGTTAAATGAACCGGTCTTAAAATTTGGTTCTAAGTAGATAGTTTCAGTAACACTTTTATTAGTTAATTTTAATGCTTAAGGTCCACGAAATCCAAAAGTTTAGCTAAAAACCATTTAACTTACCATAAAATCAAACAATATAGGAAATAACCAAATGAAATAATACATAAAAAGAACCAAAACACCTGATCAATTCGAAATTCTATACATTTTCCCCACACGTTTTAAAATTAAAACAAACCAATCTAACTTAAACAAGTGACAAAATAATGAAATAAGCAAAGAAAAGTAACCACACATAAAGGAAAACACCTGATTAATTACCATTTTTATTACAGCCCCAAAGTACAGTGGCAAAATAGCCCAAACAAATAATATCAAACACAATCCAATCCCAGTTTGCTCCAAACCGAAACAAAAACCACAAAAATAAAGCCTCAAATAAAACCACACAATTGCTCAATTCAAAATTCCATTAGTGCTCTTAAAAACGGCTTCAAAAGCAAGTGAAGAAAGTCAAGAGAGAAGCCAAAAGAAAGTCCAGAAAAGTGCCTGAAACCAAATGTGTTTTTCCTGAAGTTAAACCCTTTTTTAATCTCCCAATTCGGCTTTAATTCCGGCAAAGCCCCTGTTTTCACCTGGTTTCCACCTATATTAATCGCTACAACGATTTCTCAACAAAAGACGAGCAGCACACATGAGTTGGATTAATAGAAGTCAACTGAAATAGGCCGAAGCACCCAGAGGAGCACAGGTCAGTATCGGAACAATCGGGGTTTATTAACTGCCGTCATCGACGTCGATCAGTTAAAATATTAAAATACAGTCTGCTCAATTGGATGGCTGGTTTCGCGTTCGGACTGGGCTCGGTTGAAACCGGTTACCGGTTACCGGATCGGCAGACAAATTGAAAATTCAATTAAGTTAAATCAATTCCAACTTGACAGTTTGGTTCCATTCGGTTTCAATCACATATGTCCGCTGCGAACTCAAATATATCATAAAATATTTGCTATATATTGCAATTGAAGGTTGCATAAGTCTGGGGAAATAAAGAACACGAGATTGTTCCGGCTAAATCTTACGGAATCTAATGCGGCTTCGGTTAAGATACCAACTTAAAAATCGGGTTATACCCAACATGTATAAGAAACAAAGGTATTATAACTTTAAGCCAAACTAAAATGTATTTAACAGTCTGAGACTCCATAAAGTTTAATATTCTTGATCAGGATCATCAGGGGAGTCGATTTAGCCACTGTCCGTTTTTCTGTCTGTCCGTAAAAACAGATGTCAGAGACTATTATCTGTATAGCATTAACTAGAGCATAATATCTCTTCATCTCTCATTTCTCTTTTAATTTAAACAAACAAAGCTTTGATTACCGGGTATTTCATAGTCGAGCACATTTGATTATAGCTTCCTTACTTGTTTTAACTACATCTGATAGGTGCGAAGCATTTTCAGCAGCGTAATACCTATTTAAATAACGCTTTTTATGGATGGAAATTAGCCAGGTGCAAAAGTGCGATAGCAACTGTTCTACTCGAAATTGGAGGCGCAGGCATTAGTCACGGATTCGGGTGGGAATTCTGCTAAAAATGTATGGCAATTATTTACAGCTTAGCGGTGTTACGAAAGGGATGCTTTTCACTTACTTATATTATATTTACAGTACACTTGTCCTACAAATAAAAATGGAAAATAAATTTGGAATTTTAAATGATTCTCTGAATATTTCAAATTATTCAAAGTTTGTTATCCACCTATCCCATCGATTTACCAATGCCACAAACAAATAAAATACAATTACCGATATGCATTTATTTATTTAAATAAGAAATTATTTTATTTTGTGAAATCGACGAAATTAAATTATCATTAAAGCGGTAATTCAATGCGACAGGCGCCATTAGCACAAACGCACACACACACACACGAAACCAACGATAAAAAATGAAAATCGAAATAATAAAAAGGATGATTTACACAATAATTAAATATGCATTTCATTCATCGTTGGTCCATGTGTGTGAGTGTGTATGTATAGCGCCTCCTTTTTCGTCGCATTTGGTTTGAACTTTAAAGAGCGACGTGCTTATTAATTTACCCTTTTTTGTTTGTATTCGATTCGGTTTTATTCCCCACATCCGAAGAGAACCTGAATCGGCTCACGGGCTCCACCACTCCTGATCACAGACCCCCCTTTTGACTGTCCAGGCTTTTTTCGGGGGCCCTTAATGGAAAAAATGTTGTGCGCGGTCTTTTTATTTTAACCCTCTCTTGATTCGCCCTTTTAATACACTTTCTGGGGGTAATATTAATCGAAATGTAATGGCTTAGGAAGGTCAAGGGTTTCCTTTAAACTAAAGGTTTAAATTGAATGCCATAAAAAGAGAATAAAGACAATAAAGACCAATAGAAAATAGTTCAATTAAGGCCTTGAACTTAGATATAATTGTTTATAGTTGCCTCTTAGACTTACCTTTAACAACTTTCATATAATTAAAGAAACCTTAAAAATGGTTTTATAAACATTAAACGATCTGCAAAATGTACATACCTATCCTAAAGAATATCAAAAATTAATATTTATTTTATTTTCTTCAAGTTAACTTCTACAGATCTAAAAATATCATTCAAATTATATTACAGTTTTATAGTTTTCATAACAATAAGGTCATTGAATAGCTTTTACTTGGAAATTATAATAAAAATATATATTAAATTTGATTAATTAACTTTAAAAGTGTTTTTTATTAAAGGGCTCCGACCCTGCTTTTAAGGGAAACTCCCTAAATATAATTAAGCCGTATAACAACTGCATTATGTATATAAATACCTTCCTTAGGGCCTCCGTGTGAGCATCTCTAATCAAAATAATTTTATAAGCACTGATTTGTAAGGGCATTCCCATCTTCGACCTTCAGAACCACTTTTCCTCTCATATTTTATTTTATTTCTTGTTGTTATTATGTCTGTTTGTGTTGCGTGAGGAGGGACTAAGTGGCAAAAGGGGCTGGTTAGCTGGGGAGCCGGTGCCGGGTGCCGGGGGCCCTGCTGAAAAGGGAGCCGACGTCCTGCCATAAAATTGCATGTCCAAGTTGTTTTATTTGATTATGCGAGTGTGTGTGTGTGTGTGTGTTTGTTGTTTGTATTTTTTGCGAGAGTTTATTGCGCGGAATGCTATTTAATAAATTCCATTTCCAACTCCCTCCGACCGCTGGCTCTCTCCCCTCTAGCTGTCATACTTGCGCTGTTTCTGTTGTTGTTCCTGGTCGTCGGTCAGGATTTATCTGTCCATTCAGTTGTTGCTTTTGTGTTTGTGTTTTTTTGCTCTGGTTGTGTTTCCGTTTTCCATCTTGTTTGGGCCAATGCAAATTTTAAAATTCAATTTCGCTCGTAACTTCAATTGCATCAAAGGCCAGCGCGCCAGCGCCAGCGTCAGCGCCAAAAGAAAATGTGCGGATATGAAATATGAACATCCGCAGAAATATGCAACAACATCCTTTTTGGCACATTGCAATTTCATATTTCATTCTCAGATTTATTATTACATTTTTTTTCTGCTCCCCTTGGAGCCAAGGAACTCACTCAATTGCAGAGCAGCTCCCCGCGGCGTTTAGTTCTCTCTCTCTCCCCGAAAACTGACACAAAAAAATAAGAGAAATAGATAAAAAGCAACTAACAATAAAGACGGTCCAAAACTTAAGCACCTTAACTCACTTTGCGAGCTCACTTCTCTACAGAAGAACTAAAGAAATGAAAAAACTAAAAATAGAAAACTCCCGGCATATAATCGAGAAGAGAAAAGAATTTCCAACTACGCTAAAAACTTTTTCCTACAACGCAACTTTTTCTTTCTTGTCCTGGAAAAGTTGCTCAATGCTCGAGCTCGAGCTCCCTTTTGTTATTGTTATTGCTGGCAACTTCCGCTACAACTATAACTATAACAAAAATAACACACAGAAAAAAGAGACCAAGAACATCCTCGATAAGCGGGAGTTCAATGGTTAAAGCCAAGTATTTTCCGCAGAAAAAAATAACACAAAATTCGAGAAAGAAGAAACTTTAAAAATGGGTTCGCTGGGTTTTCTATTTCACTTGTTCGAGAGCTGCTGCCACGCCCTCAAAAAACAAAAAACAAGGACAAGAGAGCCATAAAAATGTTCCTGCTGCTGGTGGGAGCGAGGAAAAAAAAACAAAAGTTTTTAAAAACAACTGCTAGGGGGGAGGGAAAAACAGGGGCCCAGCGGCAGGCAGGTGGGCGGCGGCACACAAAAGCAACAATGTTCAAGTGCAGGCACTGGCAAAAATTGTGTGTGTGTGTAACACACTCATACTCGCATACAAACACCCAACTGCAAGAGAAAAAAAAAACTGCAAACAACTCTTAAAAGCTTGCACAAGCAAAATGAGGGAGAAATAAAAAATATGAGAGCTCGGCAACTGCACTTTTCCCCAGCATGCAGTGCAGCTAGTTGGAAAAACAAAAACCATGGCCAGCTCTACGCTTTAAAGCCCCAAACCCTAAAAAGAAAATCAATAAAAATGCGCATAAATAAATTAAAAGTAATGGCATTATGAACAAATACCCCTATGCATGCTTTTATTAACATTTAAATAGTTTATTGCCCGAAGTATTAAACTTCATTGCGGGTGTAAGCGGGTTTATTAATGTTTATGGAGTTTAAGGTCATAAAGTAGAGCTAGAATGTATGAAAATAAATAAAAATAAAATATATAATAATAAATTCAGGTAGAAGTAGATTGATTTGTATGTTTTTATTGAACTGGTATTAATTAAGACTTGTTTTAGCGTATTAAATACTTTATTACCAGCAGCATGCTTTCTGAAATACAGAACAAATAGTAATTATTATTTTAATTATTAAATATGGATTAATTGCAGTAACTACTTATAATTTTTATAATTTCTTTGTCCAGCCTCTGTCCACACACGCACAGTATGCACAAGAAAACTAGGGCGGTCACTTTATTATTTATCTAGCTTTTCTTAGAGTTAAATATATATTTTTGTATTCATTTATATTTTTATGCAGTATTACTAACAAAATTTAGCTATTGTGTTTCAAATTCGGCCCATGTTCTATTTCTTACTCACATTAATGCAATTCTGATATGCCTGGGCACCACTGTTTTAAAGTAATTATATTTTTAAGCAAACAGCAAAAAAAAAAAACCATTCAAATTCCACAACCCCTTATAAAAACAATCAATAAACAATCATAAATAATTATAATTGCAATATGAAAAAGTTCCTGTTATTTCCTCTGCCTTTGTTTACATTATATAACTCAATTATGGCCATTGAAATTACAGCTGGAAAATTGCGTGCATTTTTTGTAAGTAAATAATGAAACATTTAATTAGTGGGGGCAAATAACATGATTGCATAATTTCGATAAAAAAAAAAACATTCCAATTGTTAGCCATTGTTCAATTGTTGTTGATTTCATCATGAAATCATCATGATAGTCACAATCACCGGGGGAATCAAGTGCGCTAAACGAGGGCAGCACAGAATTGTTTAGCGGCGAGGAGCACCCCGATTTGGCACTATATACTATAGTACTTGATAAAGCGAATTAGCACCCAGGGCTCGGATCTGGTCCGTGTGCCATAAACAAATATCGGATATATTTAGCCAGGCGGCGGCGGCGCCGGTCCGGATTCATCTGGAACTCCCAAGTGCGAGATTCGGACATCTGATTGCATATATTCCCTGGGCATTCCTCTTGGCCGATTTGATTTCTCCTTTCCCTTCCGCTCCGCCCTCGTTATCAGCTCTTTATTCCGCTGCTCCTCGAGTGTCCGACTTGCGTCACATGTCTGAAATTGCTATACATATATTAATGAAAACAAATGCGCATCGCATAGTACAGAAAAAAAGTCTCGAAAAAAATACGAAAAACGAGAAGTGTAGAGGACTCAAATCAAATAAAATCACATCGACCCAGAGACAAGAAGCAACGTCCGACAAATCGTCGAATCACTTTAACATGCGAATAATTTTTCCTTTTTTTTTATTTGTATTTTTTGCTACCATCGTTGTTTATTTATACCCTGCACACACTTCCCACATTGATGCCCAGAGCTCAGAGATCATGATCGCAGTGTGATGCGGGTTATCGCAAGCCCCGCGCTGAAATAGGTTATCGCCATCGGCAATCGTTCGATTAACGAGCATCGAATTTCTGATCGCAAAAGCAGACGCCATGTGGAGCAACCGGGAGGAGGCTGGTCTGAAAAAAGGGGATAATTGAATACAGACAATGTTTTTTGAAATAATTGGGAATAATTCCAATTGAGTAGATTTTCACTAAAAAGAAAATCAGGGGAGTTAAGAACAAAATATAGACACAAAAAGAGGAGCTGTTGACGAAAAAATGTGTTGTATTAATATTTTAATAAATATAAATTCTCAGAATGTTTTGAGCATGATAAAATTATATAATGGTTTTAAGGTCCTATAAAAACTAGAAAGCTCACAATATACTTGGCATTTTAGTTTGACAGAAGATTAATAGGTCCTATAAAAACTAGAAAGCTCACAATATACTTTGCATTTTAGTTTGACAGAAGATTAATAGGAGCTAGAGCTGTATAAATATCGATATTTACCTGCACCGCTGGCTACATGCTTGATATTTTGATTTGACTGAAAAATAATGGAAGCTAGAGCTGGAAAGACATCGATACTTACGGTCGATACATCGATAGTTACCTGTACAAAAATCGAAAACATCGGTGTTTTCTTGCAGCTCTAATGACTTAATCGAAAACATCGGTGTTTTCATTCAGCTCTAATGACTTAAGAAAGTCAGAGGGAGCACAATAATCAGTCCTGAAAAATCATAATGAAATTCCATAAACTGCAGATTAATCATTAGTTACTAAGAACACTCTTTTCGTCGTAAACAATGGTTGTTTTCTTATGAATCTGGAGTTTACTGAAAGGCATGTCGACGAGTTCCTTATGTTAGTTCATGTATTTATTGAAAAAAGATCCCCCTTCTTCAATCTAATTTATTCAGATTTTCTCTATAACCTTAAGCATTTCCTTATATTCATGTTTTCCTTTCCTTTCCGCTTCCATTTTACAGCTGCAAATATTATGGAAAAGGCGAAAGCGTATATCAAAAATGAGCTTCGCGGTGGCAGCCAGCAATCCGAGCCAGCAACGACGCCCACGCCACCCTCGCCGGCATCTGCGCCTGGCACGCTTCAAGCGACCAAGCAGCCTTATCCGCCGGTGGAACTGATGCCCTCACCCGGCGCAGCAGCCCATCGCACCCGGACACCAAGTGAGCAGTATCACCTGGGCTATCCGCCACATCCCGCCCAGCATTACTATCCGGCACACGGAGGAGGGGTCAAGTCCACGGGCAGAGCCTCAGCGCCTCCCGAGCATCATCATGTGCCCATGACCATTTGCTTTGTGTGCGGCGGACATGGTGGGTACGAGCCGCAGCCCCTGAGGATTCGCCACAATCCTGAGCGTCCCGGGGAGTCGTATTTCCCCTTCCTGGAGCGCCACGAGCCGCCCAATGGGGTGACGGCCGTGTCGCCTGCCCAGGAGTACGTGTGGGCCTGTATGCTCTGCTTTCGATCCCTGAACGAGCAGTGGGACTCGTACGAGCGCCAGAAGAAGCCCCTGCTGCAGCGCATCTACCACATGAAGCGGGTGGATGGCAAGGGCTACATAGGAGCGGATGTGGCCACCCAGAGCGAGTATGCCGCCCAGGTCTTGGGTCTCAGTGCCGAGCACCTCACCCAAAATGGACTGATTGAGGGCCACGGAGATCCCTACGCCTTGGCTCGCCACTATTCGCCGCAGCAGCAGTCGTCGTCGCACCACCACCTCAGTACCTCAAGGAACGCCTCACCCTCGCCCAATCCCAGTGCTGCCGGTGGCGGCGGCAACGGCGGGGACTTTTATCCCCGAAACTCCACGCCGTCGAGCAACCACAACAGATACCTGAGCAGGCCACAATCGCGGGACATGCCTGTGGCCTCGCCCACCTCACGACCGCCCAGCGAACCGCCGGCCACGAAGAGCGCCGCCTACGCTCAGCAGAAGTACAAGGTTAGCCCTGCACCGCCGGCTGGTTACCAAGCCCAGCCGCCGTACCATCCCGCCCAGTATCAGCAGCTCCAGCAGCAGACGGCCGCCTATCACCTGCTGCAGCAGGCTACCGGTGGCGGAGCTCCGGAATCGGCCCACTATAAGGGCAATCCCTACAATGCACTGCCCTCGCCTGGCAGCGGCGGACCACTGGGACCGCCGCCCATCTCCACGCTTGAAGATGACAACGCCACCGTACTGGATCTGCGAAACTCCTCCAGCACCTCTAGTGCACCTCCACCAGCTCCTCGCCTCGCCGCCAGCAGTGCTTCGTCAGCGATGCCGCCCAGCCAGCCCCAGTCGGAGGTGGGTATCCTGGACCTCTCCATGCCGGACAAGAACTCCATTACCGAGGTGTGCTACGTCTGTGGCGACGAACAGCGCAGAGGCAGCCTAATAGAGCTGAGCACGGTGAAGCCCAGGGAAACAGGAAGACCTGGACAGCCGGCGGCATACTTTCCCCTGTTCAATGAGCAGCATCCACGGCCAGCCCGCTCGCGGCCCAAGGACCCGCGCGGCATGATCCAGGCCTGTCAGATATGCTACGAAGACCTCATGCAGCAATGGAACGCTCACCAGGTGAGTTTGCAATTCAAATGTTCCCTATTTCCGAGAAAGAGCCGCGGGAAATTCATCAATCTGTCATTGGCATACATGCATATGGAGCAGATTCATCCGGTTTCGACAGCAGTTTCCCCATTTACATCTCACCCTAAATGGGGTCGAGGTGAAGTCTGTTTTCGCAGAAGTAATTGGGGAGTTAACCGGATTTTTGGGATGTACGTTTCTCTGCATTACGGTGGCTTTTGTATAATAATAGCATGAATTCTTAGAATTCTTAGGCCTGATTAAATAATATTTCTGAAATGTTTTATAATACTTCCTCTGAACCAACTTGGGTTTTATATGAAAATGACACTCTTTTTTTTAATAATTAATTTGCAGAAAATATTGTATTAAAGCGAATTTAAAGTTCTATGTAGGGTTGGCACAAAATATTGAATTATGTATCGATACTAAATCGATATTTGACCCGAAGTCCGATAAATGTTTTACTAATCGATTTTCTTCTTGATATATCGGTGATAACAAATCTAAAAAGGATAAGTAAAATAAAAATTGTCGGAGTTTGTTGTTTTCGATAGTATCTTTACGATAAATTCGATATTGTTTGATATTTCTAACTTCGATATATCAAACTTAAAGATTATTTCGATAAGATATTAAGCGCGTTATTTTTGTTGATATATCATATCGGTCCGGTCTTCTTGTCTCGATACACATCCCCCGATCTATGTTCCCCTGAACCAACTTGGTTTTTTTTATAAAAAGAGATTCATAAAATACGTGACTAAATATTATTTACTAAATAATTATTTATTATAATATTACGGAAAAGTTTTTAAAAGAAAATTTAAAGAAACCGACACAAACAAATTTGTAGAAAATGTTTATTCCCAGAAGATGATGTATATTTAAAGTTTAAACACATTTTAGGATAATGGTTGCTCCTACTCAGTTTCTGTATAAAGAAATGACTGTGTCAACTTACAGTTCCAAGAGTACATTTTAAATGGGAAAATGGAAGAAAATTTCCTCTTGATTTCCTCAATTTAGATACATCTGAAAACTTCTCCTAGTTTGCTCTACAAATTTTAAACATTTTCAGTCTCCCTTTAAGTTAAACCCCACAAAGTGTACTAGGCGTACCCACATAAAATATATATGAATATGCAAATAGAAATGTTTATGGATGCTGTTGTGGCACATACCACCACCGACGCTTTTGAAAATATTTTGTGAAAATTTCAATATTGTTCACTCTCGCATAAATAATGGAATTCAATAAAAATGGTTTGGGGGAGCACAGCACACGCTGCTGCTGGCTGGCAAAAAGAGGAAATGCAAAACGAGAAGCGGCAAAAAAAGCAGCAAATATTGGCAACAGGAAAAAATAAAAATACAAAAAATAAGAAACAAATTTACGAGAGCAGTTTTTCGCGTCGCACGAATCAAAATAAACAAAAATATTGCCACAGCAGCCAATGGTCCAATGGCGATGATGATGACGATGGCTGCTGCCGATCATCATGATGTTGGCGCCATGGAGATTGACCCGGGAGTAAGGCTCTCCACTGTGCGAACGATTAATCAGTGGGGTCGCCACAGTCGTCGTTGGCGTCGTTGGAGTCGTCAGCATCCACATATAACCATATAGTATATATTCCCTGTCCCTCGCCCCGACAGAGGGCATTATCATCAGCAGCCATCCATGTGGCAGGGGCCAGGGGTTCACCGGGGGGACCTCGGGAAGGCGGCGAATGTTGTGGGAATTTTGACCGCAGGGTCGCTTGTGTTTCTGATTAAATTTTAATAGCTTTCCGCGATTATTTCGCTTCCTTCGTTTTGTTTCGCATTTCGCGTTTTTTTTCTGCACTGTCTTCTCTTTTTTTTTTGTCTTTGTGTGCTTTTCGATTTTATTTCTGAATGCGAAAATGTATTTATAAATTTGAGACATCGCCCTGGTTTCGCTCAATGATGATAGTGTGCTGCTGAGCATGTCCCGAGAAGTGGAGGCCGGCCATTTAATATCAGACTGATTAGGATTTCTAGAGTGAATCACTGAATGGGATTCGGTTTTAAAAGAGGTTCTGGATTCTGTGTATTAAGGCGCAGAAAGGATTTAAATTTGGGTAAAAGAGCTTATTAAATATTAAATCTTCACAGCAAAACTATATATTTTAAGGAAATTGGTTTTATTAGTTTAGATTATAATATTAACAAATAGGAAGCTTAATGACTTGAAATTATAAAATAGAAAATAATCCATTCTTAAAATCCTAAAATAAGGTAAACATATATTTTTACAAGCCTTTTTAGTTCGAAATATATTTCTAAAGCTCTTCAAAACATGAAAACAAAGGTTTCCTTATACTTTTATAGTTACTCTTTTAATTTAATTATATATAAAACAAATTAAGACAACCAAATAATTCGTTAAATAAATAAAGTCCAGTAAACGTCGCCAATTTTACCAAATTTGTTTAATAATTATTAAAACTTAAAACCAGACGTAAGAAATTCAGAAATCGGTTTTATAATAATGTCTTTATATTATAAATTAACAATGTGTTAAATATTTACATATTTTTAATTATTTACTAAAATGTCTGTCACAAAAAGTCCAAAGCTTACATAAGAAGGTTTAACCTTTTCTTCTGCTTTTTTAAATTCCTTTACCTAAAATTCCCAAGTACGAATTCAGCGGTAAACTGCTATATAAATCACAGAAGTGCTGAGGCTGGATCAGTCAGCAAAATTAGTACTGATGAGGTTTCTTCACTGAAAACTGAATCATGATTATATTAAAAAGCCTGCTGATTGTCTTCGAACAAGATCTCTGTGTGTTTTTGACAAAATATATGCGTCTTAATTTATATGGATTAAATCAGGCGACTAGACCTCGAGCTAGTCGGCAAATAAGGTCGCAAAAAATCAGCCAATTAAACAATCAACATTTTTAGTTTAGTTATAATAAACTATTCACTTAGAAAAAGACTTAATACAATTAAATTTGTTATTGTGACTCTTTGAAAATAAAAAACTATTAAATCGACAGCAAACAAATTATCCAGTAACTTAATTATAAAACAATTTTGAAGCCGAACAACTTGACCAGCCCCTTCTCAGACCTCCTCCTCCTTCGATTTCTGGGCCTCCCACTCTTTCGCACGCAACAAAGCCCACAAATGGAAATTAATTTCAAGTACTCAACGCAGCCCACAGAAGCTCCACAAGCCGCCCACCGCAGTCGCCGGCCGGCCTGCCTGGCTGCCCTCGGCACGAAACCAAAACAATTTGAATTTTAAATTCAGCGCAAAAATATCCTCCAACATGGCTATAAAAATGCAAAATTCACAGCTGGTGAGGCGCTGCCCCTGCCGCTCGAAACTTGGGAATGCAATGTGTAAAATGCCGGATAAATAATTAAATGTCATTAATTGGAATTGTGTAAATTTCGCAGGAAAAGTAAAGCCCAAACAAAAATAAGCAATGTAAAGTAAAAAGTGCGACTGCCCACGAAATAATAAATAAATAAATAAAGGCAAATAAAATTGCAAATGCTGCAATGCAGAAACACAGAGGGAAGGCCAAGAGGGAGAGTGTCCAGCCTATTCAGGGAAATGCGGAATGAATAAATAATCAAACTGGGAAAATCATAGCGCCGCACCGGGTGGCCCGGGGGGGGATGGGGCAACGAGACAAATTAATTAAATTTAACCCAGTAAACCATGGAAATTCTCGTTTGGCTCGCAGCCAGAAAAGCAACCAAACCGAGCCTATATCCTCGCCTCTCCTCGCCCCTCATCGAATGACGTGCACGAATTTCCATTCAGCGAAAAAGTGCGAAAAGCAATTTAAATATTTATGCTCGAGTTTTATTTAAAGCAAAGCGAGTGATTCGAAACAAAATCAAATCATGGGAGAAAAGTAAGAAAGTTTAAATCGATCCGTTGGTCTGGCCCGATGCCAGCAACCGAAATAGACGAAAGCCATAAACTATATCTAGAAATTGTTATAAACAATTGTATAAACAAATCGCTTGGGATGTACCCTGAAAGCAAAAAGTATGTTAAAACTTTTTGGGTTGTAAAAAACGAATAAAAATTATAATAAATGGGAATATGGTAAAAAATTCATATTAATTATAAATTTGTATGGAAATGGTTCTTTATTTTAATCTGTTTTTATTTTATAATGCTAGTAAAATCAAATTTGGAATAATTAAAAGTTTTACAATAATTTTAAAGTGTTATTACAACGTCAAGCACACAAGAAGCCTCTTGCTTGAGTTGCACTAAAATTCCCAAATCGAATTTTGGCAGGTAAACTGATAGTCTTCACGTTAATTTTAAAGATAGTCAGCATCAGATTCTTATGAAGAAAAATAGTAAAACAGTTTTATATATAAAAGCCTGCTTCTGGTCTTCGGAAATATATTTAGAGAGTTTTAGTAGTAAGCCAAGCCTGCTGTTTCGAGGAATTTAAATGTATTAAAATCTTATAGACCAAACAATTAATCTTCCATTCAAATTCAGTCATAAAAATGCATCGTAAAAGGTTTAAAAAAATATATAAAACACTAACAGGGTATTCCCCAATTCGTTGCAATAAAAACAAGTTTTTTACTCAGTCAGTTAGCTCCCCATTAATGTGCAAATGAACCTAACTAGTTTCTCCTTTCTTCTAAAAATACCCTCTATATAATAAATCAAATTTATGTTTGCAATGGCATTATAAAATTCGCTTTAAATGATCTGAGTTCCCGCGAATGCCAATGAAAACATTTCAAAATTGTACGCTAAAATTCCCCCAAAAAGCCCGAAGATTAATTGTTGTTTAAACATTTAAAAAATGTATGATCTTGTGAATGGATGGAAAAAAAAAATGTAGAACAAAACAAGCCGCAAAGGAGAACAGATTATTGGGATTGACAACAATGACCTGCGGTATTCCCTTGGCTCCCCAGAGAATTTCCTGGCAAGCTGCCCAAAAGTCAATAAAAGAAACGCAAACACGACCCAGACACTAAAGCCGGATAGAACTGGCTAGAAAATCAATTCCAAGCGAGAAAACGTTGCCAAAACATCATAAAAACAAAGGAAATAAAATGCGAGAGAATAAATTAAGCAAATAACATTTTTTGGGGGCGATAATTGGAAGTATCGTTGGATTTTGTGTTGTGTTTCAGTTTATGGTTTATTTGTTGTGTTTTAATAAGAGAAAGAGATGGGATAAATAGGATTTTGTATAATTCTTTGCACCATATTTATTTATTATTATTTGTAAGAAATTCCTAAGAATTAAAAGAATCCTGTATGAGAACATGATTTTTGAAATCTTTGGTATTTAAATAGTTATTTCTTATGAATAAAATGACGATGAATCAAGGCAGTTTTAACTCGATTTCAGATTAAAGCTTTGTTTAAGATTTGGCTTTGGTTTTTTATATTTAAATCTCAATAGAGACTTTCCCTGGTATAGAAGCTATCCCAGACCACAAACTGCTTGCTCTCGGGCAGCGGAATAAACTCCAATCCATCAGCTATATTAAGGCAAACTTCTGGGCCGCCGGGCCTCAGTGGATCCCACTTCACGGGGGCTATGATGTCGCAATTGGGATCCCCCTTGGTGGCAAAAGAAGTCCACATGCCAATCAGTCGCTCAATGGTCCGGTACTCCGCCGAGTCCCTGTCCAGCTTGCTGGAGAGCAGCCCGTAGAACATATACGAGATATCATCGGCATGACAGACACCTCTCACCTTCTTGCCGCACTTGAGGATCCTGTAGTGATTGTAGTGCGGCGAGTCCATGTCGAAGCGGTACAGATACGTGGACAGGGTGGGGGCATAGGCCAGTCGGGCGAGCAGAGTGCGATGGATGTCGTGCCAGAAGTTCTTCACGCTCAGGATGTGCAGGCACTCGTAGAGCTCCATGCTGGCCCTGTCGGGATCATCGAAGTAGGACTTCTTTAGCTTCCTCACCATCTCGGCCAGCTCTTCCTTGTCGATGGAATCGCGCACTTGCTTGGGAATTATCGCTTTGAAGGCACTCAACATGTACAGCGGATCCGCCAGGGTGCTTTGATAGGAGAAGAGTCCCTCGAAGGAGGTTCCTCCTATAATCAGAGGAATCTGATTGCCCCAGGCACTGGACAGCTGCTCCTGCTGGGGCCTTGGCACCACACAATCCTCTCCCACATACGGTTCGATGACGGGGGCAAAGGCCAGGATCTCATAGTCTCGGTGCTCTTCCTGGGTCACGATGGCGTTGCAGTGAAGGGCCAGTTTGGCGCCCGGAATCTGCTGGAAGAACTCCAGCAGCTCCTTCTCGCTCTCCAAGCTCCCGGCATAGCCAAGGTCCTTGCCCAATCGCTGGGCCCACTTTCGATCCGGGTTCGTGGCCCAGGCACACAGGGCCGACCCCGACTGAACGATGGCGCGGTGGAAGAGTCCTCGAGCCTGCTCCGATTGCATGAGGATGTGCGTGGAAGCCCCGCCAGCTGATTCTCCCATTAGGGTTATATTCTCCGGATCTCCGTTGAAGGCGGCTATGTTTTCCTTGACCCAGCGAAGGGCCTGGATTTGGTCCTTGAGCCCGGCATTTCCTGGTATCTTGAGTGTCCTGTCCTTGAGACTCAGGAAACCCAGGGCACCCACGCGATAGTTGAAGGTGACCAGGATGACATCATGCTTCATGAAGTAATCCGGCCCGTAGAGATCCCGCGAGGCTCCGCCAATCTGAAAACCTCCGCCGTAAATCCAAACCATGACGGGCAGCGGCTTTGGCGACTCCAGCTTCTTGGCATAGACATTCAAGTACAGGCAGTCCTCGGAGCCCTCGGCCGTGTTTGTTATGGAGTTCCTCTGCATGGGCTGGTCCCTCGCGTAGGTGCAGTCCCTCACTCCCTGCCAGGAGCTGGGCGGTTGAGGGGCACGGAACCGCAGCTCGCCCAAAGGGGGCTGGGCAAAGGGTATGCCCTCGAAGGAGTAGTAGATCTCGGCATCGTAGATGGTCTTGCGCTGCTGACCCTTAACCTGGCCATATTTGGTGGTCAGCTCCGTGGTCTGACCCGTACCCAGCCTGTACTGAATAACCT
>VNJO01007209.1:0-27122 GCA_008042535.1 Drosophila tani
GCTATAAGGCTACTCTGTTTGCCTTGGTCAAATGCTGAGGTAGAGCGTGTGTTCAGTCAAATGAACATAGTAAAAAGTAACCTCAGAAACAGGTTACATATAAAAACACTAAATTCAATTTTAAAAATAAGGTATTTCCATTTACTTAAGTTTTTAAAGCAGCATTATTAATATTCCTCTTTATAGATAAGGCCTGCGCAGAAATGGAAAATGCTGCCACGATTATGAAGTGCCAACGAAATTTTTAAAAATGGTGGCCGAAAATGAAAAATATAACAATGAAGACAGTGAAGATGTAGATTTAATAAAATCCTTATTGGACATTTAAATTAAAATTCAATTTTTTTGTTATTTTGGGGTAATTTGGTTATTTTTTGGGGTAACAAAATGTTAGCCATTTTTTCAGCCATTTTTACAAACAAATTTGCTATTTTCAGCTAGTTTTTTTCGTAAATCTGGCATTATTTTTTGTTCAAGACCTGGCAACACTGCTCTGAAGGTGAAGAAAAACGTGAAGATCTAGAGATGGGTGAACAAAAACGTGAAGATCTAGAGATGGACTATCACGAAAGAAACGTCGATGCCAGCTAAATGTACCTGCATAAAGTGTTATAAGCTGCCTTAAAAAAGGTTGCAATCACACATAAACTGTTATACACAAGGATGCTGACATTGGTGTAAAGGTGGGGAACTTTGCCAAACATAGTTTTAAACAACGTAAAGATCTTACGTTTGACGTAAATATGAACACTTGTTTTGCCATTCAGATAACTTGAGATCGATCCACCTAAGAAGATCGACAGGAGAGCCCATTAAGTCGAGTTTTCTAACAAGAAGGGAATGATTAAAGGAGTCAAATGCTTTAATGAAACCAGTATAGATCAAATCTGTCTGCAAATTTTGTGGAAAGCCCCTCATAATAAAAGAAGTGAGCTCCAAAAGGTTAGTTGTTGTTGATCTTCGTTTGATAAACCATGTTAGAATGGAGAAATTACTGCTCTACACTAGCTAGGACTGAAGATTTAATTTGATTTTGGCATGTTACAAGAATAGGTCTGGTTTGAAACGGATGACGGAGAATAAGTAGTTTGAAAAAACTGAGCAAATAGATCGGCGATTGCTGATCATTGTTTGCTGTCGTATTTTTAAATGAAAGCGAGGAAGGATGTGTAATAGGCTTACGTTTAGTGTTGAGAAAATTGAGAAAATTATAAAACTGTTCTGGGTCCTGCGCGAACTGAACCCTACATATAGTTTTTATAACACTGCGCGTTAAGCACGGTGAACTTAGACCTAGCCGCTAAATAGCGAGAATGGACAGAGATTGGACTTAATGTTTTTGAGGCGTTGTTTTACTACACCAGGGAGGCTTATTTGAGATTGACGGATAATATAGCAGAACACATTCGGTAAAATAGAAGTTAATGGCATTGCAAAAAATATCCATGGCACATGCACATGTAGAGATCGGACCAATCAGAGTCAGATATAAAATTATTTAGCCGTCGAAAATCCGCCTTGTGTAGGCAGTGGACTTTCTTACCTGGCTGAGTAGTCCCAATATCGATATTCACATCGAAAGTAGAATGATATGGATCTTCGGGTTGTGTCAAAGGCGGGACCAAACTGACTCTTGCCGGATCAGAGACAAAGCAGTGATCGAGCAAGCCATCAATAAAGTCGTGCCGTGCTGTAGTTAAAAGGGTATTTTAGGGTTCATTTGTGGACCAAATAGCCCCACGAATGTTAAAATCACCTAGAACTCTTAAATGGTCCCTATCCGAAAGTCTATTGGAGACCTATTAATAGTCAACAAATCTGATTTCTGTATACGAAGATAAGGTTGACTATAGACCTCGAGTTGGCGCAAATTACTAATAATGGAAAATCAGGCCACGAAAAATCAGAATAAACAAATTAGAAACCTTTAGCGGACTTTTGCCCTCCATCTTCTTTGAACAATGATGGCCCTAGAAACATCGATAGTCCAAAAAAACATCAATGTTTTGAAAAATTGTTTCTGCACCTCTAGTGCCGGGTATAAAAATAAATTATCTCTAGATGAAATTCAATTTACTTTGGTAACTTTTGTTAGCTTGCTAAGTTCTATTCAGATTTGACCGTCTTACCTTTTCTAAGGTATACTAAATTTTCAGACTTTGATCACCTAACATAAAACAAAGTGAGTGTGTTTTTTGTTTAGGTATTTAAATGTTAGGTCGCTTTTTTGAGTTCAAATTTTAGGTTTATTGAATACTTTATGACTAATTAAAACAATTCGAGTTTATCACAAGCTTAATTCTAGCTTAATTGCATTCCCCATTAGACGGGGAATAGCTCATTGTAGGTGAAGTTCTCCAGAATTTTTGTCGTGATGACCAGGAATTGGGCCTGCAGGGCGCTGGCAATCGGGCCGATTAAGTCGTTGGTAAAGGTCTCGAAGTTCTGGTTGATCGTATCATTAATGACATCCCCCAGAACCTTGTCTCCATTGAAGAGGTTCTCCAGCTTCAGGTTTCCCTTGCCTGTACGAACCTTCAAAAGGAACTCTTTGACGTGCAAGTAGTCCAGATCATTAACGCTCTTAATATCGTATTGCACCCGCACATAGGCCACAAAGTTGGTAAAGTTTCCGGTGAAGGGTCCGCTTCCCTTAATGGGCAGTGCCAGAATATTGCCATTGATTTCGTAGAGTCCGTCACCATGGAGATGTGGCAGGATTAACTCGAAATCGAAGCGACGATTTTGGGTGGATGCTCGCAGCTTGGTTATCTCGAAGTTTGAGGCCCCCAAAATATTCAGTTTCTTTGCTTTAACCGTAAGACCTCCAGATCCATCTAGAATGCTCAATTCTCCAATATAGAGGGGCTCTAGAGGCGGGACGTTCAGTTCCTTAATACCCTTAGCCAAATAGGGCCGCAGGTTGTGGACACTGCTCTTCAGACATTTTGAGAGCTCCGGCTCGTTGCGATGGCAAATTTGAATATAGTCAGCTGCGGGAAAATATACCTTGTAAGTCAACTGATGCTGTAAGGATCAAAATGTAAAACTTACGCAGCTGGCAAGAGCTGAAACCCAGGAAGCAAATCATCAGGGTTGCTACAATAAGTGAGGACTGCATTTTGCTTCGTTTGATTCGAGTACTTTCTGCAAGGGGGTAAGGTTAGCTAATTAGTCAATTGTCTTCATACCCCTATAATTTGTTAAATATTATTCTAGAGTCACGTGTCGGGGGCCTATTAAGCTGTACCACCAGCCCACAGGTTAAATGATCTACCTCCCATTTCGATCAACATCTCAGGTGCTTGATTATAGGAATAATGTCGCTGCGATGTTGTTTAATAGATGGGAGGAGCTCGCAGACTGCCCAATTACTGTGATTTGTTGCCAATTTTGTTAGCAGGTCTGTAATTGATTGTATAATTTAACTTGTGAATACTTTTAACGACCAACGTGGGTTAAACACATTGTCATAGTAATGGAAATTTTAAAATTTGGATCGGTATATTTTTATAGAGTTAGAAAAGGATTTATCCTGGCTTTTAGTTTGTATCCATTTATATAATTTTCTTAAAAAAAAAAAAATGTCACCGAACAAATTGAGAATATCAGATTAATAAGGTCTCATAGTTGAAACATTTTTCTTTAAAATTTGCCAATTAACAAATATGGGATCCTCCCTCGCTTTAGAAATAGGAACGCTTTAGAACTTAGGAACTTGCACTATAGTTTCGATGAGTTTAGTATTTTTTTTTCGAAGGATTGACAAACGATAGGTTGATTCGTTCAACCTGTTGCTTCACTTTCTAAAAATTTGAGCTTTTCAAGGATTTACCGTAGAAACTTACACAACTGAGCTGCGATTTAAATTTATTTTCTTTGCTTTTGCACTGGCTTGTTATCTTTTATAAACTGGCGAAGGCTGCTCAACGTTCTCGAGCTGTTTGAGCCGGGTGTTGTTTTAGTAACCGTCAACGGATCGTACTGAATGCTAAGTTGTTGAGACCGGCTCGTTTTATAGTAAATGTTACGCTACGATTTACATGAGAGCTCAGAAACACACGACGTAGAACTCGTACGCCCCTGCAGCACACCCTCTGGCACTAGTCCCCGCTAGAATTCGCCAGGTAAGCTCAAAAAGCTAGAATGAGATTCCCAGCTGCGAAGAGAGCGAGAGACGCTAAGCTACTGTTTAGTAATAACAATAATAAAGGTTGGGGCGATTTCATCCACACAAATCTGCCTCGGTGATAAACCCCATGCAAAGATAGTTAAAAGGGAAAATTGCCAGTTGGTCGGGAAAATGCAGACTGAAGCCTAAGCCGGAAGCTGACACCCATAACACTAGCCCCCACCCAAAATAACTATCCCAATATCTGCACAGAGAAAAAAATAATGTGAAACTAATAAGTCGAGGGCGATCAGCCAATAATCACAACATTTTCATATTTATTTTCCAAACGTTTCTATAGGAGATGCAATACAAAAAAGACTTTTGGATAGCTCGAGCTAAAAATTATGTTTTAATTATTCGCATTCAATTTGGAAAAAATGAAATAACTTAGTTTTAGATTCTTTAGATTAAAGTGAAACTCTCCTCCACGTGTAAGGGGTGAGTCTGTTTGGTAGTCCAGTGCCTTTGGGCAACGCTTTATAGTTAAGGGGTGGGGCCAGGAAGATCGTTTTAAAATCTGTCGTGCCTGTCGCAATTACGCCACGCGAGCATCTTTGACTCCAAGGGAGGCCGTGTGTTGACAATCTGCCAACTTTGGCGCGCGTGGATTACATAAGGTCGATTCCCTGTCGAAAAGCTTTCCCCGACCTGGAATCATTGGGGATCGCCAGTTTCCTATGACATGGTTCGATGCGGCGGCTGATTGGGGATGGTGGAAAATTGTTGAATCGCACGCAATTCGAAAGCCCGGCAAAGCTGTTGCCAGGTCTCATCCCGGAGAGGTACATATAAGAATTAGATAAGTTCAGATGTGCCTAGATGTTGCTCATTCATTGTTTATTATTCAATTGTTTGTGGTAAGCCTTACTTACTGACTTCCATTCGTCATACATATTGGATGGTCAGTACATTAGGATTTTCTGATTTGATTCAGACAATAGTGCCAAATACGAGTAATCGCCGTATTCAGTGAATTTTGAATCCATATGGGATTATCACATAGGAGAAATAAAAATATAGCTTTTAATATGTAAAAGGTTTTTATTACTTTGTAGTTATTTTTTCTTTTTATTTGCCATCAGAGTTTTTCAATGCTTTGTTCTGTCATTTTGGAATAACGAAAGATAGCCAAATATAAGATTCTGAATATACAGAAATCGCCTGTCCTCCTCCGGTTATTTAAGAACCTTTTTCCCACATTTTTCATTCATACAGATGGCTAAGACCTTGAATTAGCATGCCAAGTCTGAACGATCGGGAGAGCTAACGTGCCTCTAATAACTCCGCTCCAGGTTGCCTAATGCCAATCTGATGGGCTGACTACCTCTGATGATATAGTAACTACATAGTTGAGTAAGACCCATCTACGATCGTCTTTTCTTGGTTTATTTAGATTGAACTCTGTGCAATAAATTAAGGCTTAGGCTAGGGGAACTAAAGTTTAATTTAGGTTGATCCACTCATCCAACGGGATCTTGGCGAAGATGCGATCCATGAAGTTGCGGATGACCAGTGTGAGCTTAGTTCGCAGCGCCGGCTTCATTTCTTTGAGCAGCTCCTGGGAGTTAGAGTTGATGAACAGATTGAGAGCGGCCTCTGTAGAGGGTGGAAAAAGTATAGAATTTGTATAAAGATATTGTTATAAGTTAATAGTTAATAGTTGTGATTTGAACTTACGTATGACCGAATTGCCATTGGCGATATTATCCACTCCCATCTGGATTTCCTTGACATTGAAATCCATCTTGACCGAGTCGGTGGTCAGATAGGTGCGTCCATCGGCTGCCTCATTCGCAACCGCCTTGAAGTAGATCTTAGCTTTCACACCCTCTGCGGGATCGAAAGTCGTTAGTAGAGTCCCAGAATATCAGATAATCCAGATACCCACCGTACTCCCCCCAGTAGTCGCCGGCACCAGAGGCCTTCACCAAGATCAGCACACCTGTGGATCGGTATTGAGCCTTGACGCGAATGCGCGGTATCTCGCACGTCAGCTGGAACTGCAGCGAGTCCAAGTCGGAGCTGCAAAACAGATAGGCGAGATATGGATATTAATGGGCGCCTCTAATGGCAATGACAGTGACAATCTTCATAGTAATGGGATTTGCTTAAAACTGTCATTTCATTCATTTCATGCGAAGATGAGCCGCTGGTTTTTGTCGTATCTTTTCAACCTTGAAACTCCCTTAAGTCAAAGACTCGTTTACGTAAGAGAACAGTCTGAATACGGTTTGAACCAGTAAACATTCGTCGGACATTTGGCAAGACCAACCAAATACAAGAAACCGCGAAATGTAGCTTTCGGTATCGAGGTTTTATTCTTTCGAGAAGAAAAGAGTCGACTCATATAGGACGTCTCCTTTGCATGATTTTATTTTAGAAAGAAAGGTCAAGTGTTACCACCCAACCAAAAATATCTAGGTACCCTTGTTCAGCTATATTTATTTTAAGACTATGGTTTTCTGTGATGGATCTTTTATTTATATATACATATAGTATATATTTATTTTAATATTCTGGAGTTTTGAATTGTTTGAATGTATGATTTAATACCCTTCACCAGGGTACAACACCACAGAAACCGAAACCGATATTGGAACCGGCCCAAAGACTGCTCTCCACTTAGGGAGTCAAACGTTGGCACACTTTTCTGGCTCGTTTCTTGGTCAACGATCTGTGGGCCCGTCGTCTTTTCTGTGTTTCTGTGTCTGCCACTTGGGTCTTAGTCTTTTATTTTTCGCCAATTGAGTGCCAAGTGTGTATAGCCAAATTGACGGTCGCCGATTGTTCGGAAATTGTTGGAGAAGCTGTTGGTCCAAATACCAGTAAGCTAAGCTAAAAGTGTTCTTGGCTTCGACAGTTGCATAATCCCAGAGCCAAATAAAATCGGAGACCATTAGGGATAGTTTTTGGGGGGTAACTACATTATTAGGTCAATTCTGAAGCTTTAACTTGTTTGAAGTAAATCTGTTTATAAATTTCCTAATTACCGCCCAGCTAAGAAGGCAATTAAATATCTCAGGGATATCTACATGTTAAGAGCTTGATTTTTTTTTAACGCAACTTAAGTGTTACTCCCTTTCTTGGGTAAATCGTAATTATTATTAGTTTCCAATTAATTGCCTACGACTTTTTGTGGCCTGATTTCCCCGATGATTAAAACTCCCCATAAAACTGAATTAAATATAAATTATTAGTAAGCGGTTAAGGCCTGACACAATTTCCACCGAACTATTGGAGTGTATTTCTCTATCTGATTATTTCCAGCTAAACCATGGCTTAGATTTTCCTGTGCACCCACAATACTTATTCCAACCAGAATGGGCAAACACTTTGTTGGGGCAATTATGCGCTAAAAATACTCGTTCATTTCAATAAAAATCCCGCGCGAATACAAATCGAACTGGGCAAACATAAAACGTTCATGTTAGAGTTGAAGAACCATTGAAATGCAAATCGGCAATTGCTCAATCGATTTCCCAGCGTGTGCCAAACGTTTTTGCCATAAATCAAGACCATGAGCTATGAGATATGCACGAGGCTATGGCCAACCCGCGACGAATGATCGGAAACTGAGCTCATTCAAATGAGCCTCTACAATGTTGACAAAACACCCGACGATCGAAGTGGAAATCGCGTGCTGGGAAACGTCGATTCAGTGGCCAACTGACTGATTGACTCACTGACCGATGGACTGGGCGGTTGTGCAAATTGTCAGTAAAATCAATTACATTAATACAGAATCCTAGACATATTCCGACAGGAGTAAATACTATAAATACTAAAACTATTGGTTAGTCTCAACAGCTACAAAATCCACTTCGTTTTTTACATTTTAAAACTTTGACATATAGTAAACATTTATTACTAAGCTCAATCATTTTGAGATATATACTGTTTACTAATTATACAATTTGTAGCACTGTTTTCTGTTATACATTTTAAAATATAATTCTGCCTGGTGCTTATTTATAATTGTAGGAAAGTAGTCTTGAATACATTTCAATTCAAAATAAAGTCAATAACGACTTGTATTAATTTGTCAGCGAAAACCCTGCTATTAAAAGTGCTTCACGCCGTTGGAATCCCTATTAAGCGCAAAGTAATGACCGACTAAAGAAATAATTTCTTGGCAATCTTAAATGCAAAATCAAAATAGCATGTGTTTTGAATTAATTACTGCATCATTATAATTGCCATAAAAAAGATTTAATTTATTTTTGGAGAACGGAAGGTTTTGAAAAGGAAACAGAAACGAATATACTATTCAAAGGGGGTAAATGAACTGCGACATTGTAAAGCCAAACTGTTTTCCCCCATCGTATCACCTATTTGACCCAAGATCCGATCATGATTAAAAGTCAATTGCGGGCTACTGCCGTTCGGCCTAATCATTCTCGAATGAAGGATGAAATACTCGTACTATTTAGGACAGTTTGAGTGCGTTGAACTTACCGGACATTGGTGACCGTAATGTTGCTCACACCGTACGCTTGAATATTCCGGAAAAGAGCTCGGTAGCCATCTGGACCACTGCCCAATACAATTCCGATTTCATCGATCATCACGGGCTCGATCTGTCAAGGAAAGAATGTAAGAGAAGGTACATATTGCTGGGGAATCTTATTTATTTAAATATGTTTATTTTAAATACTAAAAACTAAACTAACTTAAAAATCAAATTTAATAATGACAAAATCCCATCACTGTTTTATAAATTTTTAATATTACGGGGTATTTGGGTGTGCTGGGTCTATTTTAATTTATGAATTACTTGAAATAAAATGTTAAATAATGTATTCTCATTAAAAACTAATTAGTTTTTTAAAAGTAGTTTACGGGTTAATAATTAAGAAGTTATCCTTTTTTAAATGCCATCAACGAAATACTTTGTTTACTATACATTAAAAAAAAAATAATTTAAAAGGATTTAGATCATTTACTAAGTGTATGATCTGTGGACTTAGGGTGTTTTAGACTTCGAATGCAATAATTCGTTCACCGCTCACCTCGTAGATGTCCAGCTCGGGCACTCCCTTCTGCAAGTAGTGGACCAGCTTGTTGCCACTTTCTCGCAGGCAGTCGTTGATCTGGGCCTCGTCTCGGGGACATTGCTGCAGGTAGTAGGCTGGAAAATAAACATTCGACCGGTGAGACAATGGCTAATAATCTTACATGCAGCGCTCCCTAATTGCCAGATTTTGCCTATTCACGTATCCATTGTTACGCTGCCGGGAGTGAATTCATGAACAACGGCTTACAATAAAACTGAGGATTCACTTTCCTCGCGGTAATTGCGATTCCCAGGCGAGTGCGTCAGGGGACTCGGGGTTCAAGTTCACAATTACTCTGCTGGTCTCACAGCGAATAATCGCTGTGAACAAGTCCGGCCTGCACTTGGATTCAAAAGTACTGGTGACAGGTTTATTGCCGGGGCTATTAACGTGGTTATGTTACAGTGGACAGGGGATATGTGGTAACCATTAAGAGCGGGGGCATGCTAGTTTTCTAGGGTTAAAGTCTCGAGTAACTGTTATTGTTAGTCTTTGTTCTCTGCGATATGAATATACATGCAAGCCTAAAGTTAATGAGACGTATCTAGGAGTGGGAATCGGAAACTAATTAATGTATTACATGGCTAGGACAATTCGTTTGCAAGAAATGCATGTTCTAGAATTTAGATGATCGGAGAACGTGGCACAGCCGGTTTTTAATGAGTGATTATCAAACCCAACGAAGGCATATGTTGATCCGAGTTGTAAACAACCCCTTGTTGAACCTTATGCATTTTTAAGGGTGGTTTTAATTTTACTATTCCTTTTTCGTTTACCACTACATTCTCTTTGATACGCCGAAAACTAATAAGAAGGGGAAGTTTGAACTAATTTTTTCCAGAATAATTTGGTAGAAGTTCAGAGATTTATCTTGGCACGTTCCCTCTTCTGTCTTATAAAAGGATTTTTAGTACTTAAGTGCCTCAAATTAAAAGGCAACCTTTAAACTTAGCCCACTCTAATGGAATTTTTTGTAAAGTGATTCTCCTGCTCTCGGACCTATCTGCAATTTCGGCTAGAGCAACCGGGTGAAGAACCGCAGAACCTGAACTATTACCCTCGGATATCGCGGCCATCAATTGCTATTCTGGAAGCCACTTGGCTAGCTGGGGTATTGGCCAACTTTCGTTGTTGCCGAGGCACGTCTTGGGGGTGGTAATTAATCAATGCCAAATCCACGCGTCGGTGGACGTGGCTAAGGACTGACTGGAAAGTCTGTGCGGCGTTTGATGTAACTTAGAAAGCCCCGGCCAAATAGGTACCACTTATTATATAGCTTGATCGCTACTTACGCTGCTCCTGGGCCAAGGCAGTGCCCAGTATGGTGACGAGCAAAATGAATCCAACTTTTCGGCACATTTTTTGGTTCGTCTGCATGAAAGTACAAGTTGCAGAAATTATTGAAGAGCGTTCGTTGTGTTTCACTTTTGGTTAGTTTCGTAATTGATTAGCACGTTTCGGACGCTCTCTTCTGTCTGTTGATATATGTATATGGATATATGCTAATTTTGATTAGATGACGTCGCAGCTTGTTGGTCTTTACGAGCGAAAGCGAAAACAGTCGGGAAAGAATTTTGAACACCGCAATACGAAATCCGAAATCCGAAATCTAAAATCAGTGCGGGTTTCACTTTGGAGCGGAAATTCTTTCGTTTCGGACTGGAAGTGGGTCAAAGAGCCAGGGCCCAACCAGTTCACTGTTTGTTCTTGAATAAAGAATCGGACTGTCTTCGCTGTACTGTCTTCAGCTGCTTTCTTCGGCTGCGCTTACTTGCGTCCAACTTTCACGCGACTCGGCTGAGGAATGAGCTCGCACTGCGTTGGTCCAAGCCATTTTAACCAACAAGAAGTCGGCTCGAAAGCCCGACGAAAATGCAGCGAAAGAGGCGAGGAAGGAAAGACGAACAAAAGGCCTTTCTGCCAAACCCCAGAAATCGGGCGCAGTAGACAGGTCGTCGGCGTTATCATCGCGGCACAGGGAAAAATAATCGAAAACTTTTTGAAACAATTTTAAATCGATTGATATCAATTGATATCGATTGATAAAAAATTTACATAGATGATAACATGATAGAGGCAACCGAAATAAAAATAATGTCCTAAAGTTTTTGGTAGTACCTCTGAATCGTCGTAGCATTTCTTAGCAAGTAAAGTCTTTAAAGTTAAGCAAGCTTTGAAAAAGAAAATTATAATATTCGGATCTTTATACTTATATATATATATATATTAGGTAAATAATTTTGTTCATTTTTGTGCAGTGTGGTTTCGGATGCAATTGTGCCTGAGTCGCTAGCCCTGAAGGTTAAGTTAAAGGGTCTCTGACTCGGAGCCCAACCTCCCACAGCCGCGATTGCTGTCTGGTAATGAGGCTGCCATGAATCATCCGAGCGGCTTGGCATCATTAGCGATTTCTCAAGCTGGGATTAGCCTCGGTGCATCGCTTTCCTCCGTTTTAGCCCACTGTTTTAGTACTTTTGCCTTTCAGCCCTTTTGTGGGCCGCACTTCCACTTGCTGCCAAAAGGTCAAGACGTGCGATTAGAACCAAGTACCGAGTGCGGTAATGGGCACTCATTACCCAGCCATTCAGACCGTCCATCCATTGAACCCCTATCAGGCAGCCAGTGTGTTAACCCTAATAAATCAGAAATATTTATCTGCTCTGCCAGTCGGAGTATTGATGACATGCAGACAAGCCCTCGGAATAAAATGCAATTGTCTTTAAAAACTGTTCAGAGAACTTTATGCGCTGTCGGGATTGTTTTCGATTATTAACCATTGTGCGTTTTGCATTTAAATTGTAAATTTGAGGTGGAATCGTCTCGTGAGTCGTGCGTTATGGGGCTTTTGATAAATTCCGGGAAGAGATAAATGTTAAAATATAATTGTTGTTTTGAGGCAGGCCTATAAATTACTTAGCACAGGGTGTTGTAAATGTCTGGCAGCTTGAGCAAATTTATTATAATTTTTAATTTGACCTAAATAAGTTACATTAAAATGTACGGCGATAAAGGGCCTAATTCGACTTGTCTGATGAGCTGACCAAGAATATATATTTTATGGGGTCGGAGATTCATCCTTCTATCTATTACGCTTGGCAATAAGTTACATATAATCACCTTGTACCCTTTGAGCACGAGAATCAAAGCAAGTTAACATGTTTAATTAATATTATTTACCTAAATATGTAGACACATCTATAAAAAATGATTCATCTGACCATATCATTATTATTATTTATTTATTGTCAGCTGTATTGATGTAAAACATATATAAATAAATTTTAATTGTAACTATAATAACAATATACATTTTTTTAAATATTACATATGATTCGGCGGCACTGAACCCAGGCCGATCTGCCAAAAGAAAGTAAACAGCCAGTCTTTGCTTTGTTTAGATTTATAACGGAATCTCCAAAAGAACACAATTTTATTTCAATAATCAAGGTAATAAAAGTGGATGAGTAAGTCTTGAAATGACTTGCCGTTTTATGGATTTGTAGTTATCATTGCAACTTCTTGGAAATACTCAACATAATTTCTTCAAGGGAAATGAACCAAAAAAGAGTTAGTTCTTCTTCCGAGTTCTTAATATTTCATATTGATTTTTTCGAATTGAGTTTAAACTAATTTCGTTGCCGATACGTTTTATTGCTCCATAACAACTACCTATTATTGAAGCATGCTCAATTTTATTGCCCGTTACTGTGTGATCATCGCGTGAAAGTATGCCATGTGTAGATCAGCTAGTCTGAAAAAAAAACTCGGAAATGTAAAACGTTCCGTGGAATATTTGACTTTACATATTGTGTAAAAATATAGTTTAATTTTGTACTAAATTAACTATTACAACAGATAAGGCACAGAAAGAAAGCATGAAATCGACCTCTATTACTTGGATATCCTTAATGAATGGAAAAATAAAACTAGTTCAGTTTAATACAAAATTTGCTTTATTATTGATTCATTTATTTGCTTAAATATCTGTATTATGTCTTTACCTTTAAATTGAATTAGAGGAAAAATCCTTGCAGACTCATAGCTGTGTTTGTTTTTTTTTTTTTTTGGTTTTTTAATTTTGTACACATACACACACTTCTTTGAAAGACAGAGTTAGACAACTTTCAAAACATTGATATACTTCTCATTTAAATAAGAATCTCACAAGGTTTTGCTAAAGCATGCTTAATTTGCATTCATGCTACGTTTCAGAGCATGCATTATATAGATACATACATACCATAAGTACATATCAGTTTAAAATATGGGTTGATTAGATCGTAACCAAGGTGACACAATATATATGTATATTAGTTTCTCACCTGTAATATGTCTTTGATTCGTAAAGTTAGTTATGAGTGTGAAAGCTTAAGACGGCTATTTAATTTAAGAAGCATCAGTGTAAAACAAAATGTTATTTATTTAAAAAATTATAGATTTACTTTTAGGCTACTTAATTTAGATTTCTTTAAACTCCATTACACCTCTTTGGTAAAATTTAAAATAGGATTATTTCTAAAGGGTATCATTTTCAAAAATGAGAGGCTTCTTCGTCACTCTCCAATTATATTTTATCCTGATTGCAGTGGACATAACATCTTTTCTAAAATGGGTAAATGGGTGATACCTGTTAATTGAGTCAACTATTTTATTGTTAAAACCGTGCCAACCTAAGAAAAATAGTTAACTTACCATATTGACCATAAAAAATGTTGCATTTACATGAAGAATATTAGTTTATTCATGTATAGATTCAACACTCCCCTCTTAAGATTACATTTTTTAATTCGTAACATTATTTTATTAAGTTTTTGTAACAGTTAAACAATTCCTTGTGAAAGATAAATTTTTATAATCTGTATTTATAGGGTTACAATTTGTTATTTAATCATATAATAAGCAGTATAGAAATCATATTAAATGGATACTCACTTTTAAGAACCAACTCCAGGACCTAGAATCGAGCCGGGGTCTTAGAACTCATACACCGGACGCCCAACCAATAACTATTTTAATACTATTTTTAACAACACCACATGGTTTTATTACAATTTATAATAGTAATATGGCTTAATAGTTCTCTTTAAAAAACAGCAAAATACAAGAGAAAAAAGATAAATAGTATTTTTTTACTATTTTTTATAGTAGGTTATATGTGTACACATTTGGGCAGAAAAGCAAAAACAAAATACGTGGAAATCATTAAAATAGTATGTTAAATTTTTTTTGGTTCATTTAAAATTTTTTTTTCTTTGGTGTGTACGCACTTGACAGAAAACCAACAACAAAATACATTCACAATTTTTACATAGTATTCTAACTATTTTTCTAGGTTGTTTTTACATAGTTTTTTTTTGTGTGTAATATTAGAGAACTCCCTTAAAAAGAAAGGCTCCATAGAAGCAACAACACAGTTTACCAGTAAACACTGGGTTGCGTGTGTAATCGGATGATTGGCCCTGAGCCAATGACTCGGCTCAAGGTCAAGGCGGATGGGTGCTGACTGGGTCAACGTCAACTGAAACTCACTCGACTGTGAATGTGACGGCGAGTCCCGTCCCTTCGAGGCGATCGGGTTGAATGACATATTTCTGGGCCACAAGGAAGCCGACGCTTTAATATCAGGTAATCAAGTGCAAATTATATGAACAAAGGCAAACAGAAACCGAAACTGATTTTGTGCATTTTAAACTAGAGTTTAGAACTCGTTTGTCAATAAATTGTGATAATTGTATCAGTTGAAAACTTTACTATTCCTGTGATTAAAATATCCAAGATTAATTTGCTAATATTCCTGTATTATTGTTTTGATCTTTGTGCCGCGAAACTTTGCACTTAGCCACACATGCTTATTTAACTTGATAATTATTATATTAGTTGGAAAGTCCAACTAAAATGTGACCGCTCCGTGAGCAGGTAATCAAATTCAGATGGGAACGGCAGCGAACAACAATAACAGACATAAAAACAATGAGATTTGAAAAATGTTTTCCTTCCTCTAAGCGTTTGCCATTATTCTCAGTCGCCTTTTGTGCACATACAGACACAGATACAGATTCAGACTGAGGTGTATTTATAACCACATCTACTCTCATTGTGCGGAATACATGTCGACAGGCTTCAGAATCGGCAAAGAGGCCTTTGTGCGACAAATAAGTATTCCCATTGGCATCTTCACTTTGACCGATACTACCCTACCCCATAGCTCTATTTGTCTGTGTTCAGGGCCATTGTAAACAGTTTAAGAGTTCAGTTCGTTCCGATCACAGTACAAAGTATGGGCAAACGAAGTACTTAGGTTTCCCCACAAAATTATCAGAAGAGAACTCTGTCACACAGAGAAAAAATCGACTAGAAAACGGCAGTGTGAAATGGTTGAGCTATTATCAAGTCCAGAATTATAAGAATTATGTCAAGTACACTAAGAGAAAAAACCCGTCCTAAACGTAATCATATTTTTATTAATTTAATTATTAATTTATGTAAAGTTAAATTGTATGTATATTACTATATAAAGTTACATAGTACAAAAATTGGTATTTATTAAGAATTTGCGCACTTTTTCGGCTCGACTCAGTCACAGCACGCCTGCCAAGCGCATACATACAAATCTAAAAATAACTTTCTAGAGTAAAATTTTTCTCTCTCTCTCATTCTCCTCAGGTCCCTTTTTTCGACTTCATAATCGCTTTTTCTCGAACTAACAAAATTGAGAATAATATCCTCTCGGTTTCAAGAATATCCCTTTGAGATAAAGTGAGAAGAAATGTTCTTGGAAAAAATCGTTCTCAATTTTTCTGGGTGTATATTATTTATACCAATTATGAAACGATCATATGCTTAGACTGCTAAATGTGATATACATTTATTTGTATACAACAAAATCTTGAAGTTGGTATGAAACGGCTCTTTTATTTGTCCTGCTGACGATAGTTAGACTTTGTGCGGACATAAAGTCGTTGATTAACTGAGCGGATTCATATTTCCGCGAAATGGGCTTTTAGCTATTCCTGCTAGACTCTCACTTCGTCACTCTCAATAAATTATATAATCCTATTGAGACTGGACCAACCAGTTCGATCTATGAATAATTTATTTCCAGCTCTGCGTGAGTAAAGTATTCTGATAAACATCGAGCATTTGCAGTATTCTGTTCTGATGATGCAGTTTTAATTAAAATCTAATAAGCAATCATGTTAACACCTTAATTAATGATAGTAAAGTCAGTAGTTGGAAGGTCACATGCCAGTGAGTAACCCAATTGCGGGATTTGCAGAAAAAGTGGCACACGGTAAGTTGAAATTAGCATGATATTTAAAATGATTTATATTGAAATAAAATGCTTTTTCATAACAAAATTATGGGTTAATTTTTTTTTAAAACACTGAATAATGAAGCTGTTTAGCTGTTTTATTAGCCGCCACTACAGATTCGTTCTCCTTCATTATCTTTTGCTATTCTATCTGATACAGAGCATTCCAAAGTCAGGTTTTGCCAGCGTGGACCTGCCTTTTAAGCACACATCCTATTATCTCACTCTAATGTACAATTAAAGCGACACACACATTTTTAATTAGAGGCGGCGATATTTCCAGCTTACCTCGTTACGGTTCCAAGAAGATAAAGAATCTATTCAACTCAAGGTTTCGCAAATAAAGGAAGCAGTAGGAATCTTAAATTTTATGGGACTTTAAGTGCTGCCGTTGCAAAAGTACCATTTTATTCTGCAGCTTCTTGAATTAAGTATACATAAAACTTATTAATCTCTATTCTTAGCCACGATTGAGGATTATTTATTAATCCCTCTGCTCAATCATATCTGAGGTCCATCTTCAGGGTTCATTTGTGGTTGGATTATGGAAGGTTGCCCCTTTCTGAAGATCACCAGGTTCGAGTCGTTTGGAATTCTGCATCTCTGCATCTTAGCATGCAGGCGATTGCGAAAATAGAATTGCTTAATTACTTTTAATGGCACTCGACAATTGGGCAAACAAGCCAAGAAGTTGCATAGAAGCCGGTCAGTCAGTCACTGGACCTAAACCACTCGCATCGCACCTAGCTGCTGGATATATGTATGGATATATGTGTGCTCAGATCGGCAAAGTTGAAGATCTCTGCCGACGGAGGCGTCGTCGTCGGGACTAGAGTTTGCTTCTCGTTTCATTTTCCGCGGCTTAAGGCTTTAAAATCACCGATCGACCGGCGACTTGTACGCAGTTTACGTTCTCAGCTTCGCGTGGCCGGACGTTCGACCAACTTCAGCCTCAGTCTCAGTGAATTTCACTCTTTAACTTCGTAGCGTGCTGCTGTATATTAGTTATCATATTTCATAGATTTGAAATATTTTTTAAATCCAAGCTCAAGTTATATTTCTACCGAAAATGCTCAGATCCGCGTGCCTTGTGATTGTGCTTCAAGCTCTATTTCTGGTTCAGGCCGAGACCCGTAAGTTAAGATCGTAATTTAATCGGTCGTATTTGGTTAATTGTTAATAGTTTTCTAATAAAAGCGATCATTAACACCCTTGTAAAAACGATGTATTTGTTGAGATTAATGAACAGCATGCAGCTGAGAAATATACAAAATGGCCGACTAAGAACAAAATTCAAGAAAAATAGTTACGTTGTAGAAAATATATTAAATTATTTTTAACTCAGTAGTTATCTAGGAAGTAAACAAATATATTTGTGACTGTCACATTTCGCCAGTTTAGTGTTTTCAAATATTTTCCTCATTCGGACTGATTGAATCCCAACTGAGTGGGTACAATTAGCACTTTAACGCTTCTGTGTACACAGAATGCATTCACATCTTCGGGAATATGTCAAATGTCAGATTTACCCATATCTAACTACTTGTCAATCCAACAAAATAAGCACAATGACGTGTTAATTGCCTAAGACGACACAGTTTTGTCTGGCAAATGAGCGAAACAAAACAAAAAAACAGAAAAAGGGGGACAGTGAGCCGCTGAGAGCCAACAGAGATTTGCTTCCGCATCGCACTGGCAGAGTCGTCTTGAATGTAAGCGGTCAAAATGCAGACTATGAACTAAATCCATATTTGATTAACACGAACCGTGGCCGTTGAACAGCCTTCAACTTGAAATTTTAATTGCTCCCGCTGCAGCTCGCCTTGCCATCGAATGCCGCTAATTAAATCGCCCAGGCATAATGGTACCTATAATGATATACCAGCCATAACCACCGGCTATAGCCGCGAATATGTGTGTCATGTGCCACAGAATTGCGGCTACAACAGGTTCTAGTGCTGCACTTCTCGATCAAGCGACAACCTTGCCATCGAAACCAAAAACTAAGCCGAAATCGAGATCTCGATCGCGGTTGGGGCTTGGACTTGGAGGCCACTGCGACTTGGAGTTGTTTTTTAAGATCGTCTGCAGAGTCGATGAACTTTACAGGAATTAAATTTGCGGTTGATATTGATCTTATATTTTGTTGACTGCGCAGAGTATAGTCGAGTGCTCCGACTATATATAAGTATGTAAATATTTTTATGTTATACCCTTAGTTTTTTTTTTATTTCATTAAGACATCGATGTAATATTGCTGAAAAATGTATATAAAATCAAATTAATTAAAAAATCATTGGTTCTTTTTAGATTTAAATTGTAGTTTTGCTTGAATATTGGTATAAGCAAAAAGCTATTTGCTTGATCACTTATATAATCACATACACCATTTAAATTTAATAAAATGTAAACCTAAGTTTTACTAAGCGCCGAATAAGTGGAACTATTTTTTGTATGAATCTTAAAGATCAATTAATGGTATTTAATTGATTCATTTATTATTCTTTTTGTTCCAGCCGCCTATATCAAACAATGTCGCAGAGATGACCCCAAGTTGGTTGACTGCATTATTATGTCCATTGAACACCTGAAGCCCTACCTGGCTAATGGCATTCCCGAGATTCAAGTGAGTAACCCTACTGCTTTGGGACACTAGTTTTTGCACTTTCTTTGCTGCGTTTACTTTGAAAACGAGTTGCAGTTGCATAAGATGCAAATCAAATGGAAGTCACTGGGGCTTTCAACTTGCATAATGATAGATTTGCGGGGAAAGCCACGGAAGTAGGCACTCTCTTCACAGTGGAGCAAAAAAGGGAAAATTCTGAAATTCTGGAAATATACTAAATATTGTAAATTAAAATATGTTCAAAATAAATGTATTCAATATTTTTTTTGTATGTTTTGTATATGACTATTTTTTTAATCTTCCCAATTTTGTAACGATATGAGCGATTTCTATTTTGTAACTTTCATAAATTTACAAAGTCAGTTGACAATTACGAATGTAATAATCATCAATAATGTCTTTTTCGACCAGCTCTCGAGTTATGCTAATAAATATTTGAAACTTTCTAGCTGCCCTCAGTGGAGCCATTCAAAATGGACACGTTGGCCCTGCAATTAACAGAAGGCCCTCAGGGCTATAAGATCACGCTGAAGAATATGGAGGCCTATGGGGCTAGCAACTTCCAGGTGAAGTCTCTGAAGCTGAGCGATGGAAACGAGCCATTCAAGGCCAAGATCGTAATGCCAAAATTGAAGATCGAGGCCAAGTACACCAGCTCCGGCGTCCTTTTGATTCTGCCTGCCTCCGGCGGTGGCGAATTCCACGCCAATTTCGAGGGCGTGAGTGCGGACCTCACTGGAAAGACCTCCAGGCCCGCAGCCAAGGGAGGAAAGTACCTGCATATTGATGCTCTCAGCCTAGTTCTAGATGTGAAGGATGTGAAAATGAGTATTTCTGGAGCCTTCAACAATAACCGTATCTTGCGTAAGTAAACCTTGATATTACCATTTATTTTAGTGAAACTAAATTTAAATCCGTTATTATTTTGCAGTGGAGGCAACCAATCTGTTTCTGCGAGATAACTCACAAATTGTTTTGGAGGCCATGCAGGCGCAGTTGCAGAAGAAACTGGCCAGTGAATTCGGAAAACTGGGTAACCAGCTTCTGAAAAACGTTCCTATCGACCAGTTCTACGTAGACTAGACTTAGACATTCCATATCCTAGTTTGCTAACCTAGGCTAAGGTTTATTTAATTGTAAATTTCTCTCTAATGCTATGAACCAAGTATTAAATTGTATGTGGTGTGAACATCGATCCTTGAGTTTACAAAAAATTAGACATTGGCGACCGATGTCGGTTAAAATATTTCAGGAGGTAAAATGGGCTCAAGCATAATGAAACTACATATATGAATACGGTGGTCTCATCGCGAGAACTCCTCTCCTTTGAGGACGGTATTTTTGCGAAGAGAGAGAGAGAACTGAAAATGTTTACCCATTAGACTATTACCCTACATACATAGTTGCATCATGAACCCAACCCTTATGATCGTTCAAATTCTCTCCGGAGACCGAACTCAAGATACAAGTACGGTCTCGCCCGTGGTTGTGCCGTTTTTATACCTGGTACAAGGGTACAATAAAAACAAGAAAGGAAGCTAACTTCGGCAAGCCGAAGTTTGTATACCTTTTCAGTCTGCAATTGGATCATTGAAAGTCGATACATTTTGGGAAAATTTAAAAATATCGAACTTTTTACATTTTTTTAACATTTACTTACACATTTTACATTTTACATATGTAATCTTACATTATTGTATAAATCAACCGAACGTTTCTATGGCAGCTATATGATATAGTTGTCCGATCCTAATGAAATTAAAGCCGTAATTCTAAAACCGTTAAAAACAGCTATATTTCGAAATTTATGAAAATAAGTTGAAAAACAGGGAGGCTATAATTTTTTGTCCTTTAATTTTCCGATCATTTCTATGGCAGCTATAAGATATAGTGGTCCGATTCCAGCTGTTCCGACATATATAGTAAAAGAAATAGAAAGAAGATTATTTGCAAAGTTTCATTTCGATAGCTCAAAAACTGAGAGACTAGTTTGCGTAGCAACGGACAGACAGACAGACAGACTGACATGGCTAGATCGACTCGGCTGGTGATGCTGATCAAGAATATATTACATTAGGGGGTCGAAGATGCCTTCTTAACTGCGTTGCAAACTTCTGGTCAACATTATAATACCCTGCAAGGGTATAAAAACGAAAAAAAACGGGTATGCAATATAAATATTTACATATACGAGTATATCATAGTATAATATTTAATTTAATTGCAAACAAATATTCGGATTAAAAATATATACAGTGGCTCACAGCTTACGGTAAGCAGTGCATACTTTTAAGTTCAAGCCTCCATAGCGTTTAATAAGGAATATTAAAATAAAAAAGGTACAAAATTAAAGATATAATTGCCTAAAATAACATAACAGAAAATACGGAAAAATACTCCCTATTTGTATGCAGTCTCAAAAAGATTTGAAAATCTATGATAAACACGACAAATTTAAAATTTGTTGTTAACATAATATTTAAGCCTTTTCAGCATGGGTTCCACTAATTTTAAAGTGATTTCTGGTGATATTTTTACCCACACATTAAGCTGTGCTCCATTTAAGTAATTTTGAATTTGCTATGCTATTCTAGACAATTTTATCTTTAACTTGGTTTTGGAGGTTTGAACTTATAAGAATGCCCTGCATACTTCAAGCAGTGAGCCACTGTAGTTTGACCGTTACAGAGGAGATAATTGATAAAATCGATTCCAATAATTTCATAAATGCCAGTTTTAGTACTATTTCGCATAAATAAAGAAACAATTTAGTGCAATATAAATTCTCTCTCTTCAAAACCTTGTTAAGATAAAAAAAAATAATTAAAAATTATAAGAGATCGAGGGCAGAAGTGCCGAAGAAACTCGTCTCTTTAGTCAAAAAAAAGATAAATTGGCATTCCTAATATCTTCGGTTTATGCTGGGCTTATACTGGTTTACACGCGCGAGATGTGGCAACGACGGCAGCTCGAAGGCACATAAGCGGATAAGCATATATATATATATACATACATACTTATTATATACCATCTGAAAGGTATTGATGTGTAGATCATATATATACATATATATTGGATCTGGCTTCTACGGATCAAAAGATATATAGATTCAATCTTTATTTTCAATTTTTAAAATAAAAGTTATCGAAAAATTTTTATTTTTCAATTTATATAATAAAAATTGAAAATAAAAGTTATTGAGTAATTTTTATATAAAAATTGATATTTAATAATTATTACTAATTTTTTATTATTAAAATTAATTTTAATTATTAAAAATCAATTTTTTTTCGTAAAAATTAAGAAATAACTTTTATTTTGTAATTTTTTGCTTTTTTAATTATAACCGTTACAGTCCCTGTTTATGACTAATAGCATTTAAAAAGTTGCTAGATCTGGCAACTAAATTGCTAAAGTGGCAGCTAGACTAGTGGACTAGAGTTGTAAAACTATCGATAGTCGCTCCATCGATATTTCCTTATTCTGTTTTTTCAACGATCGCCTTATAGCCTCTCATACATCCATTCCATACAGCTGATCTGATACCTGTGGCCAATTAAAACATAAACAAATATGATAAATGTGTAAATTTATTTCTCTTCGCCAGTCTGTAGGAATTATGCTGTTCAAAGCTAATTATGGTTGAAAGAGTGCCAAAGGCTTCACTTGACCCTGCCTGAAGATCCATAACGACAGAAAGCATTTGAAGGAGCGTAAGTATTTTTACTTTTTTATGTATTATTTCAAGCTACTTTGGATATGGCTTAAAAAAGATGAATTATCTTATTAGAATTATCTTATAAGAAGGTAAAAATGTGTTTAATTTTTTAAAATTTAATATATTTATATTTAATGTATTAATATTTTATAGAATTTTAAAGTTGGGACGATGAATTTAGTAGCGGAGGCTGCAGCAGGGCCTAGTAAATCTCCCCCAGCAACAGCAACAACAGCAGCAGCAGCCGCATCACAGAGTGATCACTCTGCGGCAGCAGCAGGTCTCTCGGTCCACAAAAATTAAATGACTCTCACTAAATTGGATAATGCAAATCGGAGGATGTTAGCTAATGTCTTCAAATGGTTTTCCCTATGGAATATAGTTTTAAATATTTAATAAAATATATTTAAATCTATACATATTTCGGTATAAATTTGCCAAAGTGGTCGAGTTCAGTGTGTCAATCGCCTTCGGATCTGAAGCGGAGCGAAATTCGCTGACTATCGCTCGTAAAAGGGCATAAAAGACTCGTCAAGGGCATAAAAAGTCTCGTCAAGGGCAAGCAGTGCACATAAAGGTGGAAAACTTTAAACAAACCAAAATTGCCAACATTTTTGTACTTCTTGCATTTAAGGGATTTTTTGCTTGACTCCAAAAATCACCAATAGGTGGCGCTTCATTCACAGTGTATTTGTTTTAAAATCTGGAGGCCACTAAGAGGTGGCGCTTTAGTTATCCCAGTTTTTTATCCGGAAATTTTAGTTTTAATTTTTTCACGATAGGTGGCGCTATTTTTGATTTTTTTTCGATAAATTTCTACTTGGCCGAAAAATCCGATAAATCGTCGCCACGAAATTTTAGGTTTGTGTCAGCACTAGATTCTTAGCTAGGAACCAACCCAACAACACGCCACCTGGTGGCGGAAAGCGCACTCTTCTCATTGTGGTTGTTGTACCGGGTATGTAGAAAAAATTTGTGTGTAAAATCGCCAGTAGCTGGCAGAAGCTGGGCGCGCCGGAACTCGCAAATGACGTAAATTTGAAAATAGGACCGCATTCGTTTGGCGCGTGGCAAAAAAAGGGCGTTTTTGAGTTCTTTGGTGTTTTTAGTTGAGAGCTTATAAGTGCACACTTACTATTTGAATCAGATTTTTGTAACGGAATAAACTGAAAAAATATTAAAAAAGAAAAATTTGACTTTACGTCACGTCACGGAGTGACCGTTGGTGGAAAACTTAAAAAAACTGCATCATTTTGAATTCTTTTTTTGGTATTTCCATTGAAAAGGTGTTAGGTAAAAAACCGCCAGATTCCTTCAAATGACCAAAAAATCAACATTTCGCTTTAAAAATAAATAATAATAAAAAATTAGTAGGCCGTTTTGTGGTGTCCATACTATCTCTGATTCGGATCATCAAAAGTAGAAAATCAAGCGGATTTCGCTGAAGTAATTTGGAATCTAGTAATTATTTAAAAGGAATAAGAAAAATAAAAAATTAAAAAAGGGGTTACAACATTTTTTTTTTTCATAATTTTTGTCTTAAATGGTTAAAAAAAAATAGTTTATCGCAAAATAAATGGTTTTGATTAAGTAGTAGAAAGAATAAATAAGAAGCCTCTGTAAAAATTTATAATTTATAAAAAAAAATCGGTTAAGCCGTATTTAAGATAGAGTAGACGCCGACTTTCAAAGTTTCAAAGGCTGCTTACAAATGCATTGACGCATCATTACAATTATGCGAGAAACTTCAAAAGTAAGCGTCGAATTGACTTGAACATTAAGAAAAAAATTTAAAAAAAATGATTTATAGAAAATTTTCCTAGATGTAACCCCTTAAGTTACCCTACTGTTGAGAGGGTTAGAGATATTTTAAGACTTTTCCACAATGATATCGAAGAACTTAAAGTGATTTTATCATAGGTTTTATTGATACTTATTTCTTATCGTTTTATTTTAAAAATTGAAACAAGGATTTTGTACTTCAATTTCAGTTTAAAATTAGTTCTAATTAAAATAAACAAAGATTTCAGTGTCAATAAGCATTGATAACTTCTCAAGAAGTGGTTTAATTAATACTCATATGAGAAATTTATAAACTTTAAATGCAAAATAAACTAGTTAGTTCTATAATATAATATTACAGGCTGACCTCGGGAGGTCGCCGAGAAAATGTTGATTATCAGCTGCATATCCAGCTCATACAGGCCGAGGGTCTTGATCTTGAACTTTGTGACGGTCACCAAGAGGATGAAGTCGTGCACCTACAGCCGGTAGCGAACGTCGGCATTCCGCAGGGTTATCTCCTGCAGTATGAGCACTGATCTCCTGGTGACCACCAACCCAGGCCGTCGTAGGATTTGCCCGCGATTAGGGCGTCAGCCAGGGAGTAGTAGAGACTGTAGAATCCAACGGAGAGCGACATGGGGGTCAAGTACTCGCCGGCATGGATATATATCTCCTTGTTGCAGCCCGCCAGCTTGTCCAGCTTGTCAGCTGATTAAACAGCTGTTTGGATTAATGTTATACTTGGGTCTTGTATAAAACCACTATCCCGACCCAGTAAAAGAGGAACCTCACATTGAGCAACAAAGGCCCAGTCATTCTAAACATATCCGTCGGTCTGTAGGAATTTCTGTCCTTATGAAATTAAATATTTTTGTGGTACTTTTCTTATGTTTATAAGTATATGTTTTAGCTATTTTTTAATAGTTTTTGCCGAAAAGTAGGCAATGTTTAGCGAGCTGTAAAGCTTCAGAAGCGAGTATTAAAAAATGTAATGGTGGGGAACTACGCGCTCCTAATTTTTCTTACCGTCTATATAATATTTTATTATATATTTATTTAACAGGAAATGAAACATTTTTAAAATGTACACAATATTATTTGAATTACTTCATTCTTTTTTTTATTTAATCAATGTTTTAGAGTGGCTTGTAGAAAATGATTTAAGAATTAATACTGCAATAAATTGTTGATAAATTTATGCAAAATTGTCCTTAAAGTGGGATTTATGTAAATATAGTTTGACTTTCAATCCGAATATTAAAAGGGAGTTATATTATAATTTCTTAAGTGTTAAGTGTTAAATATTTAAACATGTTTTTGACGATCTTAAAATATTTACAGATATGTCAATAATAATGGGTAATATTCGATTACGAATATCTTAACTCCCAGCTTCTCAAATATTCTGAACAGGAATCAATGGGAAATAAAAAACCACTATTATTTTCCAATTGCTGCTAACTTCCAGCTGATCAGAAATCAGTTGGGCAACGTGCAAAAGTATGCAATGAATTACCTAAAATATTGCAAAAGGGCCAGATCACTCGCGCGGAACCTTGCAACAAAATTTTCAGTACTCTATGTTCCGCGCGAGTGATCTGGCCCGCTTTTGGGTTGCCATTTATTTTTTTTGATCTGGCATCTCATTTATTTATTTTTTTTTTCGTAAATTTTATTTGAATAGTCCAAATAAAATAACAGTTAGTATCAGTGCAATCTTGACTCCAGCGTCGACGGCCAGCTCGCTCATTCATTCATTCGCGACAGATCCCTTCCATTCCGTTTGTAATTGTTTCTGCTTTAGCTCCTCCAAGACCGTATTTGTGGAATAATTTAATTTAATAAAGCTAGATCGAGTCCTTTCTCTGTAAAGCATCGTGCACTTTCTTTTCAGCTTATTTCGTTGCTCTGCGCCCTCGTAGATCTTGCAGCTAGTTTCGCCTTGTATTTCCCCGCTGGTCCAGCGCCTGATCGGACCACTATATGCGGACGGGATTAACGCACCCAGGATATCAGTGACTGGCCGGGACCTGCCCTTCTCGCGCGTGGTCTCCCGCACCATGCATCCCGACGACGGCTACCACGATCATGCCGGCACCGTGATGGTCATCGCCTGGGGCCAGTTCATGGATCACGACTTTACGCTCACGGGAACGCCGCTGGGTAAGTGGTTAGATCTTGGAATAAATTTAAGAAAATGTTAAAATATGAATAGGAATTTCATAATTGCTTGTTTGGACACTAGTTTAATTTTTAAATTTTTTGGAAAAGTATTCATTTTTACATGATAAACAAAATATTTAATAATAAAACAATTTAACTTTACTCTGGCTATAGCTGAAGTTAAAATCAAAATGCTGTGTGACCATTATTTTAAGATTTACTCATTCGCGAACATTTATTTTTAAAATATTCATATTGGTATAATTAATAAAAAATAAATTACTTCGACG
>VNJO01007216.1:0-48580 GCA_008042535.1 Drosophila tani
TGGAGAGCATCGTGGAGGACGAGGAGGACGACGCCGAGGCCTCTGGCAGCGGGGGAGGACTCCTCATCATTCCCGATCCCTCTCGGGTGCGCATAGCCTCCGACGAGGACCTGGACGACGACGGAGACAAGGAGGCGGAGAGCCCCACGCCCCAGGAGAACGATAGCAAGCCGCTGGAGAGCCCCGGTCACGGAATCTTCACCAGCCACATGGGCATCTTCGAGGGCCAGGAGAAGGAGGAGGAGGCCAAGCCCGTGGAGGAAGAACCCATTGTGCCCATTGTGCAGACCAAGCTGGACACTGACCTCAAGTCCGAGGTGGTCACCGACGGCCCGCTGGACAGCAGCAAGGAGTCCGAGGACGTGCAGACCGCCAGCGTGGGCAAGCGGACGGACGACAGCAGCGCCATCTACTACCTGCTGGCCGTAATCGGCCTCATCGTGGTCGGCCTGATCCTCTTCGTGGCCATCAAGCGCTGCAAGTACGACAGCAACGCGGCCGCCCGCGACGCGGAGGCCCAGCGCCAGACGGAGCTCCTGGACATGGACAAGAAGCAGCTGGGCAAGCCCCTCCACAAGAACGGCCATGGCAACGGCCAGGAGCACTCTCCCCTCATTGGAGAGAAGACCAAGCTGGACGAGGCTCAGATTGTGAAGAAGGCCTACGAGAATGGCGACGCCAAGGACGGAGCCGGCCAGCAGCCGCTGCTCAATGGCAACGGGACCGCCAAGGATGCCTCCGCTCCCGGCTCCACCGGAGAGCCCGCCGTCCACGAGTACTACCCCATCAGCCCCCGCTACCCCACCCCGCAGTCGCCGCGCGCCTCGAAGTACGCCCAGCACCCGCAGCCGGCGGCCGAGCAGAACAACAACAATGAGCCGGACGCCGCCTACCTGCCCTCGTCCCCGAAGTCCGGCCGCTACTCGCCCGTCTACTCGCCGGAGACGGGCCGCGTCAAGATCAAGCTGACGGAGACCCCCAAACCCAAGACCCCCATGCTGGTAACGCGCAGCAAGTCCAACGCTGGCGACATCATCACCACTCCCGTGCCCACCCACCTGGCGGTGCCCCTCAATGGCCACTGATCTGGGCCAGCCATCAGCTCTCGACACAGCCCGACCTTCTCGCCCCCTAATGGGTAACCTGTTTCTCCAAGATCGGAATAAGGATCAGAGGAGCCTTTATGATCCGAAACGGGAACCTCAGGGGTGTATTCATCACCAGCAACACACACATAGCCAACAATAACAGCCACGGATGCAGTGCAGCATCCGGCAGAGCGCATCCAGCGACGATAGCGACGACAGCAAACTATTCGATTTAAGCACCCGCTCCCCTCTTAAGTGTAACCGAGAAGTAGTGTCTAGCCATAAGTAAATTAATTACGCCTAAGCATAAATCTAGTTTAATACCAAAGTTAAAACATATATGCGTCGAGGTCGTGTGAAACCGGAAGATTTCGGAATAACCGAGGAGCGGAGAGGATCCTTGGGAAATTATATATGCTTTCAGCCTGCTTCTGCATGTGATGTGTACACACCATACTTACTGTATATGTACTTTTATATCCTACCAACATACTGTAAACTACTTAAGCTCCCTTCTCTTGTGAAATTATAATGTGTTAATTCATTAAATGAGCGACTTTTCAAATATAAACAAGGTTATGTTCTTGTTACTTTAGAGGTACTTGGGGATTGTAGTAAAATCTAAGGTTTATTTAGCTAAAAATGGAACTGAGACTAAGGATTTTCATAGAACTTCAAGGAGTATTATGGAAATATACAAAATATAATTAAATTTAAGGGGAAATTCTTATAAATAGTGCTGGTTTCTTGAGAGCTCAGCTGGGAAAATAACCAATAATTAAGCTGAAGGTAAGAAGTTCAGTTAATTTGAATGAGAAAAGAGCACAGAAGAGTTTTAAAATCTCATTCTAAAATATTCATTCAATAAAACAAATTTAGCCACACTATTTTAATAACACAGCATTATTTAAGACTTTTTGAAAGCAAGCATTTCTAAAACCAATTTAATCGTTTTTTTAACGTTTTAAAAAAATGTTGTCAAATAAAATTTGTTAAAGCAATTTTTGGCCATACATATTGTGTGTTATACAACAAAGTTAAAAAACTATCTTCCTTAAAACATAAATGTTTCTTTTTTTAATAAATAGTATTTTAGCTAGAAAAATAAGTTTGCATTTACAATAACAATAATTTATTCACGTTTTTTGCTAGAAGTTAATTGAAAAGTAACAATAAAGTTTTACCACATATTGACAAAAGGGAAATGGGAAAAGTTGTTTGAGTATAGGGAATCTAAGGTAAGTATACGAATATTCTAAATATATGTTAAGGCGTACACACTGAACATGTACATAGAAATATCAATTTCATTCAATTTCTTTTCTCTGCGTAGTTATTTTCGTCATTAAAGTAACTCGATTTCTACCTTCAGCTAACTGGAATTAAAAAAAAGAAAAACGTTTCATACTAAATTTAAATGAACAATTTTTCAGTGTACAAAAAATCTATACCAATTTTGTATATTTCTTTTACTTAACCTTTACTCTTTTTATAATTTTAAATTCATATTAAATTTCAAAATTCAGGTTGTCGCCTTTGCTTAGCCAAGTTCCGAACCTCTTCGCACTTAAATTTAGATCAAGTTCCACTTTTCGAAGTTGCACTGCTAAGGCCAGAGCTTTCACTCAAATATCAAAAAATTGAAATATAAAAATCCACTCAACACTCGCGGTCGAAAGAATGGGTACATTTGTATTTCTAGTTCTTGGTGCGTTTAAATAGTCTTACTTATGGAAATGCTAACTAACAAGGGAATGGATTGTGCATGTGTGTGTGCAGCGTCGCCTAGAATAGCGTCTCGCGCATGGGCTTGTGCACCTGAAGGCGTCGCTCCGAGTCGCTGGAGGAGTAGCCATCGGCGGCAGTGGCCGCCGTGAAGCTGCCGCTCACCCGGCGGCTGGCCGAGTTCTTCCGCTTCCTTCGCTTGGCCCGCTCAAGGTCGTGCTCCGACTCCGACGGGGAGCGGGACACACTCGAGCGGTTCCCATCCGGCAGGGATTTCAGATCGGGGGCGGTCAGCTCCTGGAAATCGCTGGCCAGGGTGGAGGAGGAGGCCTGCTTAAAGTAATCCTCGACGGCGGGATCCAGCTCCAGCACCGGACTCTGCTGCAGCGTGTAGACCTGGGCGCTAACCTTCATGGTGGGTGGCAGCGGCGGGAGGGGCCTCTTGGGCTTCCTTTTGGCGAAGGGGCTGCCCGGCTTGCTGGCCACGTCCTCGGGGTCCGTGAGGAACTCCACGCTCTCGGCGGCCATGTTGACGCGCTTGAAGGGCGGTATCTCGGCGATCTTGGGCCTGCGCTTCGTGTAGGGGCTGTTCTCGTAGCTCTGGAAGTTGCCGATCTGCTCGGCGCTCTGCAGGTTCTGGGTCTTGAGGTGGGCGGCCGGGAAGCGGGACTCCTCGATGCTGAAGCGCCGGCTGCCCGACTGGCTGTACTCCATGTGGCCGGTGCGGCGGTAGGGTCCGTACTGGGCGGTGCGCTCCTTGTCCCGGTTCGAGAGCATCTCTACGCTGCGGAACCGCTGGCGGCTGTCCAGCTGCAGCCCATCCTCCGCCTCCGACTGTGAGTCCACGCCCTCGGCCTGGGTCTGGGAGCGCCGCAGCTTGCGGGAGTTGCGGGATCGATCAGGACCTGAGAGGTCCATCATGGACTTGACCGGCCTGACCAGCTTGGGCATGCGCAGGGCGTCCTCGTACGAGGGCAGCAGGCTGATCTCCTGCTGTTGCTGTTGAATGCTGGGAGTGGCGTCCTCCAAGAGAATGCGGTCGTTGAGATCTCGTCTGGAGGAGGAGAGGGAAAGTGAGAAATAATATTTAATCCCAGAGGCAAGCTCTTACATGCGTCTGAGCTCATCATCGTTCTCCGCGTATTCCCGGTGGTTGTCCCTGATCTTGCGTTTTTTCAGGAACTTTTGCAGGCATGCATAGGCCAGGATGAGGCCTCCTAGTAGGAGCAGGGTGATCATTATAATGGACCAGGCCTTCTCCCCACCACTGCTGCTCCTGGCATTCTGAATCCACACATCCGCGCAGGCAAACTCCCAGAGTTTGCCATAGAAAATGGCAGGAGCGGCACAGCGCAGGTGGTTCTTGTCCTTGATCTAAGGAAATTGAGGATTTAATTAAGGAAGAACATAAAGATCTTAGAGGAAACTTGCCTTGGCTGGCTTGGCTGTTAGAAAGTCGTAAAACTCCACAAAGAGCGGGTTGTGGCAGTCGCAGATCCAGGGATTGTCGCCCAGCCAGAGCTGGTCCAGGAACTTGTTGCTGCCAAAGTAATAAGGAGGAATGGCACTGGTGAGGCGATTGCCATTCAAATGGAGATCGGCCAGCTCGGGGAACTCCCTAAAGGTGTTGTTCCGCACAGTGGTCAGTCTGAAAGGGGAAACCATTTAAACTTATTACTTATATCTTTGAGTTCGCTCCCTAAACCCACCTGCAGTTGGCCAGATTCAGTTGCTGCAGCGTCTCCGACCTCATGAAGGTGGGTATATCACTAATCAGATTGTTGGACAAGTCCAGCTTCTGGATGACCGACAGACTGGACAACGCAGAGCTCTCTATGGAAGTGATCTCGCACCAACTCATGTTGATGGTTCTCACTGAATTAGACACAATCCTCGTGAGCTTCTGCAAAACATTTCGACTCAGATTGAGCTCCACCAGCACATCGTTGTTGCGGATAAAGTTCCTGTCCAGGCGGGCTATCTCGTTGAAGGCCAGGTTCAGCTGCTTCAGTCTCTTTAAGCTGGCAAAGGCATCCTGGCCCAGCAAGCGGAGCACGTTCTGCGAAAGATCGAGGACCTCCAGCATGGTGTTGTTTGCAAAGGTAGAGGCATCCACAGTCCTCAAAAGGTTGCCCCTTAAACGCAGCTCTGTGAGCTGGGGCAAGCCGCTGAGTTCAATGCTGTCCAGGTTGCAGTAGGACACATCCAGCCTGCGGAGTTCGTAGGTCAGAACGGGATCCTCTTCGAGGCCCCCAAACTCAAGCTGCGTGTTCCGCGACAGGTTAAGGTCCTCCAGGTGCTGCAGGGAGTCCAGGAAGAAGCCCGACAGGTGCTGGATGCTGCAGTTGCTCAGGTCGAGGCTGCGCAGGCTTCGCGAGGGCAGGGCCGCCATCTGGGTCAGCTTGTTATTGGCCAGATTGAGGCGCTCCAGGTTCGGCAGCTGATTCATCAGCTGGTCACCGCCCAGGTGGGAAATGCCGCAGGAAGAGAGCTCCAGCTCGGTCAGAGACTGACTGATCAGCAGCTCGAAGCTCTCGCCGGTGCCAAAGCTGCCGAGTTGGTTGCCATCCAGGCTCAAGCGCTTGAGGCTCGGGGCATACTTGAAGGCCTCACTGGGGCTGAGGGCCTGCCAGGACTCTATGGAGTTATTGGCCATTAGCAAGGTCCTCAGCGAGGTGAACCCTATCAGGGATTTCCCATCAATGGCCGAGATCTGGTTGTTGGAGAGATCCAGGTAGATCAGAGAGTCCATGTCCGCATACTGAGTGGGAAACTGTCCGAACTGGTTGCCGGAAAGATCCAAATGCTCCACGGGAATGCCATCGAAGTTGGGAAAGGTGTGGAGGCTCCTCCGCGAGCAGTCCGCGTACAGACTGTCCACCACCCATGAGCAGCGGCAGGGCCAAGGACAGCTCACAGCCCAGCTGGAGGAGGCTGTGGCCAGCAGCAGGACCAGGCCCAGACCCATCCGCATGGCTGTAAGACAGATGGAACGTGATTGAAATTCGCTTTACTGCGTATGCATTTCTATGGGCCTCTTATCAGTGCTTTCGGCCCTCTTGTCTCTTTGCTTTTCTTTTGCTTTTGCTTGTGCTTTTGCTTCTGCTTAAACGCAGTTTAAAAACTGCGTCGATTTCTGGGCCTCAGTGACGTCACAATCAATGTATGAGTATTCACCTGCTGGAGTTTAATCACTCGTATTTCCCCTTTCGAACTGCACTGCACTTATCTTATCTCACAAAACTGGAGCAGCACCGAAACCGAAACCGAAAACAAACGAAATTTAGACGTAAATAGCGCGGATTCGAGCCAAGGACTCTTATTCTGGAACTGGACTGCCTCTCCGCTGCAGCCACGCCCTCATTATAGTCCGCTCTGGAGGTTAGATTTCTGGAATTCCGCTGGAATTCGAATTATTTTGGGTTTTCCTTAGCTTCTCGGGAGACTCTCCGCGCAACTGCTTGTCTAATACTGGCCGAGCGAGGAAAATTACTCACCTGCTGGCCGCGGGCAGCGGCTTCCACGGCGACTGATAAGATAAGCCGCTGATAAGCCGGAAGCTTGTATGGGGTAAGTGCGAGTGTGGCAAAGTGCGAGAACAGTATTTTCCCGGGCCAACTGTGTTGGTTAAGAGCAGCGGAAAATACCAGAAAGCTACCAAGCTATTGGAACTCATTAAGTTAATATAGAAAACAATATTGGAAAACCATCAAGATCCGTAGATTTTATAAAAGAAGCACGTAATATGTTTATTAATAAAGTAAATTAAGTAAAAGTTCAGATTTGTTTTAGTACAACATTTATATTTAAAAAAAAATTTAAAGAGGTTGGTTATTTTCTTGGAAGTCATGTATATGCAATAAATACAAGAACCGTTCTTAGTGCTGGCAAAGGCAAAATTAATATTACTTTGATATTCCTACAGTAAATCGGTTATTTCCCAAAAATAAAGTATTTAAACAAAATGAAATAAATTGCTTCAACGGTATAATATAACGAATATAGTTACTGATTTATATATAGAAATGCTTTAAATAAATATTTTAATAAATATAAACTGAATTAATTTAACAACTTATTTTATAACTATCCAGTTAATTTCTTGCTTAAATAACAATATGCTAAATAAATATAAACTAAACTCTACGCATTCTTACCTCTTACGATAACTCAAACTTTTAACCATTTAACCCAAACTTTCTTCTCTAAAATAATTTCTTTAAATTTCCAAAGTACAATTCCAAAGTACCCCGGACATATGCCAACAAATCAAGCGTGAATTCAAAGCTATAGCCCCCAAATGGAGTCGTTTAAGACTGAATAAACTTGTCACCCGATGAAGTGCAACTGCAACTGTTCGAATTGGAAATCCCGCGTCCCGGACACAGACACAGCTCCTTCGCCTCCGGCTGACGCGCTGATAGGGCATTAAAATTACCCGTTCCGCCGCAGGATTCGGCCGGAGTTCTCGGAGTGCAGCTGCGACCTGCAGACACCCGTAACCGGATTTATTGTAATGAAGCGTGAGCAGAACAGAAACGACGCCTCAGACTCAGACTGAGACTCGGGCGACAGCGCGATAAAGATGCAGTGCGAAATGAAAAATAAGAACAGGACGAACCCATTCCCAGTCTCATTTCTGGCAAGGAGCAAATAAAAACTGGGAGTACCCAGCTCTGACGTGTTGACAGCAACATGTTTGCGGCTTGATTACGCCGAGGAGTGAGGTGAGGCAGCCGGAAACATCTTTCAGAATCTTTTAAAAAATGGTGAATTAAACGGAAGCTGAATTTGGGATACACTGAAAGAGGACTGTTTTGGGAGGGAAAAAATTATACTAAAATTAATCATTTAAATTGGAAGTATAGTGTTATTATGGCTTAAGATTTTGAGACCAAATTTTGTATTTAGTAAAGTAAACTCTATTTAATTTATTTAATAAAAACGAAGCACTGAGCTAGGTCGAGAAAACTAACTCTTTATAAAGGCAGACTTGATCCTTTTCCTAATCTCAAGAGTAATACTAATTATCATTAAGATTATAAACATTTATGTTAATTTAAACAAGTGCTGAAACACTATAAAACCAATTAAAATTATAACAAACTGTCTACATTTCCAGGAAATAAGAATGATTTTTAAGTTTAAAGTTCATTTACCAATTAAAAATATCAGAAAGCTAAACCTTAGTCCATGTACTCCTCTAGATCCTTAGAGCACACAAAAAAGAACGCTTTTAAATGGTTAGCGACGATACAAACAGAATCAAGTTGCTGCTCAGATCCCGGAGGGAAGGGCAGGGCAGACAAAGCCTGGCAAGGAGAATGCAGGAGTCGGCGTAATGCCGCCACTGATAAGCTCGCCAGGATACGCCGCCGACCTCCCTTCGATTTCTCCGAACTTTTTACTATTCACAGCGAGCGCGATTGTGGGACACGAATTTGAATTCGGTTGCCACGGATAAGTGCACGGGATAATGAGCAGGGATGCGCGCACTCCACCCACCACCCACCATCGCCGTGTCCTTGCCGTTTTAATGAAGCGCAACGGCTTTGTTGCCGAGTCCTGGCTTTTGTCCTGTCTCTGCCTGGTCTGTCCTGTCTGTCCTGGCCCCCTTTCGTGGGATAATTAGCGGCCGCCGCGATGCAAAGTCATCGCTGGCGTTGGGAACTCGCGCAGTTGAAATCACAAGTTAATGCCGCCACGGTCCAAGGACTTGGTCCTTTGTGTGCTTTTGTTAATGGATTGATTTTGATTTTGAATTTCTCCCGTCTAATCTGGGCTGCCTTAGAGCTCGGGCCCAAGGACTCCGCTTTATTGGGGCAATTTCCAGCGATTTTTTAATAAGGAATGAAGTGCTTTTTATTTATTTTCGCGGCGCTAAGTCCGCCGCCACCCGGAGTGCAGTCGAAAGTCAAAGTTAAGTTGAATGACAGCTGTGGTGTCGAGAGATAAGCACAGTGGCATTTGAAACTGCCGGAAAACCACCCAACTGTCCATCTGCCAGAGGCGGAACTCCCAAACTGGGAACTGATAGCACGAAATGCGAGTTCAGGTGAAGTCAGGAAATGGACATGACTGGAGGTGGCCCTGGCATGGACATCCTGCTAGCTTGCTAGCTTAGCATTTCCTCAGATGACATAAAGATATCCCGCCATTATGACGCCTCCTAATCGGCCTCATCAGAGCGGCCCACACACTCAAACGACCTCTCATTCCGGGCTTTGATTATATTTTATGCCTTAAGATTTTTTTTATTGTCAGTGGAAGGAGAGAAACAATTTGCTTCTATCTGCAGGACGATACGTCACAAGGAGCAATGCTTTTGATACGCAAACATAACATAAAGAACGTTTGGGTGTGGGTGTGGTGGCGATAAAGCAATGGCGAACCCCTCAATTTGCATACTCTCAGTTGGCTGAGAATGCCTTATAGACAATTATATTTATTATTCAGTTATGCCGTACGGGGGATGGGCATCAAGAGACGGGGGATGAGAGCCCTTGAACCAAAGACATTCCCGTTTAATGCTTGCCATTCTAGATCTCCTTGCGACTCAAAGAGGAACGTTCCCCGGGAAATATCTTGAATAGCAATAAATTTCGATTTTCGTCCACTTAAATGCTTTATGAATTATAAGCTTAAGACGCGCCAAGGCGAAGCCTTTCCCTACCCTTTCCCCCACGGGGTACACCTTGCCCGCAAAAACTTTCTTCGTTTCGTCCTGTGACAGCCGGCAAAGATTTAGACAAAGACCAACTCCGGAGCAAATGCCAGCTACTGATAGCAGTGCCAGTGCCTCCTTCTCGGGGGTTGGGCGAGATTTAAGAAGCTGGAATGGCATCTGCAAGGGGAACATCGCTCCGAGGAGGATGGAGGCATAAAAAACCAGAGCCAAGGCAAGCAAGCCTTTCGCCAGGCCAGCAAAGAATGCCATAAATCAATTCGTATTAGTTTTATGAAATTTATACCTGCGGCGCACCACCAGCCAGCAGACAGCAGCCAAGGATGGGGGTGATGTTCTGGGCTGGGAAAGTCCTTCGGCGGTTTAATGAGCAAATCTTTTTTGGCAACGCCACTAGAAGCAGAAGAGAAAGAAAGTGCTTGCTTGGCGCCAAGCGTTTCCAATTAAAAACATAATTCATTCACAGGGCTTAGTCTCAGCCAGAGAGTCACCATAAAGAACCTTTCGAGTCACGTAAAAATATGATAGAAATTAAGTTTAAGAAAATTGGGAATATAAATATGATATAAATATAAAGTATCTGAAACTTATTAATTTAAATATATTTATGAAGCCGTCAAATGGTTCTAAATCTGTTTAATAAAGTTTGTAGTTCATTTAACACAATTTTGCATATTTAAAAAAAAATATTAAAGGCCTATAAGCAGGTCTGAATATTTGTATACAATATTGTAATTAAATAATGTTTTCCTAAGCTTACTAGAAAATGAATAAATACTTATAAAGTCAAGTAAAAGTTCCCCAAAACCCGGAAAATATTTATTAGAATTTTCCGCACCTTTAGTTGTTGATCCGTGGACGTTGCCCAGCAGCAGAAATGAGTGGGAGCCCGAGAACCTTGGCCTGTGAATTATCGCCTGACATTGGGATTATCATTTTTACATTTTTCCGCCTGGCCAGTGGGCCCGGAGCGTGGAGCGTGGACCTCGGCCTCGGCTTAGCCTCCCTGGGGGGTAATTCACAGTTGCCATAATTATCATCGTAAATTACAAGCCGAGCAAAAGTTTTGGATTTTATGAAAATGAATTGAGATTGAGCTCGGCGGGCTTGGCTCTGCGAAGGCTCAACCGTCGAGCAATTGATTTAAATAGTCCTTAACGGCGGAGACGGTAAATCAAAGGGCCGACAATCTAGCTTGTGCATCTTCCTAGAGCAACAATTTTTTGGGGCAATAATCTGGCCAGCCAGAGCCGGAGCCGGGGCCAAGAGGAGTGTCATAAATAATAATTAAACAACTCGCGTTGTTAAGTCTTTTTATTACGCGCCCAAGACAAACGACAGTTGACAGCGGGGGCAGGGCGGAGGAGGATTCTCGAAGGATGCAGCCAGCCGCCGAGCAGGATAAGGTGCCAAAAAGACAGGACAAGACAAGGGAAGGCTTAGAGTGGTAGCATGTGCGCCGGCACACACACACACTCCCCACCTATACCCTCCGGAAAAAAGGGGAAGCACAATTTTCCGCGCAAATACATTTCCTTGCAGGTCCGGAAAGCACATGAGCCGGGACACAGGATTCCGTTGGCAACTGGCAGGGGTCTGCCCTCGCTTCCTGCCTCTCCTAGGCAGGTGCTTGTCCCGCTTCACAGAGGATTTTAAGACGTAATTAAGATAATAAATAATAATCGTCCGATGCCAAGTATGAGGGTGACCTACCGCTCACTCCCCAAAGTCCTGTATTTTTATTCTGTACGTCTTAAGCCCCTTGTCATATTCTTATGCAATATCCTGATATGGAAGTAGCTGCTGACCCAAGTTTCGAAGGGTTTTCCGGTGACCCAAAGCAAATCCGAGCAACACACTTCTGGCCAGGCTAATGTTATTATCATTTAATGGTCATTACTCAGGCCTCAAACTACAAGGAAACTTAGGAATTTTAAGGGATTTTATAAGACAGCAATTAAGCCCTTAAAACTAATAGGAAATATTAAAATAGGTCTAAGTTTAACGTCCTTAGAATACATTTTTCAAAAGAGATGTAGGGCTAGTCTTAAGGATTCTTGTGAGACCATACACCATTTTTATAAATCACAGAAAAATCGCTTAAATAGGATGCTGTAAGATTCAATATATTTTAGTCAATTATGAATTATGAAAAATACTTTATTATAAATTGAATTTAAAAGGTGGCCACATTTTGGTAAAAATATCATAAACCTTTAATTTTAAGGCTTTTTACGAGAAGGTTTTTCAGACTTGATTTTATTTTCGACTCGTATTTATTCTTCTTAAATTATAATTATTGTCCAATTATATTTGTTTCTCAGCAATCATAGACCTAAGCCATCCTTTTATATATATAACTGATACCTAAAGATCTCTTAATCTATTGTCTTAAATATCTAAGCTTTATAATCAGTTTTGTCTAATTTATTACCCATCTCTGCTCTGTACATGCTCTTGTTTTCTTTTTTTTTCCGAAGGTCCTCATTAACTAATTTGTCCAAGTGCAACCGGAAAAGGAAGCTGCCTCTTCTGCCTCCTTGGCCGCGCTTTTCCTTATACTCCCAGCCAAGCCCTCGGCGGTCGTGTAAAGTGAATGTCACAAATCAAAGCGGAATTATTATTACTTATGACCATTTAATTGGACTTGCGTTATATTCATTTGACTTTCGTTACGGTTTGTTTGCGCACTCAATTTGGCAAATGAATCGCCACCACCAAACCGAACCGAGCCCAACATCCGGGGGTGTGCCGGGATGGGAGAGGAAACCAAAGGAGCAGACCCACCACCACGGACCAGGCCAACACTGTCAACTATTTTGGCTCGCACGCTCATTAGTTTTATTGCCCCGCATATCAGTCAAAGCCGCAAAACTATTTATGTCCCAGCAGCAGCCCCACACAGCTTATGTTTGTCCTTTTTGGCACTGCCAGTGTCCTTTTTGTCCTCAGCGCTCTCTAATTGCTAAGAAATTTGTCTTTGATGGGCATTTCTTTGGCGAATCTGCTAATGGAGCCTGAATTCGATGGATATTTCAATATCTTTTGGCCGCGCGCGGTGAGCCTCACTTAATTATGATTGCATTATTCAGATTTATTCCCCATTTGGCGTCATTAAGGCAATATGAAAAAGTTTGCGAAAGCAAGATTTATGCTGCCACTCGAGCGGGCGAGGAGGAGGACGCACCTTTTGAGCCACCACGAAAGTTGGCCAACAGCCGCAAGTGCGGCGTAGTTAACTATGTAAATGTTTTCTTTTCCACTCGCCGCCTGTTTATGTATATTTACCCTTAATGCCCCTCGAAAATGGAGGAACTACCAGCCTGGTCAGGGAGCTGGAAGCTGGTAACTGGGAACTGAGAGGGCGTGGCTGTAATTTCGGTTGTGAGCCAACCACAGAGCGCTGCCAAGTGCTAGAAATTTTAATTAATGGATAAAGTTATGCGAAATTCCTCCTCTGCGGGGAATTAAATATTTTGCGTAAATATTTATGTTGTAAAAAGGGAAATGCCGGCCCGGAGCTGGTATTTACCTGGCTATTGAGATTGCAATTACCTTGAAGGCCTCGTAAACTAGGGAACTCAGCCTGAAAATATGCAACAGCTTCTGTCTTTATTAGGAAATCCATAAATAAGCAGCGAGTCCAATATGCTGGCGCCCAAAGATATGCCATAAATTTGTAGCAGCAAGCCACTCCTTCCCAGAGTTTTAATTTAAAAGTTTGCGATAACAAATGATGCACATCCCCTGGCACACACACACCCGCACACCACACACGTGGGTGTAGCTACTCAAAATAAGAAATAATGTGAAACTGCTGATTTAGTAACCGCACGGAAACCAACCCCCTCCGCGCTATCTGCGAGTGACTGCGGAATGTAACAAAGGCGGGCGAAATAAAGAAAGAAATGAAAATAAGTAAACTTTGGCGCTAATAAATTGTTTCATATCTGCGCTGAAGATGGGAGAGAGCGGGAGCGGGAAAGGTGGCTTTTTACGGAGATAACTCATACGCCCCGTGCCACAGCGCAGCTATTGCCATTCGTTCTCCTTTTGCTCCGTTACATATGCATATTTATTTCCCCTTTGCTTATCAGCGAGTTACCAAAAAAGTAGAAAAAATGTGAAGTATAAAAAAGAGCAGAAAGAAATAAAGCAAAGATCTGGAGGCACACATGAGAAATGGCGAAACACATTAGGAGTGCAGGCGGCACATTAGCTCCAGGCGCCAACGGAAGTAGGGATACCTTCAACCTCCACAGAGTGCAAGTGGGTTTTTTTTGTAATTTATGAACTTCCTAATGATGTGCAGTGCAAGGAGGGATTTTTATAAAAGAAACATCATATTTGTGATCACTTTAATGTTCAGACTTATTGATTAATAATACTTAAGGCCTTGACTTATTATTTAAAGAATCGTAGATTTTACTCTAAAGAACCTATGGCCTTATCTTTAATTAAATCTTAAAAACAAAGCCCTAATTAGGCCAACTTTAATTCAGATCATCAAATCCCTTATATATTAATTAATAATTACTCCTTATCATTCCCAATACATCTACAATTTCTCAGTAAGCCAAACTCCTTGAAAAGTCTTCAACTTATCGCCACTCTACTACATTTATCAGCTTCCCCAATATCCGCTGCCCAGTAAAAACTCTTCGCTTGAATTTGACATTTAAAATTGTATTTATTTAATCATTTAATAATTGCTGGGGAATATATTTCTATTTATATTATATATAAAGATGTGTGGATGTTTTTCGCTGTCTGTCTCTGCTTTCGTGTTGCTGTGTTTGGGGCGTGTACTGATGCTTGCAATAAATTACAATATTATTTGAATTAATTGTATTCTCTATCTGAAGGCTTACGAAACTAATGGAACAATTTTTGTTAAAAAACATTTTTAGTGTGTAGAATCGAAGGGGAAAGGGGGGTTAGATAGCGACGAAAGCCGATTGGGTTGCTCAGCTTTTTCGTTTTTTCGGGGGTTGTTGGTATTAGATACCACGGCCTCGAGAGCAACGAATCATATGTTATACATTCTATATGCGGGCCGAGGGGGATATGTGCTAGGCTGGGAGTGCTCAAATAAGGCGGGACAACTAAACTAAACGCAGTTAAACTTAAACCTTAACCTAATCTGCCGATGCGAATGCAACTAAGACCGAAACAAATTCACAATGCTCAAAGAAGGCGTACCTAGGATAACATACTCTATATACAGATCGCAGATCGACTCTCGAAACTTGGCTTTCTTTGGTTTGCCTATGCTTAACCTCCTCTATATCGATGGCTAGAACTAGGTAGAAATGGGTGCAGATACTTGAAGGGATTATAAGTTACTCATACTGCTGTTCATGCAAGATCGAATTACTCGTATGTGGTAAGTGGCTTTATCTATTTGCTCTAACCCCCACCAACTGGTGGGGCGTAACTGGGCTAGTTCTCGATCTATAATACTTAGAGTGGACTAAACTAGGGATTACATAGTTATCAGCTATCGTATATGGTATAGTATTTGTCATAGCTTGAATTGGGCTGTGTGTCTCTCTCTCATGTCCGACTATTTACAGGAAGAAATGCTGCTAATTTTGATTTCAAACTCCGGTCGAGGTCGGGTCTAGTCCCGCTCCTCGTACTTGGGCACAAAGGAGCCGAGTCCTCCCAGCTGGGCGCACTGGTTGCTGTCGTAAAGCGACATCTTGAGCCGCTTGCACTTGGCCCTGCGGTTCTTGAACCAGAACTGGACGTTCTTGCTCTCTAGCCTAGGGAACTTTTGCCTGGAAATAGGAGAAAAGGATTAAGAATTAATTAAGATAAGATTTTTAATATGAAATAATTATTTTTAATATGAAATTAATATTTTTAATTAGTAATAAGTTAAGAACTTGATCTGTTTTAATCACAATTTTAGAGGGGAAAGTTCCACAGGATATTTAATTAAATTAAAACAGAAATAACATTCTCTAATTTATTTACTTAAATAATTTTAAATATTTAATACATATTACCTAAAAGTAATACCGAAACTCACCTATATGGCATCGTGTTCAGGTCCTCCGTATACTTGAGGATCAGGTTGTGCGAGGGATGCGTGTTCATGGCGAACCACTGCTCCAGCTTGGGCACCTCGGTCACCGGGTCGATGAAGGTGCGGTTCCGCTTCCGCCGCTCCTCGTTCGAGATGCTCGACAGGTTCAGTCCCCCGCCGCCCATGAGGGCATTGGGCTGGATGCCAGCGGCCGCTGCTGCCGCTGCGGCATGGTGATGCGGATGTCCGGCGGCCGCCTGCCCAAAGGCCGGGATGTAGTGGCTCATGTACATGAAGGACTGCGAGAACATCGAGTTGGGGACCATGGGAAAGGGCAGCTGGTCCTTGTGCGGCACCACGCCGCCGGCCATGTCCGGCGACGGGGACCTGAACTCATCCAGGTGGCTGGCGTCGTTCTCGTTGTCCTCCTCGTCCTCGTCCATGTCCAGGTCGTCGTCCTCCTCCTTGGGCGTGGTGCGTTTCGGAGTGGAGCTCACCTCGGGGTCGTTGTGCGAGCTGTTGTTGTGGTTGCTGTTGTTGTTGTTCAGGTTGGAGCCCGTCTCCAGCTGGGGATCGCTGTCCTGGTGGCGCTCCTCCGCGCCGGAGTTCTCCTTTTCGTTATCTTGGAGTTCGGCATCGCGGGAGGACTTCTCCTGGCGCTCCTCCTCGTTGAGGCTGCCGTTCATGCCATCGCTGCCGGCGCTCTTGGCCTCCTGCTGCTGCTGGTGGTGCTGCTGCTCGGCCGCCTCCTCGTCGTCCTCGTCCATCAGCGGCGAGCTGCGATGCCGCTCGTGCGTGGTCAGCGAGAGCGGCAGCTGCGGCGTGTTGGGCCTGCTCGGCTCGTCCTCCATGTCGTCCGAGTGCTGCGACATGGTGTCTATGTCCTCGGACTTCAGACTAAGCGGACTCTTCAGATAGTCGTGCGACATGGACAGGTTGCCCATGCTCATGGGCTGGCTCCCAGCGCTGCTGCTCGAGTTCTGGCCCAGCGGCGCGTGCTGGCTCAGATACCCGTTCATGGCGGCATGGCCCAGGGCGCTCATGGCGCTCCCCAAGCTCCCTCCCCGCATCTCGGCCCGCTTCTGGGCCGCCCGAGCGTTCTTGAACCAGTAGACCACGTTGTTCACGTCCAGGGGCTTCCTGCCCCGCCGCGACTCCAGGGCGTTCAGCTGGACCACGTAGGTCTGGATCTGCTGGCGCGAGGGATGCGGGTTCTCGGCGAACCACTTCTGCAGCTTCGGCAGCTCCATCTCCGGGTCGAAGCTGGTGCGCATGCGAGTCTTCTGGTTGGGATACTGCGGCCCATGCCCGCTGCCCCCGTGATGGTGGTGGTGGTGCATGGAGGCGTGCATCGGGTGCACCAGCATGCTGCCATGGTGTCCTGCCCCCGGAGCCGGCCCAGCCCCGGCGTGGTGAGCCGCCTCGTTTGCCAGCAGCAGGCTCTCCCGGCTGCCCATCGATCCGAGTGGATTTCCGCCCACCGCCGCTCCGCCTGCTGCAGCTGCGTGGGCAGCAGCAGCCGCCGCCGCTGCCATGGCGGTGCCTACCGGAAAGTCCATTTCGCCGGGCACGGCCACGGGTACCGGCACCGCCGAGGGACCCGTCATAAAGGGCAGCATCTTGGGGGCCATGGCCGCCGCCTGGGGAGAGAGCTGGTTGGACCACCACTGGTCGAACTTTCGGCGCAAATCGTCGGAGATTTCGCCACCTGGCAAAGCGTATGTGTTCTGGTGTGAGCTCCGGCAGATCTGTGAGAGGGTAACCTGGAAATATGGAGATAAAAGAGAGGATTTTAAGATTAATTTATTAACTTAATATAATTTTTATGAATTTTTAAGTATAATCTTTAATAGTTATGGAAATATTTAATTAACGGCCTGTTTTATTTTGAAAATATTTTCTATATATTTTTAAATTCCAAAGATACACAATAAGGGCTTAAGATTAATTTCTTAGCATGATATAATTTTTATAATCATTAATCGATATACAAATATTTTATTTATGGATTGTATTCTCTTAAATATATTTTCTCTATATTTTTATATCTCCTAGATGTATTTCTTGACTTGTTAGGATTTTTCTAAATTTGAAACTTGGTTTATAATCTCTAATCGTTCTGAAAATATTTAATTTATGGCCTGTTTTCTTTTTAATATATTTACTATATATTTTTATATCTCAAAAATAAAGAAAAAGGTTTTAAGATTGATCTCTTGGCTTAATATAATTGTTATAAATTCTCAACTAGGTTTAACCTTTTTATTCCATAAAGAAATATTGACTTTATTTCTAGATTTCCCTAGAATATATATTTTTAGCTATACACCCCATTTAGTCACCCAAAAAACCCCATCGATTCGATCATCGAATTTCTGTTCCGTGTGGAAATCAGAGCGAAATGCAAGGGATTAGTGGCCAACCTTGGGCCGGGGTTTGCACTGAGCGACTGTCAACAGTAGCCACTAAGACCCCGGGTCCGTTCGCCGCCCAGTAAGCGGCTGTCATAAAAATCACAGTCGTCCGCTTCCAAGGGGGGGTATCGAGGGTATCGGTATCGAAGGGGGCTTCAAGTGGCGGGATTTACTTAGCCATAAATGTGCGAGTTCGAGTCGGAGTCCAAAATTGCCTATTACGATATAGAGAGAACCCGGGACTTGGACTGGGGACTGATACCGCCCCGGGGCTGATATTAACAGACAGTGCCAGGCCGCAGTGCGGGCGAATCGAAGGCGATAAATAGATAGTCCCTGATAGGCAGCGACACATCAGCTTATGGCGATTAAAATTGAATTTACCCAACAGAAAAAACAGAAATAGACTCGAAATGCGAAAGGGTGGCGGTGTTGCCGTAGGTATGGCGTATTAAATGCTCATAGATACTGCTTTGTCTCTGGACTGTAAAAAGATAATGTCTGCCGTTGTTTTGGTGGTTCTTTTTCCCCGCTATCAGCTAAGGAGGCGCCCCAAATCACTTAAGCTGCTCGGAGGAGGGGCTGCCCGGCTGGGTTAGGTCTCAACCTAATTGTAAATAAAATGGGTTGACGCTTCTTACGTGTTACGGGGGAATTATTAAATTGATTTTCCTATCGCCCGGCGCAGCCCAAAGCTCCTCGGACACTGCTGGAGGTGTCAGACAACGAATGTGGAAATTATGGTAAATGCTTATCAGGTGATTAGGAGGGACGACAACTGCCTCGCTCTGCTTTCCGTTTGCTTTGCTTTTGCTAATATTAATCGGCGGGCTTCGGGGCCAATAAAATAGCAGTCGCAATATCAATTGAAGGGTATTTCTGGCCGTGATTTCGTGTTGTTCATCGCTGGCGAGGCGATGATAGCGAGTTGCCGCGGCGCATGATTTATGGCGCTAATGCACCGATATCATCGCTCGCCCTCCCCGCCCACAGAATTGGGTCATGTGAGCCATGCTCCATGCTCCTCCTCCTCCCTGCAGGAATTTAAACTAAGCCTTCTAAACCGATTGCAATAAGGAAAACAAAAGCCAGACACACACACACATGAGCACACGCACATCCTGGAGTCCTGGCGCAGGACAAGGCAACGCAAAGCTGATTAAAATGAAAACTATTGCAAAAAAGGATTAGTTAAGTGAACCAAATAAATGAACTCGGCTTAACAAAATTTCTTTGTAGTTGCTATCAAAACATTTTCAATGCGTTATGCGTTTAATATTCCACAAGAGCAGGAGCCAGGACATGCCAAAGTCCTGTGTCTGTGTCTGCTGTGTGTGTCTGCCCTGCCTCACATCACGCAAATTAGCGTCGCCACTTCTCATCCGGAGACATTTTTCGGCAAGTTTTCGGCAACTCCAAGTCGGATAAGAGCTCGCAGGACGAAGGAAGAGGGAGCTGGAGCTCTGCTCTGGGTAAACCGCTTATGAATCATTATAGAATTTCGTCGTCTTAGTGCAGAATTTTAAGTGAAAGTTCAAAGTGAATCCCTAATTGGCTGTGAAGGGTACGGGAAAATGGAAATAGAAGCAAAAACTCACCTCATCAAGCGGACAGCCTGTGGAGCGGAGCACCGCATGCGACTGCAACACCAGGAGCTTGAGCAGCTTGTCCTTGATCTCGCCAAAGGGCGACGTCTTGGGCCTTAGGATCACGATCCTCAGGGTGATCACCGAGGTCAGCTCGCCCACAATGTCGCTGACTGGCACGGCCGGGTTATCGGAAATCTGTTCCAGGGGAATGGGCTTCCAGTGTTTGATTATTAATGAGCCTAAGGAGGATAAAAATAATGCTTAATTAGTATTATTTCTAAGGGAAAATAAATTTATTCTTTCAAGGAAATTAATCTATCTATATTTGTTAATCGAAAAAAAAATACAACAAAAGCAGGGCTGCTCACGCAGTGCACCCGGGGACCCAGTGATATTATTTATTTATTTATTTATTTAAAGTTCTTCCTAACGCTACAAGTATAAAACTTATAATTTAATGCGCTAGTCACACAGGACAAGTTAATTTGAAATCATTGTTCCAATGTGTGGCCAGCTCTGCTTTAAATTAATTATAAAGAAATCTTAAAACTTACCTCTGGCTGTGTTGGCCACCTCCTGGGAGTAGCCCAACCTCTGCAGGGCCGTCTGGACGATCTCGCTCCAGGGCGTGGCCGCCGCGATGATCACGTAGCTATCCGTCTCGATGTTGGGCCGCCGCTTCCAGGGCTGGCGCGTGTCGATGGTCAGGGAGGCGTGCAGGGAGTGCACCGACTCCACCACACAGTGGAGTGGAAGTGATTTGGCTGCAAGCGGAGCAGAAGCAGAGGGAGTAATGGTTAGAAATAATACCGACTAATATATAAGCCCCGAGCCGCACTCGAGTGCTGTTTAATAATCGGTTTAGTGCCGTCTAGTTCCAAGTGCAAATCATCGACAAATTAAAATAAGCAATTAAAACATATTCGAAATGGGGCTTTAGCAGTATGTACGTACGCACGCACGAAAGTATTAAAATAAATTATTGCATGTTGCGGTTAGCCGCAAATGGTTTTAGCCGCTTAAATTGCCGCCCAAACCCAAACCCCAAAACCCCACTCGCTGAGAACTTGAAATTTTCACAAAAATCCGATTTTTGAAATTATGAATTATGCTCTTCTTTTTCTAGTTTACTTCTCCGGACGACCAATTATCAAAGGCTTAAAATTAAATTGCCAAAATTCGGGAAAATAGAAGTTACAGCGCCGACTGAGGCTCCCTGCCCGGCCGTGGGCGGGGCCACACACACACACCAAATAGGCTTAACGCCCCAGGTCCGACCAACATAATGGTATTATTAATTATTCCAATTATAAAAATTGTAAGCAGCCAGAGATTGGCGAACGATTGGCATTTGCCGTGTCCGGACCCGGGACCCGGAGCGTTTTAAAGGCGGAAAGCGCGAGGGATGTACGGGAAATATCGGACCAACCAAAAGTTCAGCCCAATTACGTGCGATTTTCAGGCCATATTTTTGTGCGCGGAGTGTGTGTGTGTGCCATGCAAATCTTTTAATTGCCATGAAAACCTCATTGGGGGCCATTGGCATTAAAAATAAATACATCAGACCGAGTCCGACCGTGTGCCGAGTTGAAAAGGAATAAAGAATTCAACTATAATGTATTGTTTGTCACCGGCCCAGATCAGCGCAGGAACTTTAAGGGGTCTCCGGTGCCCGGTAGCTACAGCCATAATCCCATTAAATTCAATCGATGCTGCCCGCCTGCGCTCTCAATATTTACACAAAATGCGGAAATTTAAACGAAATTAGCCGCCGCCCACACTCCAGATCCGATTGCGATTCTGATTCGAAATTCAGGCATTATGTTGGCCGGTCGCTAATGACCGGCGGAGTCCTGGCCGCTCTGCCCACTCGTTGTTCGGAATTATAAACCCAATATATCCATTATCCTTGGAGTCATGTTTTGATGGGGCTACAACAAAGCGGATTCCACATGTGTGCGGGTGCGTGTGCGGATGCGTTTAGCGTGCGGTGGAGTTAGTGTGCAGCTCTCGGCCATGGAGCACCCACTAATTGTTGCACCAGCAATCCCAGAATCCAGCTACTCCGGCATCCAGGCATCCCGGCATCCCGGCCTTCTGGCATTTCCGCAACCACTGACGGCCACCGGAATCAGCAGCTTTAAGTCACCCGGCCAACGATGGCAGACAGAGCTTATCCTTATTAGCATTATCAGTGGCACTGGCACTGGCAGCAGGGAGAAAAAAAAGGAAAGTAATCGAGACAGCCGAAGTCGGGCCAAAACAAATTGAATTAAATGCGCAGAAGGAGGAACTGTTTGAGGGCATTAAATCTTGGCGAGGACGAGTCCTTGCCGCCATCTCTCTCTCCCTCTCCTAAGCTGGCAAACGATTTGTAAATGAACTCCACTCCGCGAACCGCCACGCGGCTTAAGATTTATTAACCTGCATCGATGGCAGCAGAAATAATCAAGTTCAGTCATCGCAAATCGCAATCAACTGAAATTGGAAAATTCCCAGCTCAAGGATGCGAAGGTAGCTGCTTCCTTCGTCCTGCCCAAGTCTTTAGCCCGAGGACTTATAATCTTTTGAAAAGTTTCATGTGCATAAAGCATGAGGAGAAGAGGGGTTGGAAAAGTTTTATCCACTCGACTTTCTTCTAAGAAATTGACCAATTGGCTGACCACAGGCCGAGGCAAACAAATAATTATAAATTGCCCTGGCAAGGACATCAAAACGATTTAATCCTCACAAGCATACACAGACACACACACTCCAGAAGGCAGCAGGCAGAGCTATTTAGGTGACTCGGCAAAGGATTACTCAAGGATCCTTCGCCGGACGGCAAATATTTGTAGTCTTTTCTCGACTTTTTCGATGGAATAAATTGTGTGATTGTTTATTTATAGGCAGAATGCTCATAATTTACTTATTAAAATGATTTTGAGTGATTTGGGTATTTAGGGAAATTAAAATTTCAACAGACCAAAAGTTTTAATAACCCGAACGGACACGTGAGCAGGGATCCGGAGCAGGAGTGGGAGAAGGGTTCGTCTTAAGCCAAGTGAACTGTTCTGAAATTTGCTTATCATTGCTTGACCAGTGCAAAAAATCTCAAGGATTTCAGGGGACTTAAGTAGGCTTCTCTATGCCGGCAGTGTGTGTGTGCTTTTTGGGGTGGGAGAGTGTGTGTTTATAGAAGGATGTTTCCAAGGAAGAGTGACCGGAAATTAAGCAATAGTCTTAAGGAAATTGCCACAAGTTTTTCCTTCGCTTCACGCCCGACAAACAAATTTCCATGTCCTTCTTAAGGGATCCGCATGCGTTCGAGTGTGTGTGTGTGCATTTTTATTTACACTTCAACTTAAGTCCTACTTAATTGCAAACTCATTTTTACTAGAATTTTTAATGCGTGCATTTTAATTTATAATGCCTCCGACAGCTTCCTGCAGTGGCAGCAGCCTCGGAGCGACTTAAGAACTTTCCCCAGGACACGTACACACACAGCACACACCCGCTTGAGCCTTTCGCTTGGCTGCCATCTCACACCTTTGGCTCCCTGCACATATCCTTGCCTTAGTCCCTGCGCCTTTCCTGCACTTCCTGCCCTCCTGCCCTCCTGCTGCACTCTCAAAAGAAAAACAAACATATTAAGCAGGACAATAAAATGAAAATCGGTTTGCGTCTTGCCTTTGCCTTGGGGGTACTTTGGTCCCCAGCCGCAGGACACGGCCAAAATAAGCCAGCCAACAATTGCCTTTGCCTTGCGGAATAATGAATACCTTGGAAATGAAAGATTAACTATAGAAAACCTGAAGCGGGGTTGCGATTGAAAATTGTTGGAGTTACCAAGTAGGAAGGCCAATTAGTTGGTTTCATTTTGAATTTTCTAAGAGAGATTAGGTATTAGAGGAGTATCAAGGAAGGATTCCTTATTATTTATCATCAGGGAGTATCAAAGAAGGCATGCCAATTACTTATATTCATGGAGTTTCGGAGAAGCATTCCCAATTAGTTATTGTTGTTAAAAAATATCTGGATAGCATTTTGATTTTGATTTTAAGAGTTTAATCTATTATCTCTCTGCATAAAAACGTGTTTGAGTGAAAGGTAAGGCTACAAAATTTCTATTTAGGTTTTAATAGAATTATCTAGTTCTTTTGTGGTATATTACTTAATATAAAAAAATAAATGTTTTAATTTATCAAGCTTTTAAATAAGTAAAACATTCACAAAAGCACATTGATTTATAGCTATTAATACTTAATTACATACTTAACATTTGTGGAAAAAGAGGAATTAATAATGGAGCAAAAAATTAATATCTCCAAACATATTATTCCTGACAGACACAGATTTAAAGCTATTAATATTTAATAATATTCTTTGTATTTGTGAAAATAGAGGAATTAATAATGGAGCAATAATTAAATGTCTCTAATAATATTATTCTTGATGCTCTTACAGAGATTTACCTTTTAAAAAAACATAAGCAAACAAAAAATTATCCAGGTATAGACTAGAATTTTGTAAAATCGCGTTTAAATTTTTAACCATTATAATACCAAACAGATTATTTTTTCCTTTTTCCAACATGCACATCACTTGATTCCAATATCGTTTTCATAAATTTTTCACACCATTTCTCCCAGAACCCTCTTTCTTTCCCATATTTTTTCCCTCCAAGGATTACCAAGGGCCTCCTTTGTAAGTCAAGGGTTTGTAAACTTCCCGTTGGACTGATCTTTTGGCCTCTGCGAGTTCTGTTCCAAATCAAAAGTCAATGCTCTTCAGCAGTTCGAGTTCCACTTGTGCACATGCGAATTTTCTGCACTTTGCAGTTGCTGTGAGTTGCCCTCCGGATTCTTTATTTTCCCCCGGCTCGGTCTCGGCTCTGAGTCAGAGGCGTATTCCGAGATTTGAACTTTTTTTGTGTCGCCGTATTTGTATTTGTGTTTTTTTCGAATAGGGCTTTCGGGGCTGGGAAAACATGTTGAAACTTTTAAGCGGATTATAATTAATGCCGCGAGGCATTTTCTTTCTTTTCCCGAGTAACGTGGGCCGCGTTGGTCGCGTTTAGCGCCCTCTCACCGGCGAGCCAATCGAAAGCTGGCCAGTCGGATATGGCCGGAAATCAGGGAATCCTTTGACTCGATTCTCCTCCTATTACTCGGAGGGGAAGGGACGGCCGTAAATGTTAGTCAAAAATAATCCTAATGAAATAAGTATGGCCCGTAGCGGTAATTTATTTGAATCCTTTGCCCCGAACCCTGCCATCTCGGCTGCTAAATTGGCCTCGGCCTCTCGGCTTCTTGGGTTAGGCTTTGGAATTGTCTCAAGTCTTGTTTTTGTTGCGCAATAAATTCATTTTTTGTCCTTAGACATGTAAAACTATGCATGAGCCCAGGCTGGATCCTGCCAGGATGCTGTGTGTTTGTGTCTTGGACTTAATCCTTTTTGTTGTTTGCTTCATATGTTGATTTGGGACCGTCATCAGGTGAGTTTTCTTTTGCCAGCAAAAACGACACCGACCAAACCTCAGACGGAGCGCTTCGAAAATCCTAGCAGGACACTCACCCACACAGGCACACGCACTGGCAGAGCCGAAGGCAGGACCAGGCCAGGACTCTAGTTAGTTTCAGGTTGTGAATGGATTTTCTTAAGTGGTTCTAAGCTTTGTCTGTGAAGCAAACCAGAAAACATGCTTATACATGCGGCCAAGTGGCTGAGGAGTTCAAGAGTCCGGCCGAGAGAGAGCTGGGGCAGGAGGAGCGGAAAAAGGACTCTAGTGGCATTAGCAGGCTGCTCAAGGAGCTGCAGCACTTCATTAGTTTTGCGAATTTGCCGGGACTGGTACGGGGACTGGGACTGGCACTGGGACCCTGAGACAATGGCCAACTGCGGGGCCAACGATAATTGAATGCACAGGGGGTTGGCCTGCCCTCGACGCGGACAGGGACAAATCCTTACAAAAGGATTATGATGTGTACTTTTCGGCCAAATGACTCTCGGCCTCGCACTCGACTCTCGACCAGAGTTATGCAATCGAAGAAGTGGCCAATGATAAATTGATGGCAGCCGGATTAAGTCTCGAGTCTCCAGGAACTGAATAATTAAGGCACAAAGAAGGCTGCTTGAAGCAGCTGAAAAGAAGCAGAAGGATTCGCCGGCATCTCGGATCCCAGCGATGCAAATAAGCAGAAGTTTTTGTGAAACAGGATTAAAATTATGAACTGCAGGATAAGGCCACGTACGTCTGTGCGCTCGCCACAAAAAGGATTTTCAATTTGTCAAATACTATCAAGTGGCGGCAAGGACAAGCACAAGGACACTGCTTCTGCAGACACAAATAAGGGATTTAAATGTCGATAATGTCTGCAAACAAACGCAGCCGAGATAGAGTGGGTCGTTCCCTGGGGTTGGTGGCCAAAAATCAAGCTGAAGCCAGTTGAACCAAACGTAATCGCAGCCGCAACCAGCAAAGAAAAAGAAGAGGCCCATATATATATGAAAGTATCCATAAATCTGCCCAGACTGCATTTGTTTTAAACATTTCAAAAGGCCACCCACTTGGCTCGGGGATCCGATCCACAGACAAAGCCACACACGGAGCATAAAGGGAACTGGAACTGGCACTGGAACTTGCAACTGCAACGGCAACGACAAAGCCAAAGGCAACCTTAATCACTTTAGTTATCAATATTACTTATTTACGTTGCTTCTACTTAGCGCTTAAGACGCTTTGACTGTGTGACTGAATTATAGGCATGTATATACATAAATGCATGACAGAGGCGGCAAAGGCGGCTGAGGAGGGCACCGGCTAGCATTACGTTTAAATCTTCCTGCTTAAAGCCAAACAAAGTCTCTGGCCTGGTCGGCGGCGGAGGCGAAAGGAGCACAACATGCGATCTGTGCCATTGATTCAATTAAAGCGAGCAAAAAGAACTCGGAGCAGGTCTGAGCCGAGAAGCCAAGAAGCCATCACTGCCAGGTGACGAATGGCGGATACCCAGTTGCTTAGATTTGGCTGCTATTCGAGTTTTTTAAGGTTAGAATTATTGGAAAGATGTCATAAACTTACTATAAAATATTTATTAATAAGTGTCTTTAAGAAATCCTTTACATTTTTATATTTTTTGGGTAAGTTTTGAGTTTTCTAAGATCAGAATTATAGGGAAAAGTGCCTAAATTCACTCGAAATATTTATTGCTAAAGGTTCAATGATAAAGCTAATTATTTTAATATTTTCTAGGTAAGTTTTCTGGTTGTCTAGGCTCTAAATAATTATTTACTTTAATAATAAATACTTTTCCTTTATAAATATATTTATAGAAATATTAAAAATAAGTTTTCACGCAAAACCGCCTTAAATCTTCAGTTTCTCATGCAAATTTCAACTCCACCAGGAACCTCCGTAAGCATATTAAGTATACGCCTAGTGGCTGTCAGTCTGATTTAAGCCAAGTCGCTCGAAAAACGAGGAAGAGGAAGCAAAAACAAAAGCGCGGGGCCGCAAGGAGCACAGGGCTGAACAAAGGCCATATATATCACTGTATTGATTAATATAATCCGCTTGAAGACGCTGCCAGGCCACACGGCGAATTAAGTTACATTCAGCGAAAGAGCGGGAGCGGGATGGAGTACCTCTTCCTCCTCCTGGCCTCTGGAGCGGTCCGCACCCCGGCTCAGCCACCTGCCACAGTTTTAAGTACAAGTTAATGGTGCTTATGCATATTACCCTTCAGCCCTCAGTCCCCAGTCCTCCGTCCTCTGAACTCAGAGCCCACCCTTCCTGCGCTTATTAATACCCACAACTGATTTTTCTCCTCTCTGTCCCGCTTATTTTCCTTGCCGGCTCAAGTATTTTAAATCGATCCAATGGCAAAAGCGTCTTTTGTATTTGCTGCCTCTGCGAATGCGCGCCGGCTTAATCCGCTGCCAATGAACTGCGAACTGCGAGCTGGGAACTGGGAGCCGCGAGAGCTGGAGAGCTGGAGCTGAAGGAGCTGCCAGATGAGCGGCTTTACAATGCCAGCGGAAGCGGGGGGCTGGCATTGGGTTTATTAGTGGCCCACAGACGACGATGACGACGGCGGCGGCGATGTCCTACTCAGGAGGCAGAAAGGATGTCGACGCTGTCGCCATATCGCATTGGTATTTTGGCATTTGGGCTTTGTCTGCCCGAGGCAGAGCGGGCGAGGCGAGCGCGGATGGGGTTGCCCTCCGAGGAGGATGAAATTTGATCCGGCTGCGGTGAGCGCGTAGCATTGTATTTGCATTAAGCGTAACCTCGAAGTTGGGCGGAGATGACGAGGAGGAGAAGGGTGCGAGACGTCGATACGCGAGGCTGCCAAGGAGCTTAATTTGAAGGGGATTTACGCAGTGCCATTATAAGTCCCAGTGCCAGCTCCTCCTGCGACGAGGGACACTGCCAGCCTTTGTTGGATTCGGTGCAGAGATCTCTGAGCCCCGGCCCGGGATTAGGTTAAATTTCTCAACAGATTTCTTCGCTAGTTGCGGATTAAGTGCTGCCCTGACCACAAAAGCCAAACCACAAACACACCAGCACCAGCACTGGCACACACACGCCAGCTTAGGTCCAGCAGTCCGGGAATAAAGCCAAGTCACCCTGGTGCTCCAACTTAAAATCTTAAACATTTATCCGCGCGTATTATGTGGCAACTCGGGCTAATTGCCACAAGCACTGGTCTGCTCTGTTGTTCCCTTAACCCACTCACTATTCCTCGCCAGTTCCTGTTGCTCTCGGCCAGCAACACCAACTAAACCAACAGAAGCAACACGAGCGACAGCGACACTGGCAACACCATCTGCGGCATTCAATTTAAGGGGATTAACTGCTAATTTTTTGCGATTCCGCCCAATGCCAGCGGTATTTGAGTTGGCATTTTTTTCGTTTTTTTGCTTTGTTCCTTTTCAGCTGAAGCTCCACACACACGACGAGCTCATATATGCATGAGCACTCGAATGTGGGAGCATTGCCGAGGGGCTTTTACAGTTAAGTCTTTGGGGATCCAACACCCAACCGACCGCCTGTAGCTCCATTGGGAAAAAATGCAGTTAGCCAGCTAACCAGCTAGAAGGAAGGGTTCGAGGCTGGCTGGCCCGACTATGAATACCGAATCAGATAATCAAATTAGTCAAAAGTTTGAATAATCCCCGACCGAGTGGCAGAAGGGATGAAGCGCGAGCGTAGTGGGTTTTTAATCCGAGAGCGGAATTCGCTTTTTTAGGCGTAATGAGCGAAATCACGCTACCTAATCGCCAGCGAGCACGCTTGAGGAGTCACTCGGGGTTACATAATCCGATATGACGGAGTACTCTCACAAAGTACCAAGGGTTGGGTAATTAGATGCCATGCCTCAAAGGGATATGCGTAATGAGCGAATCTAGCTGCTTAATCGAAGATTTTAACCGTGGAAAAGCTCTGGCTCAGGGTGGAATATTCCACCAGCTGGGATCCGGGACTTATAGATTCAAATCATAGTGAAAGGTTGCTGGGTTACGCTCCTTAAAAGCTAGGGATAACCATCTGGTCAGAGGTTTAAAAGGGATATTAAAGGGGAACTAATTTAGCTAATTGTTTGGTTTCTAAAAGAAGTAAGCCTTGCTTAAGTATAAAATATTCTATATTAAAGAGTAATACAAGAACCTGATCAATTGTTAAGGGTAAATTAACAAACTAACTGGGCTAATTAAAGGTTATATTCCATTTCAAACAAATGATGCTTAATTTCTAGGTATTTCTCCACCATAAACAATCTAATATTCAGCCAAGAAACGGCTTAAGACCCTGTTGGCTTAGCCACATTCCCAATTGAAGGGGAACACTACACCCGTACACTCTTACTCTCCTATATATGGCTGATCCCGTCTAGACCCCGGGCTCAGAGCTCCCCCCGTTTTCACTTATCCTTCTCTCTTAGCCTTTATTTTATTTTCACAGCCTCGCCGCCTCCTTGCTTGTTTGGGCCCTGGCTTTTTTGTGGGCGACCGAGAGGGGTTGGAGGAGCGTGGCTTAGGTCAGTGGGTGGACTGGGCTAGCTGAGGACCTGCCTCCCTCCGGGCTCTGGGGATGAGCCCTGCCCGACGGCTCAGTTCGGTTTAAGTGCCAAAGCGCGCCGTGCATTGTTGTTGGTGCTGCTGGCAGCTCTTTCTCTTCCTCTCCCTTGCCAGCTTTGTGTCTGTGTGTGTGTGTTGGTGAGCTGGTGTCTGCCACTGTTGTTGAAGGGGGGGAGGGGGGGGGACTAACAACAGCAACACCAACACAGCAGAGAATCTAGTGAACTTCATAGGGATTAGCCTGCACGAAAGCAACAGATTTAAAAGCTTTCGCTCTGCTTTTTAAGTTCATTTGAGCGCTTTGTGTGTGTTGTTGCCGGTTGGTGGGGTGTGCTGGGTGTGCTGGTGTGCTGGTTGTGTGTGCAACACAACCTTTGTTGACAAATGCGACTTGACAGTGGTGTGGCAAATCTGGTCTGCAGACTCTAAGCACGCACACACAGCTGTCTGCAGTGGCTGTGGTGTTAAAAGAGGAACTCAGGCTGAGCCTGATACTGAGATCCATTGTGTGCAAGTGTCCTGGCCATTTATACTTTCACTTCCTGTCGGGTCACTCACTCACTCACTCACTCACTCACGGTTCACAGTTCACACTCGGCACAGATTCGGCTCCCAGCACACACAACACACACTCAATCAAGCGGGCTTAGGCCACTCTCCAGTACTTCTGCCACTCATAATCCATCGCCTCAAACATAATCCCATTGCCGCTGCTGGCCATCAAACATAAACAATAAACAACAACAAGAACGGAGTACTGAGTACGGAGGAGGAAATACGCGGAGTAACCGGCGCGAGAGCTCGATAGCACGGAGAGAGAGCGCAGAGCAACCAACCTTCTTCCAGCATGCTTGGAACGATACTGAAGCGAGGCCCGGAGAGTCGAGAGCTCTGCCCCCATGCACAGGCATGGCACGCACACAGCGCCAGGCGGGTTTGGGCACACGGACGGAGCCGCAGATGCGGAGACACGCACACACACGGACAGCAACATGTGGCTCTCTCTCGACTCTCTCTTGGACTTGGCACCCCTCTTGCCGAGCGCGCTCTCTCCTCGCCGCTCGCTGGCCCCGCATTACGCTTATCAAAGTATATCTCTGGGATTATACGAAATGAATGGAATTAAGGATTAATTTCCAAGGGATGTCATTTCGTTTTGGGATAATGCCCTGGCTGTAGCTGTGGCTGTTCCCCTCCCTCTGTGCTGGGTGTGTGTGTGTGTGTGTGAGTGTGTATCTGGGTGTTGGTGTTGGCAGCAGCTTAAGCTATAATGGATTCGGGTTCACAGTTTCCGTCGCTGAGCGCTGAAACTCTGGAGCTGTGTCGCAGGCGATGCGAAGGTTTTAGTTATAAAAATACACCGGAGTTTATAATGCCAAAGCGGGTTATAGAGCAGTGGCGGCGGCGTGCCAGGATGGATAAAAAGTGGATAACCCCTGGGATTCGAAGGCTGAATAGGGGTCACAAAAGGGATTTCACTGACTCGGATTCGAATGAAATATTATTTTAAAATAAGTGGAAAGGAGGTTTTCGATAATCTTGGTTTGTTTGGAGTTGGAAAATAAATTTCATGCATTATAATTATTTATATAATAAATAATAATAAATAAATATCTGATTCCGGATTTATTATTTTAATGTGTTTAAGGAAATTCTTTAATTTGGGAGCCCTGAATATTGAACAACTTTTTCAACTAATCTTTCTGTGCAAATTCAAAATGATAATTACAATTTGATAATGGGAATAATTTAATTTAATTTAATCTGCATTAATAATATACAAATTCCATAAAGAGGATCATTTTTGGATCTTCCATCATCGTTAAAGGGTTTTAGCTCTATACACTGACTTTATAACTTAAAAAAAAAACATTCTAATACAAATGAAAATTATTATACTGCCAAAAAAATTAAAAAGGGTCGATATCTTCATAATTTCAAAGGTTGATAATATAATGTTAACATATTAAAATCGTAGTATCCAATATAAGCGCAAATCTCCATTAAATGATTTATTTTAAAAGACGATCTTCAAAGTAGGACTTTGTATATATTTATTTCATATTAATTATATAAATATTTTATTTTCTACTATAATATAAATTTGAAAGAAATAAAAATTAAACAATTTTATATTTTTAAAATTCTCCATTGAGTCTTGTTAATAAACCATTAAATTCAAATAATTAAATCACCTTAAGAGGATCATATTTCATTGTTTTAAATAATTACTTACTTAATTTATTGTTATTAATTATTATATTTATTTAATAATTACTTATTACACATTTTTTCCCCCCTTGACGCCCATGGCCTGCCAGCGACGCCGCTGTTCATTATAATGCCAAGCGATCCATAAAACGAAGAGTTAAATCCGAAATAATAATCCCGCACGAAATTAAATCCCTCGCCCACACGGCCACCAAAAGCAAACGCAAACGCAAAATCCCGGGCCCCCACAGCACTCCGTCGCAGCCCCCTGTAACCCCGCACTGTAACCCCCCTTCCTGGCCGCCACTGTTTGCATGGAAAAAAGTTAATCTCCCAACAGCAGCAGCAGCCGTCGCCATCGACTCATCCGCAAACCGAGACTCGCAAGGGGGGTGGCACCGGGGGCGGGCTGTCACTGTGCGTGGCTGTTCTCGCTGTGGGTGTGTGTGTGTGTGGTCCCCGTGCTCCTTTCCTTGCTTCGACCCCCCCGAAAAAGCAGCAGCCGCTCCTCGCCCTTCGAAAAACTCCAACTCATGGCATGCTTTTGGGCCTTTTTCGGTTGCAGTTGGCAGCGACGTCGACGCGGGCAGCTTTAGCTCTGCCGGTTTAAGGATTAACACGGACACACTCACACACACCCATAGTAGAGAGAGACGGAGAGGGAGAGCGAGAACGGCCACCAATACACGGACAATATAAAGCACACGCAATGCCCAGAGCACAAAATCGTTGGGATTAATGCGGGATCTACTTTATTGCGAAAATATGCTCGACCCAGCGGCAAATGGGGGCATGGAGGGGAGTCAGCCAAGGGGGAGGGGCTGCGATTTGGTGTGTGTGCCTGGCCTGGGTGTTTGGGTGTTTGGATGCGTTGCGGCATCGCCTGGGCATCGCTTGGATTGTCAGTGACTTAAACGAATTGGGATTACGTTGCGTATGATTCATATGGAGGCTAAAACAACAAAGCACCAGACAGCCACTGGCTTTAAACAACAACAACAACAGCAGCAGCAGCAACAACAATGCAAAATGCGCACGTACAATATATGTATGTATGTACATTTGTACGTATGTTTATATGGATGTATCCCCGAACTTATAGGCAGCATTGGCCGGGCATTCGAACGGATTACAGGCCCATTCCCCATACCCCATGCCCCAACCCGAGCCAAAACCCAGGCCCAGGCCCAGGCCCTTCTCCAACCCGGTGGCACCTCCTCCTGCCGCTGCCCGAATCGCTGGCGGAGCACAAATTGAAAATGGACAATCGCCTGCCCGCCCGACTGCCATTCTGCCAATATGCCAGCGCCCTGGATAATCCCCTGCGCGATCAATAAAGCCCACCAGCACACCGAGAGAAATTAGGAACTAAGATATAAATTATTAGAAACTATTCTACGAAAAAAAAACGATAAAAAACGTATAGGATGTTCTGTTTGTACTTCCCTAAATTGTTATTTTAAACATTACCAAAAGTAAAGTAAATTAAGCAGTAAATTAAAAAAGTAAAACATAAGTTAATGGAGAAATTTTTGTAATAGTAACTAACCTTATTTTACAAAAAATATTATTTGTTAAAATAATTAATAAATTAACGTGGCAATAGAATAAACCGAAAATGGAATACTATTTTACGGACTTAATATTAATATGAGATTTCAATTTAATATATATACTTTTCTCTGTATAATTTACTCGAGTTCTTGTTTCTGGTTTTGTACTTATTATATTAGTATTCTATTTAAATTTTCCTTCAGTTTTTAAAGACATTTTTCTTAATATAAAATTTAGATATACAAAGTTAAATATATAAAGTTTATTTGAATAGATAACTTGAAGCGGAAATTTTAAGGAATACCGTATTTATTGACTTTATTGATGAGAAACATTTGACATTATTATTATTTTATCATTATATTTTTTGGAAAAATGTCTAATTTAATTTTTCTACTATACTATCCATTGATTGTCCCTTTATGTATCTCAAGTTAGCCTTGGTCACAATTTATGTAAACAATTTAATCGAATTTAATAATTAATAATAATAATAATATCCTGAAGATCAGCTATATCTAAATTTCTCTCTACACACGTTAAGTTATTTCTCCCCGTGCAGGCTTATCCCTGAAAGTTGTTTGCCCATCCAGAGAGGGAACTCTACTCTTTTTAGGGACTCAAGGTTATTCACATCTCATCCGCAAATCCGGGCATTACCTTTTCTCGCAGTACATTGCCTGCAGTTTGGGAGCGGCGAGGCTTGCGACTTGTCTGCCGGCAGTTTGGCAGGATTGCCAGTCGTATTGGGATTAGCATCCCCAAAGACTCGGCTCGGCTCGACGCAGCTCGACTCGACTCGCTCCCAAAACTGGCAACTGTCTGGCCCGTCGTCTAACCCACCTGGCTCACACACTCAGTACACACGCATACCGACACGGCGGAGGCACAGTCACAGTGGCAGGCACAAGGACGCATTAGCTGGCGGCCTAATCCCGACGTCGTTGCCATTGCCAAAGCACTTCAAACGCAAGGGCAGGAACAGGAACAAAAACAAAAGCTTAAGGAGGCACAAGGAGCCAGAGCCAGGCCCGGAGCAGAGGGGGCAACTGGAAACGTGAAACTTCTCTTCATTTGTGTCTGATGGGATTAGAGCTAAAGCCAGATAAAGGGATAAAGGATTCCCAAATAATGTCGTGCCCTCTCGGCTGAAACTCGAAAGTTTTTGGCGCCAAATTCGCATGCAAAGCAGGCGGCAGACACAGGGCTGAGAGAGGAAGGCTGACAGGAGAGTGGAGAGAGCAGGAGCTACCCCTTTTTCGGGGCTGAATATTCACCGGGTTCAGCAGGCTTAGGTCGAAGGATAAGTCGCAAACTTGATGCTTTCGCCTAATGTCCTTGGGTGGTTGCTCCTGCCACCGCTCCTGCTCCTTGCCTTGCCTTGATGATGATGATTTTGTTTTCGCTTGTGGATTATGAAGCGCCCAGTTGCATTCGCATTAGTTGCTCTCGCCCAGCGATTTTCCTAATTCCCCTAATACCCTTTATGTGTGTGTGCCACACACTCGTATCTATGTGGAAATAGAGTTAAAGGGGAATATTGAATGTGGCCAGGAGTCGGGGAAAATTCAATATTAAGTGACAGGAAATAAACGGTTTAGCAGCAGCATTAATTGGCACGCCGGCACTTGCTGGGGGTTTAATAAAATCGCAAAAGGATGCTTGTGCGAAGTCTTTAGGTTCTTCGAGCCGGAGCTTATGCCAAATCCCAATTGCAGCTGCTAAAATGTCTTCGAGTGTTCGTTCGAGTCTTATAATATTCATAATCGAAGAAACCCAACGGCAGAGACCTGGTCTAATTACAAGTGTGCTGCCGGCATAATTCCACTTGCGTATTAATAGATACGCACGTCTAGTATATTTACTCGCACAAAAGCGCTCAAAGTTAATGCAAGTGATTTATAGTTGCAGTTCCTGCCACTGCCTCTGCCACTGCCGGCCGAGCTCTGTATGCATTTCTGTTTTGATAATCACACGGCACACAGGCAGTATTTATTCGATTATAAACCAAAGCGCACAGAGAGCCTTAAGCCGCTCGGTACGAGTTGAAGCCGCTGCACGTTGCATGTTGCAAGTTGCACGTTGCTGGTGGGTAGGTGGGGAGGTGGCAAGTGGGAAGTGGGAAGTGGGCTTTCGGGCTCATCTTCAGTTGTGGCTGCTTCGAGAGTTCGATTTGTTCTTCCTGCCAACATTTAAATCCCTTAAATTTGTAGCTCTCTTTGTGCGAAGGGATAAGGGGCAAGCTGGAGAAATGGAGGTGCCAGCCACCCAGTAAATATCTCCTTTAAGGCACTCAAAAAAATAAATATAAATGATATAAAATAAGCATTGATTCAGTATTTATAAACATAAAAAAAAGGGTTTAAAGGAACTTAAGCTCGAGCACCGATTACATAATATTTTAAAGCACAAATAATATATATAATAATAATTTGTCGATCATGTTATGTGGACTTTTCCTTGTAAATATTTTATATTTCAATGGAAATGCAAGTAAAACTATAAAATTAATACCTTTTCTGATTAATTTACAATTAAATATGATCGATATATAAATTCTGAATAAAATTATCATATACCTATTAAAATTTCTTTATATATCAGTAATAACTTAATCAAACTTCAACCGATTTTTATAAGTAAACTTAATAAAGCCTCCTTATTCATAATCCCATGAGGATTGATCAAGGACACTTTAGCACATTATAAAATATAAAATAAAATATTAATAGTTTTAAAATGAATCTCAATCAATGATCAATGATCTTAATTTATCTCTACATATCTTTATTTTGTTCTCTAAACTTCGCAGTGCACTCGATGATGGTGGCTTAACTCAATCAGCATCACCTGCAGCACCTGCCTTCAGCTCCTGGCCATGTCCTGGCCACATATATTTGCATGTGTGCGTCTGCGTACTTGTGTGTGTTAGTGTGGTGACTGGATGGCAACAACCGGCTTTTATTCTGATGTTGCTGCTGCTGCTGTTGGCCCGGCCAATCCCTTTTTGCTTATAATTCGGAAATGTTGCCTCCTGTTGCTTTTGGCATTTATTCGAATTTGTATCTCAATCTGAGGCTGTATCTGTATAGCTGTATCCGCATCTGCATCTACGCCCCGGTGCCATATGGGATAGGGATTGGGGCTGTGCGATGTGGGATGTGGGTTTTGGAACCGGCTTAGGTGCCATCCGGTGAGTGGTATCATTCAGCTCCGGACTGGCCACTGTGCATAACGCTTAACACTTAAGCTGCTGCCGCTCAGCTCGCCGCCCACCTGCTCTGGCCCCTGCTCTGGGCCCAGGACTTAGCCAGGACTTCTCTCTCTCCTTCACAGGTGAGTTGGTAGCTAGTTCCGAGTGTGATTGCGAAACCGGCTACTACTTTGGGTATCTCTTATCCTGCAGCAGAAGCTGTGCAATGCTTTTGTGTCGCTTGATTACCAGTAGCACTCCGGTCTGTTCTCCTCCTTCTCTTTTCTCTGTGGAGGGTTACTGTCCCGGCTTGGCCGACACTTGTGCGTCCATCATGGCTTATCGGGGGTTCTTTGGGACCCTCCCACCCATCTCATTATACAATCCCAGCCTCCCCCATGACATCTGCATAATAGCCGATCGAACGGGTGCCCATTTTTTGAATCCTTGAGCGCGTGCTTATGTCCACAGAGTCCTGCATTCATGGTGACACATGCTGGCTTATGACACATGCGGATGCAGCTGCCGCTGCCTCTGCCGCTGTTGCTCCACTTTCCACTTTCGGCGGGGGCCAGAGACAACAATGATTCAATAGCAGGGTCAGGTCAGTGGGCGGTGGCCGGTGGCCGGCGGTCGGTTGTCTCGTTTCCCCGAACGCGTTGATCCACAAACGTGTCGTTAACTAAGGCGCAGTGATTTTCAATTGCAGAGCGCGACGCCCGAGCCCGAGCCCGAGCCGGAGCCTGTGTGTGTGAGTCCGGGTGTGTGCATAGGCTTATAGGTGCCAACAGTGTGGCATCTGCAGGACACAGCCTGCATATTGACAAGTGCAGCCGGCTGGGGATTTATTAAGGCTAACGTATGAAAATGTTGCATACTAAACTCTGCATAAATCGAAGCGCAGCGGCAGCAGCGGCAGCAGGACCATAAAAATAGCCCCAAAAACTGACCCGAAAAAAGAGGGGAGATCGAGGGGCAGGATAAATATCGTGTTGCGTCGCTGAGCAGCTTAGGCGCAATAAACACGCACACACACTCTCTGGAAAATATGCACAACAAAACGCAACGAAACAAAACGGATTTACATATGGAACTCACACACAGCTGTTCGAAATGGCAATGTTAAATGACAATAATAACAAGAGGAGCGGAGCGGAGAGGGGCAGCAACAATAAGCAAACCGAACCAAACTGAAAACTGCACTGAGCCCCATCGTTGGATCCTGCATCCGTCGGATCCCCTGCCATCCATCCACGATTTGTTGTGCAAATCCTCAAAATATGCAACAAAGCACATTACACAGATACGCACGCACAAAAGCAGAGCGAGACATTCACAAATTCACAACGAAATTCAAATCAAATCCCCTTTGGGCAACGGCAATATGGCCATGTCACCAGGAGTACTTATTGGTCTGCATTTTCAGGAATGTGGCAGCCTCAAGGCATTAATGGTGGGTCCTGAAATATTAAGCAGTGATATTTATCGCTCAAGTCAATTGTTTTGCCAACGAAATATTTTCCAGCCAGCTCCAAGTAGCAGGAAACGGATATACACCTGTTGAGCCACCACACACGTGCTCTCGCACACGGCCAGATTGCGTATACGCAGTGGCTGCCCGAGAGCTGAGCGAAGCCAGGGCAAACAGAAGCGAAGCACGCTTCCTGGGCTGCTGATGACTCCACAAGTGTGTGTTCACTTAACACCCACCCAGGGCCCACACACACACCACCCACACTTTCTAACCAGCAGCGGCGAGTGTTTGCACACACCCAGGGACAGACAAGGGGCCATAGAAACAGAAACAGAGACAGACTCGGGGGATACGATACACAGACACATCCGCACACAAAATAAACGTTATGAATGCTTCATATGCTTAATCCAGGGGATTTCGATGCATATACGAGTGTTGTGTGTGGCTGTATCTGCAACTGTATCTGTATCTGTATCTCTAGCTGTGGCTGTGGCTGTGGCAAAGGAAGCTACCTTGTGTTCGAACCGATATTGTTGGTATGCAAAAGGCTTCACAGTTTCCATTTATATCCGGCAGAGATACCCACACACCCTCGCATCCGATGGATGCATCCGCAACGAGGTGGCACAGGCTTACTTCTGGCCATGGCTAAACTATTGATGAACCAAACAAGATTACCAGGGCCATAGCTCAAGGAACGTATCTGCTTGTGTGAAGAGTGTTTCAGAGAGTGTGCGTGTTCTCGTATCTGTGGGATACGTGCTTAATGCCTTGTGAGCAAATCAAATGAACTTTTCATGGATTAAGCCGGCTCCATTCGGGCAAAGGAAAGGAAATGCCATCTGCCAGCTGCTGCTGCTGCTGCCCTAATTAAAGTTGTGTCTTTAAAGTGTGTGCTCCCTTTCTTTTCTCGCACTCAAACCCCTTTTATTTCACACACAATCACGCATCGGATTATGAATAATGTTGAATTCCATTATTTATGGCCTGCTCCTCCTCTTTGCAATTATTGATTCACAATAATTTTAATTTTAAATCAATGCCAAAGCCTTCGCCCGGCGAACCTAAGCAATTATTAGCCACGAAAAAATATAAAATTAATAATGACACACTTGAATTAATCCCAGGTGAATCACGGCATTTATAATTGTATCTTATCTGCTCAGTCACTGCGATTCCCATATCTATCATAATCTAGCTATAATCAGCGATGGAAGCCCAGATAGTGAACAAGGCAAGTTATTGTATTGGAAACTTTTTAAAAACTAGGGTAATCCAAGGGGGAAAAACATATAAGAGTTACATAAATAAATAAATTTATTTAAGTTTATAAATTATTGAAAATATCAATAACTAAAGCTTCCTTTACTCACGATTCACTTTGCTGACGTCGAACTCCCTTCTCGAATCCAAAGCCGGATGGCTGAGCAGTTTCTCCGCCTGCTGCTGGGCCTGCTGGACTCCCACGGCCATGCCCAGGGCGGCAGGTGGCAGGCACGAGATGCTGCCACGCTCCACTCCGCGCTCCTCCCGCTCGCGCTCCCTCTCCCGCTCCCGATCGCGGTCGCTCTTGGGCGTGGCATTCTGACTAGATGAGGCCGTCGAGGAGGAGAGCGCCTGGCTCTCGGCATTGTGTGTGGGATGAGAGGAGGGTGGAGTGCCCTCGTTGGACCTGCGACCAGCCACCTCTCCACCCACTCCTGCTCCTCCCAGGGATCCCTGCTGCGCCTGCTGCTGCTGCTGCTGGTGATGGTGGAGCTGCTGCTGTTGCTGTTGCTGCTGCTGCTGGTGAAGATGCTGCTGCTGTTGCATCTGCAGCTGGGTGAGCTTCTCCTGCACGCCTTGCAGGGATGAGCGGCGGTGCTGATCCTCGCTAGGAACAATGCTGTGGGGCGGGGACAGCGAGTGCTCCTTCTTGACGGCCAAGTCAGCCAGGCTGGCCGAGGCGGAGGCGACCACGGGTGACTTGGCATTGGCGGCGGCCACAACGGCGGCCGCGTTGGCAGCTCTGGTTAAGGCCAAGGCCTGACTCTGAAAGATACGAAAAAAAAAGAGAAGAGAAGACACAATGAGTTACTAAGGCCAGATTTCCCAATTGTCGCTTGTTTGCCCGGCTAAGTGATCGCCAGCGATCGCCATCGATCGGGTGAAATTTCCTCTCAATTCGAAATAGAAAACAACCCAAATTCGCTTTATTGATTAAGTCAACAATGGCCCTGAGAATCGTCTCAGCCCTGACAGGCGTTGATTTCTATTGATTTGTGGAGCTCCGAGCTCCGGCCCGACTGGCAGCAGTGTTTGCTTTCTATAATTTAGCAAGTAATTTGCTGCACAAATCGTGGCGAATCACGAAATTGTCTTTAATGATGCAGAGATCTCCGACTCGGCTCCGGAGATCGTTGTCGAAGCGTAACTAAATTAATGTGGCTCTCGTCTCCAGTCCATTAAAGAGCAGAAAGCTCCGTCACAAAGCTACACACACACAGGTCCCATTCCTATTCCCAGTCCGAGTCGGAGTCCCAGCCCCCACAAAGCGGCAATTGATGACGGGGACCCAGCGGCGGAGACTCGCAGCCAAAAGCGAAATCAGCGATGGCACTCTCTAGCCATGAGAAGCGCTGACCGACTTCCGAGCTGGGCAGCTCCATTGATTGTCTTACTTACTGGAGGCGCCTAATTATTTTTCAAATAGGTTAATACAGTGGCCAGGAAGAGCGTTTAAGTAAATGATTCTTAAGGGAAAGGGTTTCACTCTTTATTAGCAGTGCGAAAAACCTCAAAATAAATCTCCCATAAATAATATAATAAAATCCCCCTTAGAACTAGCTCTTTTGTGAACCAAACTCCTTCAAACTCGGCCTTATTTTCCCATCTATCGATCTCAGATCCTTCCCCGATCGAGACCCATAATTATAGCGTCTCGCTGTGGCTACCGTTTTTACAGTTTATGCTGGCTGGGCACGCATGGAATTCCCTGCCAGCTTCTAAGGCGGGATTCCTCAATCCTGACCTCCGCCGCCGCTTTTTTCCCGTTGCCCGTTTGGCAAAAAAAAAATTATGGCATTGGCATTCGATCGGTTTTGGCTTTTTGGCGCTGATCGTGCGGATAAACTTAAATCGAGCCGAGTGGAGCTGGGATTCTGATCCCATTTTAGGTCCAGGTCGAACGTCGCCCCTGGCTAGTTTGTCAAATGAGGGCATAAAAACAGCAGTCGCGAAGCAAGAAGATCCTTCGTTTCGAAAACATGTTCGGAAACTTAATAAGGGCTCCGAGAATGGGTCTCTGGAGCTGTGTTGAAGCTTCTGGAGCTGTGGAGCTCTCTGGTGCGGCGTCTCTGCTTTCCACAGTAGCCGCATCGAGTTAGCGATCAGCGACAAGCAGCAATCGATCTTGTGTTATAATCATCGCCGGGGCTCCCCACCTCTTCCTCTTGGCCATCAGCGGCGATTTAGGCCCGCAAAAATTCATTTACGCTTTAATCAATTTCATTCACTATGCAACAGCAGCCGGCGATGGCAGAGAAGGAGCGGGGAATGCACAGGAAGAAATTGTGAAGTCTTAATTAAATATTTAAAATTTATAAGTGTGGAAAACTAGTTTAAATAATTTTAAAATGCTGGAAATCGCTTAATGTTCAGGCAACGAAGGTGCACCCGGTTTGGTTATTCGAGCCGGATAATACTTTTGGAAAGACTAGAGGTTTTCTATAGTTGGAAGAAGATCTATTCGGTGTGGTTTTTAAATTAAATCCTCAACTAGGAACCATAAGGCCTTAAAACCCCGAAAGGTAAGATGAAACCCTATTATATTAAAAACCATTTATGCTGCTGAATGTCCAATTTATCAATATTACTTTAGATTAAATTATAGTTCTCTTAATACGATGAAATAACGTATACTGAATGACCACATAAATCCCTATAAGTCTGAGCGGAAAACCTGAACAATTTTCTTCGTATTTTTACAGTATCTTAGCTGTAGTATACCTTCAAAATATTATTAATATTTCTCACTGTGCAAAAGGATGATGGCAGGGAACCCGCAGACAGAGCAAACTTGGCCTAAGGCCTTCAGCCGACAATTTTAGCTTACATTGATCTCGCCTTGTCTCAGTTCCTCCACTCCTGCCCGCCTCGTCCTGCCCCCCGAGTGGCTATGCGGCTTCTGTTCCTGGCCACATGTCAAGAAATTGACGAAAATTCGATCAAAATTTTAATTGATCGCCCTGCAGTGATTTGGGTTCCCGAAAAATTGATCTACCCTGGTCGCCCTTCCCCCATGATCCTCGCTATACTGTTCGCGCTCGCACTTGGCGTAATTTTCGGTTGGGCAGAGATCGACGGACGACCGACTCGTGTTGTGATTATGTTAATAGAGGTGCTCCCATATCCTCGCCCAGGCCCAGGCCCTCGCCTCCTGATTCCTGTTTCCGCATCCCGCCCGAGGGGGAGGACGGCGCTCGTCTCTCTCTCTCTCTCTCTCTCAGTGTCTGTCTCTGTGCCGGAAACTGAAATGCCAGCGGGCACAAATTGCGAAATAATCAAACATTTCAAGGGCTGCCACCAAATGTCTGGCATTAAGGCTGATCGAAGAATGCCACAAGTCGCTGATCCCCTAGCAAGAAGTAAGGGCTGAATGAGTCATCAACTGAGAGGCAAAAATATCATCATCAAACCTTTCTGGAGTAGGATTTTATAGAGAGTTTTAATAAAAGAATAAGCAGATCTATAAGATATATTTCTGGAAAATTCTGATATTAAAATATGAGAGGGAGAAACTCCAAGTAATCCTTTCCTGAGGCATATTAATAGCTATCACGGGACATTAATCATGTCGGCTTCGCTCCTGATCTCTTCCAACCGATCATCCTCGCTGAATGCTACCAATCAAGGTGAACACTCCCAGTCCCCTTTCCTTTCCCCAAACTGAGCATTTTAATATTAACCTGTCAAAGGCCATAATTGACAACGATTAACTTTGTCTTTTGTCTCGCGAAAATTTACATTTTTATGGTTCAATAAAATAAATCAAAGTGGGGGAAAAAACCGCGATGCGAATGAAGAAGCGAGGCGAGGCAGAAGCGAAAAGATACTCGGGAGCACAGTGGCAGCGAGAAGTAATTGCAGCACATAATAATCTCGCATTTAATAATCCTCATTAAAGCGCAAAATCACGTCGGTCCGAGCAGCGAGAGCCCAAGAACAAGAACCGAACCGAACCTCGATGGGTTGATGGACAGTTTACACTAACAAATATCACCACCTCGCTCTCTCTCGGATCTGGGCAAAATTAGAGGCCCAGCACTGGACGGGGACGTGTCTTTTTTTGTAGCCTCTCGAAATTCCAGGACAAGCACCGAGAGCTTCTGTTTCAGTCCCGAAAATATGCAAGGGTCCAGCACCGAAAAAACTAAAGGGAGGATCGGATGGGAGATGGGTGATCGGAGATCGGGAGGCGATGCGCATCAATCGATGATATGATGAGCTGACGTTTCGGGTTGACGTTTGCTTGTCGTCAATACGTCGCCTAATAACACGTCGCAACAGGTAGTCCCCGACCATCAAGCGCAAGACGGACGGACTGATTGCGACACAGATACAGATACATCGCGGGATACAGATACATCGGAGGAGTCAGTCTCTCTCTCTTTTCGGGGGCCTGATGGAATTTCATCAATTGCATGAAAAATATGAAATTAGTTTGGGCTCCGCGGAGAAACGGACCCGAAAGGCCTGCCCCAGTCCGGGGCTGGCTACTGGACTTTTAATGTGTTTTAATCATCGACAGTAGCTCCTTGCTAAATGGTTTTTGCTCCTCTGATCCTTCGACTGATGTATGGCACATTCCACTCGGGCTATAAATCGTGGTTGCGCCTGGCACCATGGCGCTGTCTCCTGTCCTTGGCCAAATATCATTTGATTCCCTGCCCGGCCTCTGCCTCTGCCAGGCATTAATTGTTTTTGCCCGAGTGCTGCGTGCTGGGAATCACTGATCAAGCTCGAAGGGATCGGGTTTGGCTTCGATCTGGTGAGAATGAGGCGAAATCGGTGGGAATTTCGGGCAGCCCCAGGGATAAGCCCTACCAACTGATCTCTCTCTGGCTTGTCACAGAGCTTGTTCTTGTCATGTTTGCTGTCAGTCTGCTTAGACAACCTCTGCAAGTTCTAAAAGTGTTGATCACCGATCGGAGATCTCGTTTCTGGGATCTTAATCGGTACAGAACAGTCTTCAAGACATGTCACACTTTGAGAAAATAAGTTCTTTACTTCTTATACAATATAATTATTAAAAATATTTAAAGACCAGAAACAAATATTTATATTTGTTATTGAGGTTTTTAAACTCTTATTTAATTTTCTTAAATTCCATTCCTGATTTCCTAGAGCTTCTTGGACTCTAGATTTATTCTCCCAGTGCACTGCCACATTGACATTCCCCACTGTCTGAGATTATGTCCGGAGACTGACTGGTCTGGTCTGTCTTCTTTTTTGCTTATCGGGAGGAGTCTCGCTCCGAGACATTACCATTTCCATTGGCCGAGAATCTGACGTTTTTCTGGCCGTACGATTGGGTGTTTGCCAGCGTTTTTATGCTCTTTGCCTTGGCCGGGCCCCTGTTATTAATTATCATCATCAGCGGGAGGCGATCAGCAATCCGAGGTTCGCTTTTCGCATCTCGCTCTTCAGTTTTCGCAATTCGCATTTCTCATTTCGCGTTTCGTGTTCGGCAAATTCCCTAGCGAGGGGCGAGCAGGAGAATGCGATCATTTGGAATTCGGCGCGTAGAAATATCATTTTCGTGATTTCAGAGTCTCTGCTTTTCGTAATTTGTATGAGATTTTTGGAATTTTCGCTGGCCCTTTGCCATTTATGTACGAGTGTGTATAGGCCCTGTGTCCTTAACGAAATTGTGATTAAGTGTTTCAATATCGAAGTGACGAAAGGCACAAAGGCACAGAGACTGATGGCCAGGCCAGCGATGGCGAACATCGGTGCTTGCGACGTGCAAAATAATTAAAAATCAGCCAACGTCCAGTCTCTGACCAAGTTCGAGTCCCAGTAGCAGTGCCAATCCCAGTTCCAGTTCCCCGTCGACGCCCGCATCGCGATCTCTGGGCGAGTGCGAAAAAACGCCATTTAAAGATGCCACAAAGCCGCAGATAAGCAGAGACAAAATGCGGGAAAGGGACGGCTCGAGTTCGAGCTTCGAGCTTGGAGCTTGGAGCTCGAGAGTCCAAAAACCTGTTCCGAAAAATACGCCGGACTTGGTATGCGATCAGTTTGAGCGATAGCCAGATCCAGACTCAGCTCGCGGAAGAATTTCTGGCCAAATTACGAGCGGCTACAGCTACCCGGCTACGCAGACCCGATCGAGCAGCGAGCAGCGACATTTAATTATATTTCATTTCATTTTATTTTACTGCCTGCTGCCTCATCTCGGAGGGCTTTTTCGGTAATGCTCGCTGCACTCGACGCATTAATGATGACTTTGCCCTGAATTGCACAGGCCTACACTCAATAATAACAATAATCATAAAGGGGAGAAGCTGCAGAGGCAGAGGTAAAGGCACAGGCAGAGGCCCAGGCAAAAGGCAAATCGCCAATTGGCAATGGCAATGGCATGTCCAAAGACGAGGAGCAAGTCTCTGGTGCCTGGTGCCTGGTCCATGTCCATGTCCCCATGCCTTGATTATGCGCGCGTTCCTTGTCCTCCCTGCAACGTCCTCATTATTTCTACTCGTCCGACATCAATTTGAGATCATTGCTACTGGTGCTACGGCTACTGGAGAGCCCTGGCCGGGAAGCCCAACTGAAACTGGTACTGGCTGTGGCACTGGCACTGGCACTGGCTTCAGGACTTGGGGAGAAGGTGTCGAGTGCTTGAAATGTTTTAAATACAAAAATTAATAAAGCTCTCTCGTGCTTACAATGTGTGTTGGCATTTTCCATTCTTTCAATTACCTGCCCAGAGCATTCCCCCCTTTTCCAGAGGATCTGGAGAGCAAATTATTAACTTAACACTTGAAGCCCACTTAAGGCGATCGAGAAGTGAATAAAAAGTAGGAGGTTTTACTATTTATTGGTTTTTTAAGGCATTATTTAGGAGGATTTTTAAGCATTCAAGAGAGAGAGACGAAAAATAAATACGTTTAAGGGATTATTTACATTTCGATTTAAAAGAGAGAAGCAATAAATAGTTTTAAAAGATATTTCTAAATTTAAAATGTTGATTTAACTCGAAGAATATGTTCTAGTCACATTTAAATTATATTTTAAAACCAAATTTAAATTTTTTTAAGGAAAGATACTAATTTTTATTGATTTTTAAAGATATAACCTTGGCAGATTTTTGATCACTTAAACGTAAGACAAGAAATATATATTTTTAAGGAATTATTTATTAATGTTTGTAATTATTTATATTTAAAAGGTGATTTTATGTGGATTCAGTTCAAAGTATATTTTCTAGTAAAACTTCCTTACTGTTAAATAATATTTCAAAAAGTTTGATATACTTTTACTTCAGGTTCTTGGAAAGATAACTTGTATAAGTACTTTAAATTACTTAATTTAAAATTTTAAAAGGCAAATAATAACTAGAATTTAATGTTGAAAAGAAACCCTAGTAAGAAATTCCTCATATGTCAGTTAAGTTTGTATTAAAGGTATCAAGGATTTTAATTCAAATATATTATTTACTTTTATAATTACCAGAAGCCTCTCCCCTTAACACATCGCCTTGAAACTTTCCCAAGCCCTTCTCGGTGGCTAATCCTTTTAATACCCAAAGAAATGCCTTAACTACCTGCCTGCTCAGAACATTAACATTTCCAATAACCCAAAGGTGGTGGATAATTTTGATAGTGTCGCTGGCCATCGATCAGGGCCCAGCTGACGACTTGCCAGGAGGCTCCGAGACCCGAAACCAGGAACCAGGAACCGTTAACGGAAGAGCAAGCGGCAGTGACAACCCCGCATGCAGACATCCTGGCCTATGTAGGTGCCCTTGCCAATGCCAAATGCCGAGTGCCGAATGCCGAATGCCAAATTACAATTTCAAGTTCAACATGCCGGGGCGGAATAATTTCCTCGACGGCAGTCCCTCCTTTTTTCCTGTCCCTGTCCCTGGAACTCGTTCAACTGTGACTCTCTGGGCTCTCTGCTAACTGTTTCACATGATCCTTTGTCCCGACTTGCCATCCCCCGGCAGAGTCCGTGTTGCGCTTGAGGAATTCCTGGCTCGGCAAATTATTACCTACACACATGGCCTGCGAGTGTGGGCTACTCCAATTATAAGTCAATTAAATAGGTTAAAAGTTAGAAATAAACAGGCGGCAAGGGGACACATTTTGTCATGGCCCAATGAGCGGGAAACAATTTACGAGCGAGGCGAGGGATCAGGATCTTCCCAGGCAGAGGATTCTAGCCTTAGCTACCTGGGCCTCTTTAGGTTCTCCTCTTATGCAATCGCCTGATTCCCCACAAGCCTAGTTTATTTTTTATCAATCAATAAACGACACAATGCCGAGATTCATGCAAATTCTAAACTGATTCTCGCTCTCGGACAATTGGCTCATTGATCAATCATTTAAGCGACGCGAACCAAGAGCAAAGCAATCAAGTGATCTGTGAGCCTAATCGACACCGAAAGAAACCGATGCACACGGTCCGGTCTGAGGTCTGAGAGGAGGTAGTGTAGCCATCAAGTGGCAGCAAACGATTTTAATTCAATCGCACCAATTAGGCCAGAGCCGCAGGCGCCCCCGAAATGGTGCCTATATGCGCTCAATTAACTCAAATATCTAGAGATGTAAATAATCGCACTGCGGCTTCGACAATTTGCGTCACAGTTCCCTCGCTCTCTCTGGGAGCCATTGGTGCCACTCAGTAGCCACTGGAGCCCGAGGAATGCTCGAAAGCAAAGTTCAACATTTCGTTCGCCTCGCTCACTAATCTGTCGGGGTCAATCGATGTTAAGTAGAATCACGAATACCAAATTAATTGATGCCGTTGATATGCGAAGGCTTCCAGTGTTCAGTCTGCAGTCTTCCAGCTCTCAGAAGAACTCTTTCTCCCTCTCTGGAACTGATGATCCATCCATCTCCAGTTTCAGTGCCAGTTCCCCGCCCTTCGGAGATGTGTGTCAATCTGTGAGTGCGGCATCTATACGGGGACCACTTCTAGCGAGTGTCAAACGCGTAAATAATACTCGGTTCATGTTTTGAATTAATTTTAATTGAGATTCATTTGTAAGCAATCAGTTAGATTGCTCAGTCCGAGCTCTGGGCCAGCTTACAGATTCGGAAAGGCGCAGAAAGGCCACTGAGCACGTGTATGTATCTGATGGATGCGCGGCAGGTTTCCTCCTCTCCTCTCCCCTTTCCGGGATTATCAGAGGATCAGGCTTTAATAATTGACTAGGAGATCTTTAACTTTATGTTAAAACAATTTAGAAACAAGAAATATATGAATTATTATAGGCTCATGCTTTCAGGACATCCTGATCTTTATTTAAGATAAATCAAAGAATGGAAGTAAAATAATTTC
>VNJO01007217.1:0-54246 GCA_008042535.1 Drosophila tani
GACTAGGCGGGCTGGCGAGTTTGAGCAGCAGTTGGTCCAGCTTTCAGAGGCCGCAGAGCGACGGGAAGCACTGGTCCTGGCGACCAACACACAGATTACGCAGCGCCTGAGGCTCCAAATAGCTCAATTAGAGGTGAGTCTGAATTGAGCACTAATCATAACTATAAAGTTGCTCAATTGTTCGCTACATTCTCTTGTACTTTCCGCCATGTTAGACTTAGGTTTTCATATGCGGTGCCCCATAAAATGTATCAACATTACACCATTTTATTTAGCTGTGTCCTGTGTCCATTTGTGTCCATTTAATTTAACGCTAAAAGCTGTTGGCTTAAGGACAACCGATAATCTTTATAAGATCTCTAGAATCTAAAAAAATTAATTAGCCAGAGAGAATAATATGCAAGTAGAAGCGAATCTAATAAAATGCTCAGTTCTTTAGCGATTTTAGTCGTATAAATATCATTTTTTTTTAATATTCCATTGTTACAAAAAGTTGAAGATTTATTGCAGTAGTGTAATATATATTCTTGATCAGCATCACCAGCCGAGTCGATCTAGCCATGTCCGTCTGTCTGTCGGTTTCTACGCGAACTAGTCTCTCAGTTTTTGAGCTATCGGGCTGACATTTTCAGCATAGTCTTATTTTTTTAGCACGCAGTGTATATGTCGGATCGGCCGAAATCGGAATACTATATCCTGTAGCTGCCATAGGAATGATGGAATGATTACGGTTTTAATTTCATTAAGATCGGACAACTATATCATAGCTGCCATAGAAGCGATATTTTTTCAACATTACTAAATGGTTCAATTTTTAATGATCCAATTGCAGACGGCAAGGTAAACCGAAGTTGGCTTTCTTTCTTGTTTTTAGTTCCGTATAGGTAATAAGTCGGAACGGGTCAGATAGGACCACTATATCGTATAGCTGCTATAGGAACGATATTCGTTTTTTTAGAGATATCGTATTAAAACTTTATATAGGGCCAATTATTTAATTATAGCAATTAATTATAAATTTCAGCTATCTTATATTTGCCATGGGAACGATCGGGCCAAATTAGCAGATTTTCTTTGTTTTTAGAGATTTTGGATTAAAACTAAGTATATTATTCTTTAGTTTTATTTGTATTATTATCTGCAAGGGTATATAAACTCATTGTCTTGTCGAAGCTATCTTCCTTTCGTATTTGTTATGCTCTTGCCAGCGCTCTCACTTTTTGCGGAGAGGTAGCGGATCTTCAGGCAAACAATAAAAATCATTCACTTTTCTCTGCTCCTAGTATTGTCGCATCATGAGCCCTTTACATGGCGTTGTTATAGATCTGCAACGTACTGTTTCAATTAAATTATCATCGAGTATGCAATATTAAAATAAATAATAGTACAGCATATGATGAGTTTCAGCCAGAGAATCTCCCACCAGCTGCAGCATCTTAGGAGAGGAAGTGCTGAAAAGAAGTGAACCCCTCCTCAAAGTCAGCGATACGTTCAACCCTGTGTTGTGTAAACCTAACCTAGGATCCTGAAAGGTGCTCTGCGTGTTCTGCCTCTAAATGGTACAGCATTCTTTCGCACACTATTTTTAATCATGTATGTATACTCTGTCCACCCTTGGATCACTGGTGCGGATGTATTCCCTCCTTAATCGCTATCAATTCGGTGCAAAAATGGACACTTTTTAAAAATTTGTTGCGGCGAAACGGCTTAAGCTAGTTTATTAATATAAATAACATATAACAAGTAACATTTAGACAATTTTTCTAAAAATGTTTTACTGAAAAATATGTACAGGTATAGGAGTTATAGGGACTATCTCGTGGCTCCTTCATGCGGTGTACATCCTAACTGTCCACAGAATCGCCCGATATGAAAAAATTAAAATGCATTAGTTAAATGATAATTGTCCCGCGGTATCAACGTGAGTTTTTTTTTTCGATTTTTCATGAACGTTTGAAGTCGAAAATAAAAAAATACATGTATAAACAATAAAATTTAAAATACCGATGATACCTGGAGTATTAGTTCCAAAAGCAGTGTGCTAAATTTCAAAACGATTGGTCAAGTAGATTTTGAGTAATCGTGTACACCGACTTTGAAAATGGCACTTTTCAGGAGAACGCTTTAGAGTTTTGGCTACCCATATATTGAACATAGAATGACCTCCGTTCAACTACCCAATACTTCGTTGTTTTTGTTCCGATCGACATCAAACTTGGACTTCATATTCCTAGGATGTTGGGCATTCATAAGAAAAATTTTAAAAAAACATGTGGAAAAAATAAATACCCTGAAAATTAAGGTACACACCCTGAACGCCGAAGCTCTCGTTGCCAGCATGGATGACTCCAGCGTAGATGGCGATGCAAACACTTGCGCGGAACGAATAGTTGCAAGGACAAGGGCAGTCTTCGACGCAGCAATGGAGAGCTCTAGCAGAAGAGAGAGTGGATGGCGGCCGGTCCCCTGATGGAACGATGAGATAGCCACAGCCAGGGGGAATATCTGTCTCTTACACAAAGATGCCAGAGAAGCAGAGGACGCCTCACCAGGAATTATGTGAGTTCCGCTACAGGCCCAGTAAAAAGCACTCAAAGACACCATCAAAGCAAGCAAAGCCAGATGCTTCCAGGAGCTTTGCAAGGAGGCTGACCATGAACCATTCGGATCAGCCAACAAGCTCAGCAAGCAGCCGACCCCAAATGAAGAAGCCCAAATGGCCTCCATAGTGTCTACACTCTTCCCTGCTCAGCCACCACTAGTACTGTCTAGTGTGGCTGCTGGAGATGTGCTGCCTACCTGCAATCCAAGGCCCCTGGACCGGATGGCATGCCGAACACCGCACTGCATGCCATAATTGCAGCATACCCCGAGTGCCTGAGCGAACGGAGCGAGCATCCATCCTCGTACAGACCCCTATGTATGTTCAATACGACTGGGAAGATATTTGAGCGTATCATATGCAACCGGTTAGAGCTGGAAATCGAAGAACTCTAAGCGCTTTCGGACTACCAAATGGATTTCGGAAGAAACGCAGCACCATAGACGCCATTTGAGAGGTGACACAGCTGGCCGCTAAAGCCATTGAGAGCGATAGGTGGGAAGGTGGCTCTAAAAAGTACAGCCTTGTTTGCACCCTCGACGTTAAAAATTAACTCGGCTAACTGGAGCCTAGTACTGAAAGCTCTCCAGCGATGAGGCATATCCGACTACCTCATCCAACTTATAGCCGACTACTTTTAGGACCGCATCCTCATGTAAAGCTGTGAGGCTAAGAATCATGAGTACCAGGTGATCGGAGGCGTTTCCCAAGACTCAGTCCTGGGGCCCATCCAATGGAACGTCATGTATGCTGGGATCCTCAGACTCTCCCTACCTGATGGCTGCACCGTAGTGGGGTTCGAGGATGACATAGCGCTGGTTACGGTCGAGTAGCATCTGGGCGGCGTAGCCGATAAATGCAGCCAGTCGATTGAAGACTCAGTGATAACCAAATGAGTAAAGCTTGCGTTGTGGTTAAAACAATACTGATTTTATTGAGGAAACTTAACGGTATTTATAGCTATACAAGGTACATATGTATTTAGAATATGCCTACCATATGTCAACAAAATTGTGTATAAAGAGAAGTGTGGGTTACTGTGTATTATGATCTATGCAGAAATGGGAACGTTTTCCAGATGTTTGGACGTCTTAGTGGCTTCCGTCTTAGTGGCTTCCATTTGCTGTACTGCCGGCGTAGAATATATCCAATGATTACTATGATTGATATTGCTAAGGCCACATAAGCAGCTACTTGATGATGCTGCACAGTGCTGAAATGATTTTTCCATGTTTAGTATCCTTCAGATTGGCCAGCCTTTGTTTTAGGACATCTAATTCATCTAGTTCGGAGACTCGGATTGTAGTTTCTTGAGCTGATGTTTATTCTACGCCAAACTTGGTGATATTTTTGAGTTGCGTGCGGTGCAGTAAACCCGTTCCTTCAAGGTGTACTGTGGAAGGCGTTCCCTTGCACACAGCTTGAAGCTCTATGGGACTGTGGCGAGAGGAAAGTGATACTCACAGCGACAGGTTGTGTTTTCTCCGCGCTCCGAAAGTTTACCCGATTTAAGCCAGTGTAGCTACGGTCTTGACCTATAAAGTGCACTGTGTTTTAGTGTAAGACACTAATTTCCTATTTCTGAAATATTGCTTGTGCGAATGGTCGCTTCACACGCAAAGTATCAGGACTTTATCGAATTGGTACATAAAGGGTTCCTTTTGTTTTATGTTTGATATACAAATATCTGTACTTTTTGTCACATGTTAGGTTATGATACTAGCAGATATTTGCTATTGTTGAAATAAATAAAATCATAAACATAATTTCCTCACAAGTTAATTAATATCTTGCTGGGAAAGATATTTTGAGTAATAGTCAGAACTGTTTTCGTAAAAATCGCAGTTGTAAGACTACTATACTGAAGAAAATAGACAATAGGCACATTAGCGTGCTAACTCTGCTTGTCTACAGTAAGGCTTTCGACATAGTTGACCATCTAATTTTGTGCGCCAATTTAAAACAAGTAAGAAAGCTACAGTCGACTGTGCTCGACTGTGAGATACCCGGTACCTAAACGTTTACGCTTCACACTAAAAGGCAATTTAAAATTGTACAAACATTATAATAGTCTACTTCGATACTTCTTAAATCGCCTCTCGAATTAGCTCCCGACCTAAACAATTTAATGTCATACTTAAATATGAATGATACATTTTATAGGAACACATAAAAACCCGCTCGATTGGCGTCAAAAAATGAATTGTTAATTTTCATTTCTGCCATTTCTTGCTATATTCTTTTGTCATTTCTTCTGCAGTTGGCGCCATTATATAGCACGGCCAATGCTCGAATGCGCCACCTGTCGGCTACTGCCTTAGGGCAGTGTATTAAAATTCTAACCTTATTGCTAGCTTATCATCCGATTTTACTGAAATTTTCAGGAAACGTCCGCTCTATTTTATTCATTTATTGTATCTATTAACTTTAACACGAAAATAATGAGTATATCTTGTTTTACGATTTTTATGATTTTTGAGGGCGCAAGTGGGCGTGGCCAAATTTTAAAACAAACTTGATCCGCGTGTAACATATTTCAATGTTGTCACCAAATTTGGTAACTCTAGCTCTTATTGTCTCTGAGATCTGTTATTTCACACGGACGGACAGAGGTTGGCACTAACCCATAATACCCTTGTACCCTACTTTTCAAGTTCGGCTATGAGACTAATAAAAGACTACCTAGTTGGTTGCACCCAAAGTGTAGCCACAGAATCTGAGACGCTTCGTGGGCGAAGAATAACTGCTGGCTTGTAAATTCTAAAAAATATATGATAATAGGCAAAAGGAAAATTATCACATCATCTCTGCGAAAGATCAGGTTCGATTATTGTGAAATAGAGTCGAAAATGTCGATCAAGCTATTAAACCTCAGTATCATGATAAATTTCACTGATTCCTAGGATATCCACATTAATTGCTCGGTAGGGAAAATGTACTGACAATTAAGACAGATAAGGCATGTCCAATATCTACTGCTGATTCAAACCAAACAAGTAAGAAATCTACAGCCGAGTGTGTTCGACTGTGACATATCCGGTACCCAAATTTTCACATCCCGAACAAACACTCTGTCAAATTAGAACAATCGTTAATGAAAACTAACAGCAATGAAAATTACGCTTTTTAAACTATTTTTAAGCTTAATTTTGTTTTTCACTTTTTTTTATTCAATTAATACATTTCAATTCCGTTCTACCGAAGTTGGGCGATGCAACGAAATTGAGCAAAGTGAATTTTGATATTTTTGTAATTTCTTGCTCACGATTTTTCTGTTCTGCAGTTTTGGCGCCATTTTTTTTGTCAACATAGAAAATGGCCGCTTCATATATAATATAGGTAATACCCCAGTTGTCTAAGCGCCCGATAAATTTAAATTTTACAGGATGGTCAATACTTAACCAAAAACCGAAGTTTTTTTTTTTTTGCATTTTTATGTTACTATCTTTTTATAGTAACCAAAAAAGGAAAATATTAAAAAAATATATATAAACGTTTTGATCGCGGCCAGAGTTCGAACCTACGACCCATAAGGCAACAGGCTATGCAGCTTGTAATGGCATTATTATTGCTATATTTTTGCTAATATCTCTCATGTTTATCATACGATTATACTCAAATTTTTAGGATACGTCTGCTCAGGCCTATCCATTTATTTTATCTATTTACTTGAACCCGAAAATAACGAGTACCTTGGCTCAAACGAGCCTTCATTGGGTCGGAGATTTCTCCTTCTGCCTGTTACATACATTCTCGGTTGGCACTAACTTATAAGTACCCTATGAGTACCGGTGTAAAGAGGGCTGACAAAATCTCCATTGATTTCCCCCCTATTATAATAAAATTGAATTAACCGTAGCGTATTAAATATAAAGGATAATATATTCCGTTATACAGAAATCTTTAAAAACAACGAAAATCGGCACATTTGGACCGATCGTTCCCATGGCTTCTACAAAATATAGTGGTCTGATTCGAATGAAATTTAAAATGTACGACTTAAATTAAAAGACGAGTTTCAATCTGATATCTTTTAAAACAACGAAAATCTGATCATTTGGGCCGATCGTTTCTATGACCGCTATAAGATGTAATAGTCCGATTTGAAAGAAATTTAATAAGTATGGGTTTCAATAAATTAAAAGACAGTTACCTAAGTTTCACTACGATATTTTTAAAAACATCTAAAATCGGCTCATTTGGTTTGATCGTTCAATAATAATAATATAATATATAGGATATTGTGGTTCGATCTGGCTTCCGACTTATAAGCTAAGGGAACTAAAAATGAAGACTATCTGCAAAGTTTCAATCAGATAGCTCAAACACAGACAGACAAGGCTGGATCGACACAATACTTACAATTATAAACTAGTTAATATAATGTAAAGCGAAACCAAAACACACTTTAATCTAATACTGGATTTATACTCACACTCGACTTTAAGCATTCATATTGACACATGACCATCCCTGTATATACATATAATATACTAGGCGTTTTTTTAAACAGATAATAGCGCCACAGATTGAGGCATCTAATTGCTTCCTGGCCTTCTCAATGCAAAGTTTTATATTCCTCAAATTCCTAATTATTTTATTTGGCCTACCAATTTAATTATTAGAACTTTATCTGCTCTTCTAAACTCATGGATTCGAATTTTATGTACATTATTGTTCTTGGCGGGATGTATGTTTTTTAAATATGTGAAGAAAATGTAATAGTCAATTCACACTACAGACCATACACCATGACGGTGCGTTTAAATTTTCCGTGCCAAATTTTCTAAAAATATTCCAGCATTCATTTGTGATGTTCCAATCTTAAGCTCTTTCCCTGCACGTATTTGATATTTTTGTTTTACCACTATCCACAACGCAGAAATAAAAAAACAACGTCAAGATGCCGGTAAAGGTAATTTATATTTTATTTCTATATCAAAATGAGATGGTCACTGTCACCTTCCCAGGCCGAGTTGTGCTGATGTGATCGTGGCCGCCGCTACCGGTGCTTTTGAGGCTGGCATCTCCAAGAACGCCCACACCCTTGACCACACTGTGCTCGCCATCAGTAGATTGTCGGCGGGATGAAGATGGACTCGTCCGATCCCCCGTACATCCAGAACAACTAAAACAAACCAGCCGGCATCTTCGTCCACATCTCCGGCCTGCACGGTAACAACATGCTTGAATCCTCTACCTATGTAACATGATTCAAGGGTGGAGCACAAAGGAGATAACGCCAATGGCAAGAACCTGATCGATTCCCTTTATTCTATTCCTGCCCAATGCCCGTCCCACCGACATGGCCACAATACAGAGCAGAAATAGCAGGGAGCACATTAGCAGTCTAACAACAGCAAGAGCAGCAGCTGTCCTGCGCAAGATGTTGAATAAAAACAAAATTGGTTCCATCGTAAGGTGTTTCGTCGGATACAACTGTAGCATGTAACATCAATTAAATTTACCTTTTTATTAAATAATATTATTTGGATATGATTCTTTACTTTGCACTTGGTCGTGCAATGTGAAGACGAATTCCATTATTCGTCTTCTTCTCATTGTTCCCCTGAAGACCACTGTTGTGTTAATATCGAATACCGACTGGGAAACAGCCTGAGATAGAAACATCACAAATGGATGGTGGAAGATTTGGAGAAAATTTGGCACGGCAAATTCATACTCTAGTGTGAATTGACTATTAGTCGTATAGGGAACACCCCAATTAAAATAAACGGTATTTCTGAATTCGAAATACTGAAATTGTAGTTTTTGGTACAGTATTTTTAATCGTTATCGGCGAGGGAGTGCACTCATATCTGTGCCGAAAGATACTATAAATAAATAGTAAACAAAAACTTAAACGTGAGTTGGGTTTATGGACTTCTCGATATAAATTGTATTAAATATTTTAATTTATCTTATAAAATAAATAAATTTCAAGAAGTGGATATTTAATACATTTTTCAATGGATTCCATGGAGCATCACAAGCAACACCCAGCAAAAAGTTCTGCGGATACTATTATTGGTATTAAACATGGCAAAGTTGCTGAATTGATTGACAATATTCGACAACAACAGCAAAATGCAGTTCTTAATAGGAAAATGGCACCATCCATACCACCAAAACCACAGAAAAAACGAACTGAAACGCCGCAAGTATGTGAACAATTTGTTGATGATTCTACATCTGTGCATCTGTACACACACACACACACTAGAAACTGATGGGAAGTTCCCACATACATACTTATGTATCTAGCAAAAACACCTTTCAACAAGGTGAGATACAAGTGACGATAGGAACTTCAACTCAACAGTACGCACTGGTTTTTAAATCTGAGGGGCTTATAAACGATGGTTCTATGGAAATTTGTAAGGACGCCATGGCTAGAACTGCTGCAGGGGCACACAGATTTAAAAACCAGTGCGTAGATCATTTAGTTTTTGTCCAATTTAAGTGTCTGATACCTCATTTTGTTGGAAATTTCATTGGTAATAAAAAACAAAGTTAAAAGTTAAACAAATATTTTTTTTAATGTTTTAAACTTAAAAATAGATACGTAACCTCAAAAAGTTAGCAAATTTATATAGGGTTTTTGCATTTTTTCGCTTCCGTTGACCTTTTTTACAGCCTAAAGATGATAAGATTGCATGAATCGTAATAAGATTAGTCTTCATTGTACTTGTTAAGGACTTTTGTTTCGCTGAAATACGTTGATTTCTGTAGGCTTATGCTTAAATGCAGACAAAAGTCAAAATAACCTTAAAATTTTTTGTTTTTCATAAACTTTTGGACGCCATATGGTTAAAGGGGAGTTCCGTTATCCTTTTTCCAGATTGTCAGATTAGGCCTAAAATAAGAAAAATTCGAAAAGTAAGGCAACTGTGCCAAGACTTTTGTTTCACGAAATACGTTCATTTTATGTTTAAGTTTAAATAGTTTTAAGGACGTTAAAGAAAAAGTATTAAAAAATAGTGCCAATTAATACACAAATGTTTAACTCAACTATATACAAAAAAAGGGAATCATTTAAATGCTGCATACGACTGGGAATAACGTTAAAAGTTGAAATTTGCAACTGTGCCAACACTTAAGTTCAGCACTGTATATATTCTTCCTCAGCATCCGTCTGTCTGTCGATTTCTAAGCAAACTAGTCTCACTTTTTGAGCTATCGAATATCTATTTTGAAAATCTTAGCATAGTTTTATTTCTTTTGTAAGCAGTTTATATGCCAGAACTGCATACATAGCTGTCATAGAAACGATCGGGAAATTACTAGAAAAAAAATTCGAACTTATCTGTTTTTCAACGTATTTCGACATATAAACGATTTCAGAATTAGAGTTTTAATTTTATTTAGATCGGTACATTTTATCAAATAGGTATTATTATTTTTGAAATTTTACCAAAATAAATGGATATTCAGTTATTCAATTTACAGCAAGGGTATACAAACTTCGGCTTACCGAAGTTAGTTCCTTAGTCAGGAAAGACGGATTTTTCTATGAAATCGGTCTTACAGTAAGCGGACTACTTCTGATTATTTTCTGACCCAGATTTAATTCAAACAAGAAAGGAAGCTAGCTTCGGTAAGCCGAAGTTTGTATACCCTTGCAGTCTGCAATTGGATCATTAAGTCGATCCATTTTAATAAAATTAAAAAAATATCGATGTTTTTACATTTTATAACATTTACCTACACATTTTACATTTTACCTTTTCGTATAAATCAACCGATCGCTTCTATGGCAGCTATACATTTGTCAGATCTTAATGAAATTAAAACTGTAATTCTAGAACCGTAAAAACAGCTTTATCTTGTAATTTTATAAATACGTTGAGAAACAAAAGTATTAATTTGTTTTCATTAATATTCCGATCATTCCTATTGCAGCTATAGCGGTCCGATATTCATGAAATTTAAAACGTATAGCTATAATATAATTAAAGGATCACATATTAAATTTGAGCCCAATATCTTAAAAAATAGCGAAAATATAAGATTTTTGCCCTATAGTTACTATGACAGCTTTAAGATATAGTGGTCCGATTCCGGTCATTCCGAAATGTACACAAGCTGCAATAAAAAAAAACTATCTGCAAAGTTTCATTTAGATAACTCATAAACTGAGAGACTAGTTTGCGTAGCAACGGACAGACGGATATGACTAGATCGACTCAGGTGGACTTTTAAATTAGGCATTCTTTTCGTTAAATCTTAGAGGCTTAGAGGTTAAAGCGTATGCTTAGAAAACCAGAAAGCTGAAGATGGAATTCCACCCGGAGCTAATTTTTTGCAAATTTGTATACCCCTATATACAGTAGCGGACATAGAATTCCGGACACCTAGGTATGGCCTCTATATGTAAACTTTGAACGGGCTTAAAATTTGTAAAAAAGGTTCAATCGGTTTGAATGTTTTTTCGTGTTATCTTGTAAGTATTTAGTATTAAAATACCTCCCAGCTTATCGTGTTCTAAGCTTTTCGGGTGAAAAAAAAAGTGAAACATGTCGAAAATGACTGAAGCTGATAAAGGTGCCATATTGGCTTTGCGATCGGAAAATTTAAGCCGCCGCGATATAAGCGCTAAAGTTGGCTTTAGGAAATCTTCTGTCGGAAATTTCTTAAAGAATTTCGAAAAAACCGGAACTCTGAAGCGAAACCCTGGGACAGGAAGAAAGAAGAAGACCAACGACCAGGAAGATCGGATTATAAAGCGCTTATGCATGGCTAATCGATTCAAAACTGCAGAAGATACAAGATTCGAGTTTGTTCAGTCGGAAGGAGTCGATATTAGCACTCGAACAGTACGAAGACGCCTTCAGGATGCAGGACTTAATGGGCGCAGACCAGCAAAAAACCGGTTTTAACCGCTAAAATGCGTCAAAAAAGGCTACAATGGGCTAAAGAGCACGAATCTTGGACCTTGCGGCGTAAAGTCGGAGAGAGATTCAAAAGTGAGTGCCTACGATGGACGGTCAGGCATGGTGGATCCCGTATGGTCTGGGGATGCTTTTCTTACTTTGGAGTTGGAGATCTGGCACTAATTGATGGAACAGTAAACGCCAAAAAGTATCAACAAATTTTGGACGACCATCTTGTACCATCTATTGAGGAGCATCTTTCGTATGCCAATGAAATAATTTTTCAAGACGACTCTGCTCCTTGCCATCGTGCAAAATCGGTAAGTTATATTTTTTTTTTAATTCCTTTATTTATTGTGTAAGTGATACCCAAGCTCTTAATTTTTTAATATTTTTTTTTTTTTTTTAGATTACAAAATATTTGAAGCGGGTTGGAATATCTTCGTTGGACTGGCCAGGCAATAGTCCTGATTTAAACCCAATTGAGAACCTTTGGCATATTTTAAAGATTAAAATAACAAAGAAGAAACCCAAAACTGTAAAAGAGCTTGATTCAATTGTGGAAAATGCTTGGTACAACGATATAACCGTTGAAACAATCCAACATCTAGTGGATTCTATGCCGACACGGATAAAGGCGGTCATAAAAAACAAAGGAGGTCCAACAAAATATTGAAAGAAAATTTTTTATGCAGTATAATGTTCAATTAAAAAACACTATTTTCAAATAATTTGTAACTTACTTTCTAAATAAAAAAATTGTTTGAGTTCCTCAGTTTTTGAAAAAGTATCAAAATTTTAATTTATGATTTAAAAAAAAAACCCTCACTGGAATCGAAATAAAAGTTGTGCTGGTTAGAAAATGCAATGAAATGCAATGAAACAATGAACTCAATTTAAAAAAATTTACGAAATTTTTTTTGCCTTTCCGGATTTCTTTGTCCGCTACTGTATAGGGGACAAGGATATTATAAGTTAGTGCCAACTGAGAATGTATGTAACAGGCAGAAGGAGCCATCTCTGACCCTATAAAGTGTATATATTCTTGATCAGCGTCACCAGCCGAGTCGATTTAGACATGTCCGTCTCTCTGTCCGTTTGAAACAATAGATCTCAGAGACTATAAGAGCTAGAGTTACCAAATTTGGTGACAACATTGGACTCTGTTGCATGCAGATCAAGTTTGTTTTAAAATTTGGCCACTCCCACTTTATATAAGCAATAGTCGTGATTTTCGGCTTAAAGTATATAAATAAAATAAAAAAGGTAGGCATTCGCGGACGTTTTCAGAAAATTTGAGTAAAATCGAATGATGAACATGGAAGTTATTAAACGATAAAGTTTCTGTGTAAAGTCGTTCCGTTGTTGGCGGGTTCTGGTGGAAACCCGAGTCAAGCCACTTGCCAGATGATTTGTGCACGCAGTAAGTTTTTTATTGTAGGTCGCTTTTTGTTTGTCTATTTCATTTTTTACTGCAAGATTGCCGAGATCCCTATGGATGTTTTGGTTGCGAATATACCATGGTGCCCAGTAATAGTTCTCAGGGTTTTTGATTGTACGCGCTGTATGATGTCTATGTTACTGCTGCTCGCTTTCCCCCACAACTGGGAGCCATATGTCCAGATAGGCTTGAGAGTGGAGTTGTAGAGCAAGACCTTGTAGTCCAGACGCAGTGGCGATCGGGCTTTTAAAATCCAGTGGAGGCTGTTGGCTTTTAGTTTTAGATGGAGTTTCTTGCATTCGATGTGTCTTCGCCAGGTTAGTCGACTGTCGAGGTGGACGCCGAGATACGTTGCTTCCTTGACTTGGGGAATCTGCTTCGATAGTGTACTCGTCAGATGTTGTTGCGTTGCACCTTACTGCGAAGACTCTGTTATAAAGATACGACTTGAGTGGTTTATGAGTGTATGTAGGCAACTGTGTTTTGATTTTATGCATGAGGCCATTTAGCCAGACTCGATAGAAAGGTTGAGATACATCGAGAAATATTGCGCTGCAGTATTCCCGATACTCGAAGACTGTGCGTATTTCTGATGTAACTCGGTTGACTTGTTCGATGGTTCCATGGTTTTGACGGAAGCCAAATTGATATATACTAGAATATACATCGCGATAGATATTTTAAATCGAATGAGTCTTCGCAAGGGTGGCGCGAGAGGAAGAAAATATCTGATAATACCCCGCGACCCTTGCTAAATAGAGACAGGCCATTGGAAACAAAGCCGTATAACAGCATTTTCGTGTGGGGAAAAATTAGTTTATTTACAATACAATTAATGAAGATCCAATTATGTGTGATCTTGACCATAAAATTTAAAAAACAAGAAAGGAAGCTAACTTCGGCAAGCCGAAGTTTGTATACCCTTGCTGTCTGCAATTGTATCATTGAAAGTCGATCCATTTAAAAAAAAATTGAAAACTATCGAACTTTGTAAATTTTTATAACATTTATCTACTCATTTTTCATGTAGAATTTTACATTTTCATACGTTTCTATGTCAGCTATATTATATAGTTGTCCGATCTTAATGAAATTAAAACCGTAATTCTAAAACCGTTAAAAACAGCTACATATATCTCAAAATTTATGAAAATATGTTGAAAAACAGGAAAGTTTTTTTTTTTCTATTAATTTGCCGGTCATTCCTATGGCAGCTATAAGATATAGTAGTCCGATTCCATCCGTTCCGACATATATAGTAAGTGCAATAGAAAGAAGACTATCTGCAAAGTTTCATTTAGATAGCTCAAATATTAAGAGACTATTTTGCGTAGCAACGGACAGACAGACGGACATGGCTAAATCGGCTCGGCTGGTGATGCTAATCAAGAATATATACTTTATGGGGTCGGAAATGCTTCCTTCACTGCGTTGCAAACTTCTGGTCAATATTATAATACCCTGCAAGGGTATAATAAAAAATATTTAAACAAAATATAGGCTTAAAATATCTGATTTCACAGGGATATAAGCAAATAAATCGAACAAATTACTTAAATTATGATTTCCAAAGCAGCGGGGCCAGCTCCCGATGCAGAGGCTGCAGCGGCTGCTACTGCCACTGCTGGAGCGCTGTTTTGACCGGAGGTCATCTTTGTGTGTTTGGTCTCTTCCGTCTGCTGCTCCACCACATTTAAAAATTGAAAATATAAATTGATAAATAACAGTTATTTTCGATTTTTCATTGTAAAAATTACAAATAACAGTTATATAAAATTGAAAAAAAAAAATTATTTTTAACTTTTTTTTATTAAAAATAAAAAATAACAGTTAAAAAAGGTTAATAAAATAAAAATTGCATATAAAAATTTATCCTATTTCTGCAAAGTCCTTCCGAAAATAAGGTAAGCGTACTTTTCCTATTGTCGCAGTCATTTTTTTTTTTGGTCCAATTTTTATTTATCTTATAACTGTTATTTGCGATCTCTGGAGTTTTGTGCTTGGCACTTGTATCATTTTAAATAACCGACAACTGCCATATACAGTGTTCAGTCCAAATCACCGAAATAGTAAACACTGCCATACAAACATGCTATTCGCACTATAAATTATATAAAGGACACAATTTATTTGAGCAATTTCATAAAGATTGGTTAAAATACCACTTGCTCTATTTAAATTATACAGCACTAGTGGCCTGGTAAGTGCTTCGCTACGTATACAATGAAATATAAATTATAAAATTTAATACAAAACATTTGGATACATTTTTCCATTTTGAGTATAAATAACCAAACGGTTGAAGGTACCGACTCTGGAACACGCAACATAAAGTTGGCCATGTGAAAAACACGATTCTTCCAAATTCATACCGCAAACCTTAAGTGTTTGCCCTTGGGCCTTGTTGATAGACATCGCAAATGATAACCTCACAGGATATTGCAATCGTTTGAACTCAAATGGGACATTAGTTGGAACCATTGGGATACATGGTATGAAACAAACTTCTCCTTTTGATTTATCTGATAAGATAGTAGCTTCAATCAAATTTGGCAATAACTTTTTCACTGCCAATCTGGTGCCTTCACACAGTTTTGGAGGATTAATATTTCGCAATAATATAATCAAAAAACCAACTTTCAGATTCAAGCATTGCATACCACCCGGTTCCAATGAATTTAAAAATTCAACTTAAAAATTTGTTGCATCGTCTTGATTCATAACACTGTCAATTGATTTATATGTCGTAACTACGCCTGGCAGTTTCGCTTGAATTTGAAAATTAATGGCATTGATATGAATGTTCTTTGGTGCTAAAATGGCGCGTTCGCTCAACCAATAATGATTTCTGTAATTTTGAAGAATATTGGGAAAAACATATTCAATCAATTCGATCAATCCGTCGGTACGCATCGGACCTAAGTTATAATACTTGCTTCAGGGTATTATTATTTTTACAAATTGATCGTTAAATATATACAACTATCATGGTGCAGTCAGCTTTGCTTGCGGTGGATAATTTGGCGTGTAGATATATGCGCATATTTGGAGGATAGCTATGCATATCCGGTCATTGAAGTGGATTAGGCTCTGCGTTGGTTCTATATTTAATGGGTTAGTTTTATATATATAGATGATGCATAATCTTCTCCCCCTTCCACTTTTCCATAACCCAGCGGCTGAGACTTTGAAACTTTGACAGAGCTTATTTGTGTTGTGTGTGTGTATTGATATAATTCAAATTCATTTTATTGTTAGGTTTATTCCGAGGTATAGAGAAGGAGAGAGAGAGAGCAGAGCAATCTTATGGTATAATTTTAGTGAATTATTATTTTGACTTTAGGCTGTAATAAGTTTTTTTTTTAAATATACCTAGAGCTTTGGGGCAACCAGCAAATGAATCCTTGAAATGTCCGAATTCACACAATAAAATATCGTGTTGCTAATTGACCCAGATCAGTGTTTTTTGCCGTTGGAAAAGAATGGGGGAAATTTGTTGATTTTCTAAAATCGATTAAAAATAGTAAAAAGTTAAATATAAAATATAAAATTAAATATAATCTTTGTAATGGAGAGATCTATATGTTGGCGAAGTCATATCGATTGGTTAAACCGTTTAGCGTCCAGAATTGGGGGCATGTTTGAGGACTAAATAAATAAGATATTTTAACAGGGTCATTGAAGTGGATAGGGTGTGCGTTGATTCTTAGATTTAATGGGTTAGTTTTGTATATAAAGATACAAAATATCTTAGATTCTTAGATTTAATGGGTTAGTTTTGTATATAAAGATAAAATATATAATGTATTTAAAATATTATATGTGAATTATATTAATTTTTGTTCAAAATATTTTTCTGATATGATAATATTTGTCTTACAGGTTCCTTCAAGTAAGCAAGTGACTTGTTCCCGGGAACCGCTCTATTCACAGCCTCTTCTTGGAATGGAAAAGCCCTTGCTTTTTCGAAAACAACACTTACGTTCGTCCGAATTAAATCGTGATGATAATAATATACTTAATACGAAATCGACATTGGATAATCCGGCTATATTGGAACAGCAGTTGGAAGCTTTAGCTTATCACAAACTTCAAATGGAAAGGAAAGGTCTTTTGGGAATGCAAGTTCAATCAACATCAATAATTCCAAAACTGTCATCGAATTCATTAAGCAATAGCGTACTATATACCAATATTACCTCAACACCTTCTAGAAGAGGATTACATTTTGAAGATTCAACAACGCCGATGTCATCTAAGACTTGCTCAAATGTTGATGATGCAGGTACTCTAATAGTCTGTTTCCAGTGCTCCCTAATTGGAACAGTCAACAATTTTTAAAACTTATGTTTGGAACGCACATTAAATTTTTAATGAAAACTGCTTTGTAAATTAATGTTCTGTTAGAAGCAGTGTTGCCAAATCAGCCTTTTCCCCGTAATTTTTCGCTTCTTTTTTATGAATTTTTTATTTATTTAATTGATTGAATACAAATTGATTATGGATAGCTAATTAAAAAATTAAATAAAAGATTTAAATTGCGGCGCGAAATAAATTTAAAAATTATTCGGCAACTCTAGCATTTAACTCCTACTGTCTGGCAACTCTCTATGATCGGCGCCAATCAGCTGTTGAAATGTCAACTTGTAAAAATTTAATTTAAATCGCTAAAATTTAAAATTAAAATTCTCAAAAATGCGTTTAGCCAGGCTATTGGCTATTGAGAAGCTACGGCGACAAAAAATCAGAATAGAGACCATGCATCGAAGGCTTTTTAGATGCGCAAATGATCCATTTTTCCTTATTTTGTGCGTAATGTTATGCTAAATTATTTAATTGAAAAAAAAAAAAACGTTTGTATAATAATCGTGTTAAAAAGAGGACCTTCCAAAGGATCTTTCTTTTGATCAAGGAGGATATCTATCTCATCATCAAAGAAAACCCCACTTCATCCAGTTGAATAGATCGGAGCAAAGCCTGAAGAAATGCAAGCAACATGCCTCCTTCACTGCGTTGCAAATATCATCGTATAATACCCTCTGCAATGGTATAGAAACTTGAACGCCTTTTTTTAGTTTTTTTTTTTTTATAAAGTTTTTTTTTTGTGTTTAAGCTCCGTACTTAGACACGCGAGCAGCGTTTCTAAGCAGTGGGAGAGAGCGAGAGGTCAATAGTCGAGAAACACGGGGTGACAAACAGAATAAAAAATTGATAAAACAGGGTATTGGTATATTGGTATCACTCTCTCTTACTGTTTCTTCACACAATTCAAAAATATAGATCCCGACAAACACAATAATGTATTCAAAAGCCGAGTCCAGGCGTTTAAAAGAGCAGATAAAGTTATAGTAATTAAATTGGTAGAGTCCAATTCAATGATAAGGGATTTGGGCAATATTAAACATTTGCATAAATAAAGGTCTGGAAGGAAGTAGGTCCCTCGATGGACAAAACCGTCATTGTCAAGCTGGATAAGGACATGTTCAACAATGGACAAAACCGGGCGCAGGAGCAGTACCAACTCTAACCAAATGTATGCCAGCACAGATATGGTGTACAATCAGAGCTCGCATCCATTAAGATCGAAGTAACCTTAAATAATTTCACCAGTCCAACAATTTGGTGGCAGCAGGAGTAGCTGCAGCAACCACCGCCACCACCCAGATGGTGGTTAATTCCATTTGGTAAGAACAGAATCACCAGCACTTGTCCTCGTTGTCGATCCAGGAAAGAATGTTGGACAAGTAACAGGGAGAAAAAGAGGCGGTCGTGCATGGTCGAAAGAATCTGGGCGACGGCGTTCGTGGTCAATGTGCGCAAATGAGCTATTCCAAAACGAAACGGCAAGGAATATAAAACAGCTGATTTAAAATACGTATGACCGCAATATTGCCGAAGAGCGTTTTAAGAAGCGGTTACACTGGAAAAAGATTAAATCTTTTTCGGGTTGCGAACTGTTTTAATGTCTGCGTACTTGGCTTTAATTGCAATTTGTATGATAATCTTGGCGTTTTTTTTTTTCAATTTTATTTTTGCAAAAAATACAGCTTTGTTTTCCACCCTTGTCCTGCTGAAAACAGTTTTTTTTTTTCAGCAAAAGTTGGCAACACTGGTTAGAAGAATAAGAAAATACATATGTGCGTCGAATTTTTTAAGTTTTTTTTTAAACTTTAAAACTTTCTGGAAGAGTAATATTTAATTTCAACTTATTTATGCGCACATTTTTATTAAATGTACATTATTTATTTCAGAGTCTAGAAACCATAAATTGCTTTCGGTGTGCACAAATACATCATCGAAAGGTAAAGATAGAGAGGAGGATGTGCCACCACCGCCGAGTCCCGTGAGTGCAGTTAGCTCCTCTTACAGTGAGCTACGACGTGCGTCCAATGTGTTCAACAAGTCCCCAATGGATAATAAAAACCAAACATACGCCAATCAATACCCAATTCAACAACAAAATGGTGCCATAATTAAGGTATGTGACATTAATTGCATAATAAAAAGAAAATCAAGAATAATAGGCATTGGTGGTCAACATTAGCACAGCCAAAAATTGATAACGCATGATGCATCAGAATTCTCAAGTCTAAATTAAATTGAAAACATTAAATGTTTTTCTTTAACTTATCAATGTTAACATGGACACCACATTATTTATTTATTTTACAATATCAAATAAATGCTACAATTATTACCTCCAACCAAATGTGGAGTAATTTTTATAGATGTGCTCCGACTTACATCAGGTGAGTGGAGGCAAGGATTTTTTTGTTTTTTTTTAACTTTGCTGTTATTTATTGAATCTTCTCCTTTTTAAGACTAACAATAAGTGTGTCAAATCTTATATTAATAACCTAACTAACAGTCACACGACTGACACAGGGTTATATGGCCCTGAAAATTATTGCTGGGTTGGAAGATCGTTTTGTTGTAGGCGGGTTCTGCTGGAAACCCGAGGTAAGCCTCTTGCCAGATGATTAGGGTACACAGTAAGTTTTTTATTGTAGGTCGTCTTTTGCTTGTCTATTTCATCTTTTACTGCAAAAATTCCGAGATAACTATGGATGCTTTGGTTGCGAATATACCATGGTGCTCCAGTGATAGTTCTCATGATTTTTGTTTGCGCGCGCTGTATGATGTCTATGTTGCTGCTGCTCGCGTTTCCCCACAGCTGGGAGCCATATGTCCAGATAGACTTGACAGTGGAGCTGTAGAGCAGGACCTTGTAGTCCAGACGCAGTGGCGATCGGGCGTTTAAAGTACAGTGGAGGCTGCTGGCTTTTAGTTGTAGATGTAGTTTTTTGCATTCGATGTGTCTTCGCCAGGTTAGTCGACTGTCGAGGTGGACGCCGAGATACGTTACTTCGTTGACTTGGAGAATCTGTGTACTATTCAAGGATATTGGGGAGCATCTTTGCCTGTTGAGAGTAAAAGTTATGTGTTTACGTTTTTTTTCTATTATTTTAATAAGCCAGTCAGATAGGCACATCTCAACTACCAAGAGGTGACTTGCTAGTTGGGTTGTGCTCGGGTTGGGCACCTCGAGCGACTTAGGATCGCAGTGTCATCAGCGAACGTGGATGTTGTTCGCCGCTCGTTCGTAGGTATATCCGCTGTATAAAGGACGAACAGGGTAGGCCCAAGTGCGCTGCTTTATGGAACTCCAGCTTTGATAGTGTTCTCGTCAGTTGTTGTTGCGTTGCACCTCACTGCGAAGACTGTGTTGTAGACTCGATGTAGACTCGATACTGCGCTGCAGTATTCCCGATGCTCGAAGGCTGTGCGTATCTCTGATGGTATTCGGTTGACTTGTTCAATTGTGCCATGGTTTCGACGAAAGTCAAATTTATGAGCCATTGTGTGCTTCCAGGTATGGTATTATGCGTTTGGACAGACATAATAATAAACTTATTGGTCTGCAGGATGAAGGGATTGTGTGGTCTTTTCCGGGCTTCGGTATCATTATGATGATAGATGATGATATGCCGCGGCATATAATTCCATTGAAGATTTTACAAATAACCTTAATAGCAGAGTTTGGATGTTCAATTATCATTTTTGGAGTTATTAAGTCACCGCCTGGAGCATTTTTTGGTGTCTGGTAGACCCTATGTACAAACTACGAAGTTTATTATCCGATCTTTCTCAAACTTTCAGAAAACGACCGCACAATCCAATTTATTAAGTTTATGTATTTACTTTAAATCGAATATTACGACTAAAGTTTATTTAACGTTTTTATACCCTTGCAGAGGGTATTATAATTTTGACCAGATGACATGGCTAGATCGACTCGGCTGGTGATGCTGATCAAGAATATATATACTTTATGGGGTCGGAGATGCCTCCTTCACTCCGTTGCAAACATCTGGTCAAAATTATAATACCCTCTGCAAGGGTATAACAATTTACATCCAATCAAAAATATCGGAGGTCATTGTATGGAAAATATATTTAAAAACACTCAGTTAAAATTTGAATGCGATCGGTCACTTTCTCGTTGAGTTATGATACCACCAATTTTAAAAGACGTCGATTCCAAAAAACACGTTTAAAGTTTCCTCATGCCGTAGAACACTGCCATTCAAAAACTATTCAAGATATGACATGGCCGCATTCACATAATATTTTTCCAAGTATAAACTATCAAATTAGCAAAAAAAAAAAAAGTAAGGAAAATGTTACACTGGTAAGCGGAATGATAAAATATTTCTTCCAAACGTCGGGAAGGGATATCTGAAAATGTTTTGACAGTGATTTACCCAGCGCTTTACCACAATTTTCTAAATGAGTAAGGATAGGATGAGGTAGTGTCAAAATTAACAAATGAATTTGAAGTTTTGAAAAATTTTGCAAATAAATTTGCAATATCTGACTCATTGGAGGCGGAAACCGTACCGTTTTTAAGTGAAGACAAGATTGAAATGGTTGAGATTTCGTTTTCAATTAACAAACGCATAAAACTGCTTAGACTTATCCTGAGTAACTCATTTCTATTAAGTGAAGTAATTTTTGTAGCATTCGGAATTGTGAACTAAGAAATTTGAACGAACAGTTAAGTGTTTTGAATGAGTCTACACAGAAATAAGAGGGTCTAAACATTCAATTTACTACTCAAATGGGTCTTGACGTCATTCTCGGAAGCATCTGTTGAGTCTGAAGACAAGAACCAACTTTTTGCGGGTAACACCAACTCAAGGTTTCGGTCTCCTCGGCGCTACTTCGTCATTTGAAATCGAGTTACTACATGGAAACTTAAATATCTTGAATCAGTACGAATCAGTGCGATCAGCAATTCGCGCACCAATATGACCCATGCTGTGAAATAAAAATAAAATAAAATAAATGCGACGGCGGCAGTAATACAAGAGATTGGTTTTGAAGACGATAAAATATATTTAATATTTCGGGGCGAAGAACCGTTCAAAGCAGGAAATAGGCGCTAAAGTTGGGAGTTGATCGTACAGCAAAGTTCATCATCGAGATGGTACTGATCGAAACGTGTCTGGATCTTGGCATATAATCGATGCTTTATTTTCTTATGATAATTAAAATAAATTAACCCGATTATGACCCCGAGTTAGCTAGAACCTTTCAATATTATTCAAATTAAGCAAAAATTTATCGCTTAGTTGCTAAAGAGTTTTTTAATGATTAATTTCAGAATATTGTTCAGCCAAATGCCAACCCAAACAACTATTATAGCTACGGTGGAGTATCACAGGTATTAAAAAATGCTTTTAAAAATATTTCTACAAAATAAATAAACAAAATTAAGCATAATTAAAATAACAAAATAATTAATTATGAAACATATTGTATAAATTTCTAATAGAGCTCTTCGACATATGATTCAATATATGAACCAATAAACCCTCGTCCATCTGGAGATATTTTTCCAAGGGAATGTAGTAGCAATCTATATGGTTCATTTATTAATGATTGTAATACTCCGAATATTCCGAGCAGTTCCTTTGATTTAAATTTGCCAACTGAAGATTACACTGTCGGCAATGCTACCTATCAAAATAAAATGGGTGGTAGCAACTATATTTCAGAGGATTCAACGAACGTAGCACCACAAGATTTCGAAAACTATGGTAAGAAAATCATACAAATATACATCTTTTAATTGCAATACGAAGTGCTAATTGCTAAATAATTCCAATAATTACTAGTGGTATTATTACAAACTTTATTATATTGTTAAGATTAAAAATACTAAATACTCCTTCATGAAATGAGACGCTATCTTCAAGAAGCCGAAGTTTAAAGACCCTTTAAAATAGTCGAGTTAAAACAGTGGAGTTTTAAACTCTACGGTGGACAGACAAGTCGTTGTACGCTTAAATTAGCTAATTTCCTTGGAGACGATCTCGGGAGAAGATATAAATATATTCTTAAAGTAAAATAAAAGCACCCAACTCTCGAGCCAGGCATTATTTAATTATAACTATGATTACGCCGGCGTATTAGTGCCCAATTCCAAAATGTGTGTGGACTGGACTGGACTGGATGTAGACACGCTGACTTGTCGGCATACGCTTGTCGAATTCGAGGTGTGTTTCTTGGAAGCTGATTACCTCTAGACTGTAAGCAGAATACATTTTCGTGCCTGGAAATGAATAGTATTTCGCGAAAGCTAATCAATGCTTGAACGCAATGCATTCCGGGCTGGGTTTTTGCCCGATTTCCCTCCCTATTTGCAAACTGCGTGCGCCTTTGGATCGTCGCGCATTACGATCTCCTTATGTCAATCGTCAGTCAATAGTTGTCATGCTTTTGACTTAATTTTCCATTTGTACCAGTTCCCCCCTTTAATCTGCTTTCTACCAAGTCATTTTTATGTTACCGGGTCCATTAGGGTACTATAACTTCGTGCGAACAACAGATCTCAGAGCCAATAAGAGCTAGAGCTACCAAATTTGGTTACAACATTTTTATCTGTTGCATCAGATTAAATAAGACACTGGAGGATTTTGGTAAAAAGTTATGACCCTACTACTGCTGTTACCCATAAATACTATAACAATAAGATGAACCCCTGCAGTTGTTTATGTATAAAGATATTGTAACTAATGCATAAGAGATACCCCTATAAAAAAGCTTGAGAGCCAAAAAAAGGATTCAGTTCCTAACGGAATGCTGTGGTGTTTTTACTAGAGACCCGGCGGTTAGCGGTATAAGTCGCCAGTCGAACGGAGCGGGACAATCTACTCCTAAGACAGGCGATGTAAGCTGAGGGATATCGGACAAGATGCCATAGGAACTATCGGCCCAAATTAGCCGATGTTGATTGTTTTTAAAGATAAATATGTATATGATATTTTAATTTAATTGTAGGTAGATATTTTTGATTTCATTGGAAATGGCATATAAACTTTGGATTGCTTAAGCTAGCTTCCTTTCTTGTTTTATTTTATTATTGTATGTTGCATGTGTTGCGGCTGAGCCCATAAATTTACAGTGCACGAAAATATCGTGCATGCATTTATTGCACTCTATGCTGAATAAATTAAAAATTTAATTTTTCGACAAGATACTTTCGCGGATGTGTCGATATATTTTATAGGGTCAAATATGTCTTCTGACTAAAAGTATAATACCCTGCACTAGTATAATAATAATAATGATAAATGCTAAACAAAAATTAAAAATTGTAATTATAGGTACTGTAAAACAGTTCAAATAAATACTAAATACTATTATGCCTTTTTTTAGGTAGATGCGTCAAATGCAACTCTCGCGTTCTGGGTGAAAGCAGCGGCTGCACAGCAATGGATCAAATTTATCACATTTTCTGCTTTACATGCACAGAATGCCAAATTAATCTTCAAGGCAAACCATTCTATGCTTTGGATGGCAAACCATATTGTGAATATGATTATCTCCAGACCCTTGAAAAGTGTTCCGTTTGCATGGAACCTATTTTGGAGAGAATTTTAAGGGCTACCGGAAAACCGTATCATCCACAATGCTTCACGTGTGTTGTATGTGGCAAGAGTTTAGATGGTTTGTTATTTACCGTCGATGCCACTAATCAGAACTATTGCATTACCGATTTTCATAAGTAAGTCATCAAGAGTAACTCTTTTCCGAATAATTAATTTATATTGTATTTAATGTAATTTAGAAAATTTGCACCACGTTGCTGTGTCTGCAAGCAACCAATTATGCCAGAGATTGGTCAAGAGGAAACCGTGCGAGTTGTGGCTTTAGATCGTAGTTTTCACCTCGAGTGTTACAAATGCGAGGTAAACCCAATCTTAATTAATGTTTTGGTTATTTTCTATTAACGGAGCCCCTTCCAAAAAATTAAAAAAAAACCATAGATAGGGGGTGCTCCAACGTACATTTTGGTATAAAAATTATGTTGGGGACGCTCTTAGTTTAGCCACAATCAATCTTTAAAGTTAAGCCTAATTCCCGATCGGTACAGTGGTCTGTAAAGCTTAAAATTTTTGTCAAATTGTGCTTAGCGTAAATACTATATATGTGGACACTTACCACACTTTAAATACATTTATGCGTATAATATAAATAAGACCAACATTTTACAACGTAAAATATGTAGCAATTAACTACTTTTTAATTCCACTTTTTTTGTAAATCAATATTAAGATTATATTATATATAAAAAAATAAAAAACCTTCCATGTCCTTATTTAATTATTTAATCAGCTGTGGTATGGAAGAGGAATACTTTTATAGTAGAGCCTCGATATTTTAAGTATTTTTAATTAGTTATTCTTTTCTTTCTATTTCTATTATTATGCACGACCGATTTTTGATTTTGACATTTAACGAAAATAGGGACATGGAAGGTCCTTTTTAATTTTGTATATAATATAATCTTAATATTGAAAGAAAAAAAAATACAAAAATTAAAAAGTCGTTAATTACTACGTATTTTACGTTGTAAAATTTGTCTTTTATTTATATTTCACGCATAAATGTATTCAAAGTGTGCAAAGTCTCGACATATGTATATAGTATTTACGCTAATCACAATTTGACAAAAATTGTATGCTTCACAGACCACTCTACCGCGACGATCACACAGACAGGCGCTTGAATTTTGGGTATTCATAATTTGTCAGTGTGCGTGTTTGCTACGTATTTTGTATAGGAATTATGCTAAACTTTAAAGATTTATTGTGACTAAACTAAGAGCGTCCCCAACATAATTTTTATACCCAAATGTACGTTGAAACACACCCTATCTATGTTTTTTTTTTTTTTAATTTTTTGGAAGGGGCTCCGTTAATTGAAAGTTACCAATGTTTTTTATTACTTTTGCACGGTTCTATAATTTTGTTCAGAGCTTGCTGATAACAGTTATCAAAAACTACTAACGCTACTAAAAAATGTTTAAAGCGCACGGTCAAAACTAGTAAGAAAGCTACAGTCGATTCTGCTCGACTGTGAGATACCCGGTACCCGGCTGCGGCTTCCGGTTCTCAAGATTAAAAATCTTTAGAACCGGTCTCCGAAATGCATTTGTATGGAATAAGACCAGGTCCTATAGCTGCAGTAAATCACCGAAGTTTTTGACGCTTTTTGTTACTATTACTGTTAATGCTATGAAATACGTGAATTGTTGAAAACGTGAAATCAAAGAATCCTCTATTAATGCGACACACACAAAATCATTTAAACAAAACTTATAAAACTTTGAGAAAAAAAGAATCTTTTAATATTTTGCAAAGCCGACTTTTACAATTTACACAGCAATTTTCTGATAAATGTATTAATGTAATTAATGTAAATGTAATTTATGATAAATGTATGTACACTACTGGCAAAAATAATAAGTACACAGGCATCGTGCCACTTTGTTTAGTTATTGCTCGATTATTTTTGACTGTATGACTGCCAAACGAAATTCTTAAACAAATCGTAAAAAGTTAAATATAATTTTTTTGTGAACTTTTTTTTATTATAGCATCGATGTTTCTACCAAAAACATCCCGCCTCTATGACCGGCAATTCGAATTTAAAATAAAGTACGAGCATTTGGTTGCTCATTTTTGCGCAATCTGAGAGAACAATGAGCAAAAAAATACCATATAAAAAAGAGTTGCTGAATAAAGCCTAAAGCCTAATACTCACCAGCGCTAAATCTTAGCTAGCTAAAAGGGATTCATAATTCTAGTGTGACCAGTTTTATGGTATTCACCGAAAATCCATACGAAACGGCAAAACGGCCATACTGTCAGCTGTGTTCGTTTTCAATTCAAATTAAACGCGGGCAAACGAACAAATTACTTAAATTACTTAAATTATGCTGCGGAGTGTTGACCCGAGGCATCTTTGTGTGTCAGGTCTCTTCCGTCTGCTGCTCCACCTCCTTGTCCAGTTGGCCGCTAGTGGGTCTCTCCGCATTGTAGTCGTAGAACACCTGCAAAGTGACGCCCTGCCCATTGTCATCGTTGGGCACATCCGCGTCCACGACGACTGCTGCCACGAAATTGGCGCTTAAGTCGCCGCGCCATGATCTCTATCCATGAGTTCTCCACGGAACCCGTGCTTATGCGTATCTAGGGCGGCGGTTGCTTGCCCAGTAGTCCCGGGCCATTACCATTCCCGTTGCCACTTCCCGAGGACGGGCAGCTCTCATTCTCCTGTTTGTACTCCTCGTGTGCTCTGAAGCATCCCAATAGGTGACCACTGGTCATGGACTAGCAGGGAATGGAGATAGCTTGTCCATAATTTTTAAAATTGTGATTTTGGCCCTTTTATATTGCTCCAGCAGTGGCAGTAGCAGCAGCTGCAGGGCCAGGAGCAGCTCGACCTCGTCGGCGGCATTGGGAGCTGGCCCCGCGGCTTTGGAAATCATAATTTAAGTAATTTGTTCGTTTGATTTGCTTATTTCCCTGTGAAATCATATATTTTAAGACTTTATTTTGTTTTAATATTTTTTATTTTTTTTATTTTATGGTCAAGATTGCATATAATTGGATCTTTTTTAATTGTATTGTAAATAAATTATTTTTTCCCCGCTGGAAAGTCCCGCCATAGGGTTTTGTTTCCAATTGCCTGTCTCAATTTCGCAAGGGTCGCGGGGAATTATCAGATTTTTCCTTCCTCTCGCGCCACCCTTGCGAAGACTAAAATATCTAGCGCGATGTTCATTCTAGTATATTCTAGTATTTCTCTTAGCTCATCTGCGTACCGACCGTGCTAAGAGGTGCCGAAAAAGTGTATTTGCCTCTCGCTCGCACTCATTTGGTTGCTAAATTTTAGCGCTGGTGAGTACGTAGCTTAAAAATGAACAAATGAGCAATAATGAGCAAAAGAGCAAATCTGAACAAGTGAGCAAAAAATAACAAAATTTAACAACTTAACAAAATTAAACAGGTGAACAAAAAAGATCAAGTGAACAAAAAAGAACAAATAGTAAGGCTCATGTTCACTCACTCAGTTTAGTGAACAACTATTTTTTTGTTTACTCACTCATGAGCAACCCAACACTAGTTCTGGCATACATACGAGTATATACTGCGTGCTAAAGAAATAAGACTATGCTGAAAACTTCAGCGCAATAGCTAAAAACTGAGACTTCACAGCGTAGAAACCGACAGACAGACGGACATACAGACGGACAGACAGATGGACATACAGACGGACAGACATACGTACATGGCTAGATCGACTCAGCTGGTGATGCCGATCAAGAATATTTATACTTTATGGGGTCGGAGATGCCTCCTTCACTGCGTTGCAAACATCTGGCCAAAATTATATTATATTACCCTCTGCAAGGGTATAACAAAGACTTAGATTGAATTAGAAGAGCATTTAAGGTAATTTTCTATTAACGGAGCCAAAAAATTAAAAAAAAAAAAAACCATAGATAGGGGGTGCTTCAACTTACATTTGGGCATAAAAATTATGTTGGGGGCGCTCTTAGTTTAGTCACAATAAATCTTTAAAGTTTAGCTAAATTCCCATACAAAATCCGTAGCAAACACGCACACTGACAAAAATTCAAGCGCTTGTCTGTGTGATCAGTGATACAGTGGTCTACGAAGCTTAAAATTTGTGTCAAATTGTGCTTAGCGTAAATACTATATATGTCGATACTTTGCACACTTTGAATACATTTATGCGTGAAATATAAATAAAACAAACATAAAACAACTTAAAATACGTAGTAATTAACGACTTTTTATTTAAAAATAGAATTACAAATTCTCCCTGACCTTATGATCACAGCAATACTCTTCTCTTACCTCATCAAACTGTATGTTCTTTACTATAAAATTCTCCTTATAATTTGTATAATCAAATGTACGTCTTAATATTGAAAAGTCGTTAATTACTACGTATTTTACGTTGTCAACTTTTCGTTTTATTTATATTTCACGCATAAATGTTTTCAAAGTGTGCAAAGTGTCGACAGACTCGTATATAGTATTTACGCTAAGCACAATCTGACAAACATTTTAAGCTTCACAGACCACTGTACCGACCGGGAATTAGGCAAAACTTTAAAGATTGATTCTGACTAAACTAAGAGCGTCCCCAACATAATTTTTATACCCAATTGTACGTTGAAGCACCCATTATCTCTGTTTGTTTTTTTTAAATTTTTTTGGAAGGGGCTCCGTTAATAGAAAATTATGGCATTTAATTTTAAAGAGAATAAAATTTGATTCACTCTGAAATTTTGCAAAGTTTTTTGTGAATCGTGTCCATAAGATAGCAAAAAACGAAATCATGAGAAGTGGAAAACAGGCATGAGAAGTGGAAAAAAAAAGTTTTTTAATTAGCCAATAATTAAGCCAATTCAAGCAGTGCATGATACTTTGACCACGAAATTCCCAACATTTTTACGTTATGAAAACTTTTCAGTACCGAATTAGCAATGTATAGGCAAAGACTTTTCTGAATCAACAGCATTCAGTCTTTGGGTAGAATAAAGTTAGTTTTTTGTCGACCTGGTTAGTTGTACCAATATAAGGTGGAAAAAGTCAAATTATTGTTGTTATTGTTATTGTTATGTTATTAACGGAACACTATTTGATGCAGCGAAGCCGAGTTTATAGTTAACTTAAATGTGTTCCCGAATACAGGAAATGGTATTGAATGGTTCAACAATTTTACTGAATACATGAGTATTGAATGCAAAAAGTACGACCTCGCATATAGACAGTAATAGACAACTTTCGTAACTTTGCGAAAATTCTGTTCCATATTAAATAAAACAGAATCAATTAATGTTAGTTATTGCAACCAGTTAACGTGAATTAAACAGGCAAACACAGCTTTGTTTTAGTTTTAGCTTTATTCGTTTCATCTGTCACGTTGAAGTGTCACGTTGGTGCACTCTCCCGTTATAATATAAGAAGAGTATTTGGTACACTCTCGCGTTATAGCGGCCTGTTTTCTTAAAGCCTAGTACTCACTAGCGCTAAACCATTAGCTAGCTAAAAGGGTTTCATCTTTCTAGCGCTAGTAAGTACTAGCCTTAATATCAAATATTTCCCTTCTCTCGCGCCATCCTTCCGAACATTCATCCGATTTAAAAGACCTAACACGAATGTTCATTCTAGTATATTCTAGTATTTGTCTTAGCTTATCTGCGTACCGACCTTGCCAAAAAAGTGTATTGAACTCTCGCTCGCACTCATTTGGTTGCTAAATTTTATCGCCGGTTAGTACTTAAGTAGCTTAAGAAGCTTTAAGTGCTTGATAGAATGTTTTGAACTTTTTTGAACATAATAGGGGAATATCTTCAGAAATTTTTTCTGATGGCAGAATTTTGAAAACACACTGGTATATTACTGGTATAGCCCCTTTAGTCTGAGTTATAGAACCGCTCATTTATATAGGCGCTAATGTTGGGTGTTGATTGTGTAGTCCATTGATAATGATCGAGGTGGTAATCGATCGAAACGCTTCTGGACAACCCTCGATGTAGCTACATAGCTAAATATGTGGTCAACATATCAATACGATCGGCGCTGTAGTTCTTTCTGTAGGCTGGTCACCGACTACAAAACTTAAGTTTTTCAGGAAAGTTTTCTAAGGTTTATGATGCTTGTACATCGAGCATGAAATCACCTCCGTTCAACCTACCGAAACTTCGATTGTTTTGCTCCGAATGATCTAAAAATTTAATTCGATATTCTTCCGATGTTTTACATTCAGAAAAAAATGGTAGAAAAAAAAATGAACGATTTTTTTTTAAACCTTAAAACCTCTCAAATACAATAAAAGCAAAAGCTACCAAATTTGGTGACAACATTTCTATCTATTGCACGTAGATCAAGTGTGTTTTAGAATTTGGCCACGGCCATTTGCGTCCTGCTAAATAAAAAAAATTCCCTTAAGAAATTCCCCTAAGAATCTCTTGAAGTTCGGTTATGTAAAAAATTATATGATATAAGGAGTTTTATGCGGACGTTTTATGGAAATTTGATTGCAATCGGATGAATGAAAATTTAACAAATATATTTTGACTGTAATTAATGCACAAGAGAAGCGAATCTAAATAGCTCCCTACAATTTATCATTAGGTAAACAAGTAAATTAAATAAATTAACTAATAAAAAATAAACAATTTTGATGAAACTCCACTTATTACTCTGGGTCATACAGTCCTGCGTTTTTCTATGTTCCTTCGGAACTGCATGGGCGCGCAAGTCACTTACTTTTGCAGTGATTTTGTATTGCAATAACGAAATTTGCAAATTTGCAATAAACACTTTCGGCATTTTTCACAAATATGTTTAAGAGCGAACTTGCACAAATATTCACATCGATAAAAGACAATCTGCTGTGACAGAATATTGATATAAAAAAGTTTTAAATGTCTTTAGTTTTTGCGACCTATAATTTTGTTATTAAAGTATTTTATTATCTTTAATTGAGGTCCGTAGTCGGCCTTTTTTATTTATTGTAGGACTCGACTATGTTGTGCCAATTTTACACAGATCATTTGTGTCATCAGGTTTGCTTATACAGTATTTGTTTCACCCCGAAGTGAATCGAATTTAATTTTCTTCAGTATTAAATTCTCTTCTATTTAAACCTAAATCCTTGTAAAAAAGTGTTGTTTTTACGTTTTAGGCTAGTGGGAAACGTCTTTGATTGAGTTATGTGTTTGGCCTTTGGAGAAATTCTATACGTCCGCCATTTGGTTTTTGGTAAAAAAAAACCAATTCTACTTTACAACTTTTTAATTAGCTCTTCCTGCTTTTTTTACTTAGATGTCCCCCCTTAAATTAAACAGAATATTTTTTTGTTTTTTAATTTCCGACACGTATTACAAGCTCTTTGTCTGTCGAGCTCAGACTATAATTTATTATGTTTTACTTTATATTTTTTGTTTAAGATAAATATCCTATAACAATGATTTCCTTTATTTAATAGGACTGTGGACTCCTACTTTCATCTGAAGCTGAAGGTCGCGGATGTTATCCTCTGGATGATCATGTTCTTTGTAAGAGCTGCAATGCTAAACGTGTTCAAGTTTTGACAAACCGTATGTCTTAGAAATTCCAATGTTCGATATATCTAATGTATTAATTTTAATAAACCTCAGTATGAGTATTATAGCTTCTTAATGATTATTTCGACTAAATATAAATATGAAAATTTAAATTTAATTAAAAATTTAATCAAAACAGAAAATAAAAAAATTATTTGTACAATATAAAATAAATGGAATACAGTTAAATATGGCTTTACTTTCCACCAGAGCTCGTAGAATATATATACCATACGGCAAACTACAGAGGCTGTGTGGTCTACAAGGAGCTGAAGAGTCGCATGCGACGAGTGACAGCAACGCACCATCACAACATACGAAACGTGTAAACTAACTCACAAACGATGCCGGACGTATTTTTCCCCAAGGCTGCAAGATCCTCACTTGGTCCGCTGAACGCTAAGAAGGGCTTCTCCTACGCCGATACCCTTAGAACAAGAATGGAAAACCCACTCCAGTCTAATCTTGATAACGTTCAGTAAGCCCAACTGTCCTGCCACAAAGCACAATGGAAGCCATGATGTTTACCATGCAACAAAGTATGACGGAATTAAGGCCTTCATGAAAACGTCCATGCAAACTCTTGTTCATGCTTATAGCTCAGCAGTCCAAATAACTGATGTCTAGTCTACGAATAACCATGTGGAACCCCAATGGCGCCAACTTTCGCCAACCTGTAAAAGGCATCCTTTGTGAAGGGCTCACCAAAATCTAATCTCTCCAATCGAAATAGTCATCCCGATAAGAAAAGCATCAGGTTGCGGGTCCGCAGCGACGAAGATAGAGCAAAAAAATTTGCCGAACCTGGCCACTAATCCATTTGTCCTACCCCAAACCCAAACTAATACTATGTCTTTACCAACATTGTTTCAGCCGAATGAGATCGCAAAAGTCATTGGGGAACTGAAACCGAAGAAGGGTCTGGGCGGTGACTTAATAGCTCTAAGAATTATAATTGAACTTCCAAACTCTGCTATTGAGGTTATTTGTAAAATCTTCAATGGGATTATATGTCTCGGCTACTACCCAAGGAAATGGAAAAAATCTATCATCATAATGATACCGAAGCCCGGAAAAGACCACACAATCCTACAGACCAATAAGTTTATTATCGTGTACCTGTCCAAAATGTTAGGGGAATGCCTTCTAGCACGCATAATACCATATCTGGAAGCACACAATGTTATCCGGGCTCATCAATTTGGCTTCCGTCAAAACCATGAAACAATCGAACAATTCAAGCGCGTTACATCAGAGATACGCACAGCCTTCGAGCATCGGGAATACTGCAGCGCAATATTTCTCCATGTATCTCAACCTTTCTATCGAGTCTGGCTAAATGGCCTCATGCATAAAATCAAAATACACTTGCCTACATACACTCATAAACCACTCAAGTCGTATCTTTATAACAGAGTCTTCGCAGTAAGATGCAACGCAACAACATCTGACGAGTACACTATCGAAGCTGAAGTTCCACAAGGCAGCGTCCCTTATACAGCGGATATTCCTACGAACGAGCGGCTAACAACATCCACGTTCGCTGATTAGGTTAACCCGGACGGCCCTCGCAGGGCCCTGCATCGGCCAATATTGCCCTTAGTTGTCCCGATGCGTGAGTATGAACCTGGCGATAGTTTAGGTGGTTTCAAAGTCCTTAAGGATCGAGGTGTCTTTCGCGAAGGCAAGAAGTTTGCCTGGCGTATTCCTGGATGCACCTTTTAGCGATGTCAGTACTTGCACTTGCAGATAAGATGAAGATTTCCATTGCCTCGGATTCATCACATTTCCTGCAGTTGCCATTGATGGTGATGCCTAGCTTAACTGCGTGCGTCGCAGCCAGGCAGTGTCCTGTAAGTATTCCCACTAGCAGTCTGCAATCTTTCAGTGGTGGATGCAGTACGTAGTGGCTGAGTTTATCATTGCGTTCCTTATACATGATCTTTGAGAGCTTGCAGGTTGTGGAGTTCCTCTACCTTCCCTAGAAGCGTTCTTAAGGAACGCCATTCCTTCATTCGACAGCCTGACGCCTTCCTTTGCAATCTCGTCCGCCGCCTCGTTACCTTCGATGCCCTGGTGGCTGGGAACCCAGTAGATTCGCACTGACTTTGTCGTGCTGAGGATATCTAGTGCCTCCCTGCTCGCCAGTACATATTTGGAACAGACGATTGACGACTGCATGGATTTTATCGCCGCTTGGCTGTCTACGAATATGTTGACCGTCTCGTATTGGCGGCTTGTACTCTGTGCGGCCTTTGCTGTTTTCCTGATTGCAAAAACTTCTGCCTGGAATATGCTGCTTATATGACACCCTTATCTCAGGGTCTGTACAATATATGCCCGCTCCTACTCCTCCTTCCATCTTTGAGCCGTCGGTGTAAATGTTCGTCCGGTTCCGTGAATGTTGATGTTTTGACATCCGGGTAAGTTCTGGGTATCGTGTAGTCAGATATACCAATTGAACCAATTCGTGGCTTGCCACCACACTACGACTCCATACAGCAGAGTAGGCCGCTACCTACCGTCTCCGCCCACTCACATATCTCCCTGTGTGTTAATTCTATGATAGAGCTGAGAGTCGATGGACAGACTCCCGTAATAATTATGCTTATGGCGTCGGCATAAGCTGTTATTTTTGGGGCTTTCCTTTCCAATCTCTTGATTAGGTCGTCCACCACCATATTCCATAGGAGGGGCGACAGAACTCCACCTTGTGGTGTGCCTCTGTGCGCCCCTTCACAATGGAAGCGGTGCCCCAATCGGATTGTACCCGCCTACAACTTTGAAAGTTCCTTATCCAGAGGTTGATGGCAGGATGCGTGGTGGTCGCTTCTAGGCGTTCCATTATTGCTTCTGTCTTGACGTTTTTAAATGCTCCGGATATGTCCAAAACCCCCCGAGAGCATATTCCTTCTTATGTAGGGCTCTCTCTATAGTGGCTACTAACGAATGCAGTGCCGTTTCTACTGATTTCCTTTTAGGGCCTCTTTGCTGCCCTCAGTCCACTGTCCGTCGTCGCATTTAAGCTGACTCTGAACGGTAGGTTGCTTTGCTAACAACATCCGGAGCCTAGCCGTTTCTGGGACCGTATGCTCCCCACATTTGCTATAGATAAGTTGGTTGAAAGTATAAATTCTAAGAGTGACTCACCTCTGTCGTTGATGTCAGGGCTCTCCCACACGCTATGATGTGCGTTGGCGTCTGCACCCACGAGCAGATGCTGGTCTTTCGGGCCGGATTCTTATAGGCTCCTGAGTTCCTCCGGTGGAGCTGTCCTGTCGTGTGCCATGTAGCAGGAAGCTACCAAAAAGCGCTCTAGCATCACCACAGTCGTCAGAGCTGTTGGACTTAAAGTCCTCAAACTACAACTAACTCTACTAGAGTGTGTAGAGTTAGTTGTAGTTTGAGAACTTTAAGTCCAGCCACAAAATTGCCCGAGGCAATCCATGGCTCCTGGACCAAGGCTGTGTCAACGGACCCTTGCTCCATGGTAATCAGGATTTCCGTCGATGCGACTTTGCTCTTATGGAGGTTGAGCTGCAGTACCCTCAATGGCATGGACACTCTGCTCACCTCCCGACGTGTTGACTATAATAGCCAGGTCACTGTCCTCCTCCTCATCCAAGCCTTCGAGCGTTAAATCCTGTGCGGCGTCTACAATGGTATCCAGACTCAAGTCCTTTTCCACCTCGCCTGCCGGCAGGGTGTGTGCGTCCTTGTCTGCGGGGTGGCGCTTCTTGAGGCGCAGGTAGACACTACCCATGCCCCACGCCATCTTCCCGTACAGTGGGTACAGCACATCATTGGCCCCCCTCATTGGGTAATGGGCTCTCAAAGTGGAGGATCCTCCAGTCTGCCGTCGGAATGTCCAGGTTCTGTCGCTGTAGCAGCTTCAGCGCGCGCTGCCCCTGCCCCACAAGGCCTCCAACTGGCCGACCGTTTGCGTCAGCCATTTCCGAGTCGGGTCGTCCATGCACTTCAGGATTTTTACCCCATTCAGCCACCCGGCACCATCAAATGTGAGCATGGGAGCTTTCCACGAGCCGCGCGTGCACCTTCTTCCACCGCGCCTCGGTAATCTTGACGTTCTCGTCACTCCGATCAATGAGTGCCACGATCAGATGTCGTTTGGTCACCTCACTAACCTTCGTTTTCGTTGGCTTCTTCGCCTTTGGTGGAGGGCCGCCCCCTCCTTGGGGACGGCGTTGTCGCTTGGTCACCGGAGCGTCCTTGGCTGCGCTCTCGGCGGAGCGTTGCCTTTTGTTGGCGAGCATCTCCTCCACCTTGTTGGTGAATCCACCCTTCGAGGCCATTTGAGGTAGCTTGGCGAAATGCAGCCGGCTTTCCTCAATTCTTTACTCAGCCCAGGCCAGCTTTTCCTTCTCCTCACTAGAGAGGGTGGGCATGTCCTGGAGCCGGCTTATACTGCGCCTTCGCCTTCATCCCCTCGCTTGGTTTCGGCGAGCGGAGAAGCCTGTCCTCCTCTTCTTGTGTCAGCTGCACGCTCTCCAGGTCCGAGTCTGTCTCGACGACGGCACCTGTGCGGCTTAGTTTAATCTGCGGTTTGTTCGATGTTGTTTTGGCAGTAGTGTTGCAACTGATATGACTTGCTCCCGTCATAATAGAGGTGTGACAGCTGGCGACACGCAGAGAGGATTGCTCCTCCACGTTTGTGCTGACATCCCAGCCGGTTTCGTTTCGTTTCTTTTTTCCGTCCATACTGGTTTGTTTTACAGGGGATACCCACTTGCGTTTTAAGTCTACCACCAGGCACCTCCAACCATGGCTACTGATTCATTTCCTCCGGCTTTGGAATTGAATCGTAGCCTTATCTAGACACTGCATTACCCCGGACAGAGCAAGCGGCAATGCATTACCCGTTATCCGGGATAATACAGTGCCCATTGCCCAGCCGACACCCTCGTGGAGGGTTCAGTTGGAGGATTTATGCCAGCCAACAGGCAAACATGCCTTCCAGTATCCTTGAATTGTACGCAGATTCCCCAAGTCAACGAAGCAACGTATCTCGGCGTCCAACGTATCTGTGGCGAAGACTCATCGAATGCAAGAAACTAAATCTAAAACTGAAAGCCAGCAGTCTTCACTGGACTTAAAACGCTCGATCGCCACTGCGTCTGGACTTCAAGGTTCTCTACAACTCCACGCTCAAGCCTATCAGGACATATGGCTTCCAGTTGTGGGGAAACGCGAGCAGCAGCAACATAGACATCTTACAGCGCGCACAATCAAAAATCCTGAGAACTATTACTGGGGCACCCAAGCAACCCAAACATCCATAGGGATCTCGGGATTCTTGCAGTAAAAAATGAAATAGATAAGCAAAAGACGACCTACAAGAAAAAAACTTATTGTACCCAATTATCTGGCAAGAAGCTTGACTCTGGCTTCTAGCAGAACCAGCCTACTCTAACTCTGTGCCAGTCATATGACTGTTGGTTAGGTTATTAATATAAGATTTGACACACTTATTGTTAATCTCAAAACGGAGAAGATTTAATAGACAACAGAAAAGAATCAAAATCAAAATTCTGCGCAGACTTCGGTTTGCTCTCTCCCTCTTTTTATTTCTTGAGTAAAAACACGAGACTGACCAACACGATTCTACGAAAACCGGTGTCGGTCGGTTTCTGACGCTCAGTAAGCAACCGAAGCAGAAATAGCTAAACATGAAATGTTTTTATTTTTGTTGTTTCGTTTGCCGTATGTTGTTGATTATTATCACTACCAATTCCTAAGAACTCCCTGAGGAATCCTCAGAGAATAGCCGGGAATTCACCAGTAATTCTCCATACAAAACGGAGAGGAAATTGTATAAAGCAGGCGGCTGTGGCGGGGAATTCGAAATACGGGGAGAAACCCCGGGGATTCCCAGAATCTTTGATTGAACAATTGAAAAATTACCCCGGAAATCCTAGTCATAGTTCTGGATATTCATGAAATTCGAAATGACATAATATATATATATTTATTTGTATGTTTTTCCCAATGCATATCCTAGGGACTTCTTTGCCGGCTGCAAAGCAATCTTATTTTGTCTCCTTTAACCCACGATGTATTTATTTATGTATTTCCACCAGTAAAATAGTTTAATAATTCGTTTTAGCAAAAGACACTTTATTTCTTATAAGCTTGTATGTTTGAAGTTCAAGAGAAGTAGAGAATTAAGCGGAAGTACCAAAAAGTTATCGATAAGTTCATATGTACATATATACTATTTTTGCTCTTTTAAGATGTTCCAACCAAACAACATTTACTGTGTACTCATGTCAAAATACGTTGTTCCAACTTCACCTTCACGTTGTTCCAACTTCACCTTCTTTAGTTTTTCAACAGAAACCCTTTATAATTAAAGACAATTAAGAAGAATACAGTAGGCATATCCATGGCATGCTAATGTGATTTTTTTTTAATTTAACAAAAGGTATTTCGAAGCGTTTCGTATAGATTTACTCTCATAGTCGGCGATATATTTAGTCATTTAGAAATATTCGGAATATTCAGATGCTGAGAGGTTATGTTTAATTTTGGTTTACAAAGTAGCAGTGAGAATGATCCAAATATTTTTACCAATATCCCAAAATTTTCCCCGAAATTTGCTTTGGTTATATTCCCAATTTGTCGTCTACCGTCTATTTCCAATGAGATTATGTCGCTCCGTTTATTTTAAGCGTTACCGTTTCATATAACCTATTCCAAAAATAACGATAGCTTTAATACCATCAGAGTGGTTATCGAAAATCGATTAATAACAAAAGACCTCAAAATGCCGTTGCAACTTTTCTTCAGTTAAAAGTAAAAGTTAAGAGTATCTGTTATTTTTTTAATTTCATATTAACTCTGATAATAAATAATAGCAGTAAATTAAACAGATAATATAAACTAATGTATTTAATTATTAATCGGCTAACAAAATTGAATAAATTGACACAGTATATGGATTTACCACCCTTCTTTTAAAATCTGGTTTTCAATGTACAGTAAAAAAAAAACATTTAGTTAGTGTAATGTGAAATAATAATGACTAACAAAAAAACAATTCAATTAGTTTTAATCGAAAACTCGGTTGCTAAAGAGCAGTCGAAGAACTAACAGATAATTAAAAAGAAAAATAAAACATCCCCTTTTGTTCGAAATTGAACGATTTTTCCACCCTCACCTCATTATACTCTTGGAAAAATATATATGTACGTATGTACATATGTATGTACATACATATATGTAACAAGGTTAAAAACAACGACAAAATATAATACATACATATAAATATTATATTAGGGATTTGGAAATTCTAAAAAGAAGCTAAAATGTTTCATTAGAGCTGTTTTCCGTTAGAATGTTTTTAAATCTTGGTGAGCGCTTTGTTGAATGTTCGTTATATTCATAAGTAATATTTACAACTGCGTACTTCTTCCTACTTGTTATCTGAATTTGATTTTATAGTTTTTATTAGATACATTCATACATATGTAAAATATTTAAATTTATTTAATAATTAATAATATTATTTTGACTAGGCAAACATTTGTTTGTATATTTATATATTTAAAAATTCAACTAAAAGCCTAAATATGATATACATATGTATGTACGTATACATATGTATAACAGTTAATAATAGTTAATTTATATGTATATGTTTAATTAAGTCCTATAATATTTCTAAGACTTTCAAATTGCAGAACCAGCTAAATATATAACTTAATCAACCATTGAAGCTGATTGATCGACCATGATTGATCCAAGTTCAAGTGAAGAGGAGGGCGATGATGATTCCATTGCTAATGTGACATCTAATAAGGGACGCCATCATGTTCAGCCGTCCAATAAGAGTGGTACTGTCACAGGTTCCATTTTAGGTGGTTCCTCAATTTCGGGTTTGGGATCCAACATTCCAACATCTGGCTCGAACGGTGATTTGACCGGGAACCATAGAAATCTATCGAATACTAATACAACGGTTGTCAGCAATCGAATCGATGCTGGAAATAAAAGTGTTGCGGGCAGCGGATCTGGGTTAGGCGCTAACAAGAATCAAGACCAAATACAAGGTTCTAATCGAGTTGATGGAGGTAATCTTGAGGTACCCAACAACGGAATTCCCAGGTAAAGTTTACATACATATGTATGTTCATATGTATTTACAGCTGTGAAAAAATTATGGCACTTCCAGCATAAGCAATTATTAAATAGTTTTCTAACGTACAATTTTAACTTTGAGAATACGTTGAATACAATTTTAGAAATAGGAGACTTTAGTAGTTCTAGAAATTATAATACCTTAATTATATTTTTTTGTTTTAAAGGCAGGTCTACATCATTACACTTGAACGTACATAAATATGTACATAGAATTGCCAGATAAAGTCTGTTTAAAAGAATGTTCTGTAAAAATACATAGACATTTTTTTTTGTTCAGGAATTGGTAAATTTTATTAGTTTTCTTGTGATATAACAAAATGTACCCCATTTTTTTAATCTTTTAGCTGGTTTCTTAACATAAATTAACATTTTGAAGAACTCTTTGTACACAGGTGTGTGTTCTACCAAGAATGCTAACAATTTTCCGAATCGGTTTTCTTGATTCCGAATGTTCACTATTAGTTTCCTCAGATCAAGATCCATTTTTTTAAATATTTTTTCCATAATAAAATTCACGTGTTGTCACAAGATAAATGTAAAAAAATAAATCGAATGAAAATGTAAAAAAACTGGATTCAGCGACACGCTTGTTTAAATAGGCGCTTAAGTTGGGAGTTGTTCGTACAGCTAAAGTTCACTGATGATGGTCGAAGTTTGTATCGATCGAAACATGTCTGGACAACCCCGCTGAACAATAAGATCTGTGTGTGATCTTGGCATATAATCGAGTCTTGATTTACGTATGAGAAATTAAGCCGATCATGACCTCGAGTAAGCTACATCAAAAAATAAATGCAATAAATAAACGAGGTATCAATGCGAAAAAACCAATTAAAAAGCTTTAATTACCTATCATTGCCTTTGTACACAGACTTTTTCTTGATGAAAATCTGACCTTTTTATAATTTTTTGGTATAGTATCTAAAGTTTAAGAGCTAGAAAATAGTGAGTTACACCACAATTTTCTATGTACTTATTTAACACTTTTTTTGAAGCCAAAGTTACAGAACATTCTTGCACGCAGAGTTTTTCTGGCAAGTGTATATGCTTAATGGTTTTTGTGGTGTACTGGTATTTTGCTCTTTTGCTGACGTACAATCGAGATTCCTTTCCACACATAAACCCACCTTTTTATTGTCTGACAGTAAAAGATTTCCTAGCTAACTTCATGAGCCTATTAAAATTTCTCTATTCCAGTGTAAAACATGAAAAAACATGAAATGCCATTTCCTGAAATTCTTTAAAAATAAAGTACTCGATAGAATATTTTAAACTTTTTTTGACATAATATGGTATATCTTAAGCTACATTTTAGGATTTTTTTTTTAATATTCAAGAATAACTGTATTATCGCAGTTACCGGAAGTGCAAAAAAAAAAAAAACAACTGCTGGCACGATTCCGGTCGAATAAAAAGCTGAAACGAAGAAAGTAGATGAGTAGATAATATATTATATACAATACCCTACAATATTTAAAAATATAAAAAACTAACAAAATGGCGAAATTTTGATAAGAAATCGTGCTATTTTTTTTTGGTAAATTTGGGCTATTTTATATATGTATAGCCCCTTAAAGGTGGGTTCATTTTTGAGATATGAGTTATGTGTGAACTGTTTGGTCTATTGCAAATCTAAATTAAAAAAAAATCCAGTGTAGCAAATTTTTTTTTTTATAAATTTAGAACAAAATTTGCTGCATTGGTGCTATTATTTGTTTTGCAGCTGAACGTAGTTTTTTTGTCACAAAAAAATAGGGTTAAACCAAATTTACGATTTACATTTTCCTTTCTAGTGGTATTTCACAAGAAACTCTAAATCAAAGTATTGGTTCTTCAAGGGCCAACTCTCTGCCGCGACCATTGTCGCCATCACCTTCTTTAACCAGCGAAAAACAAGAAACTGGAGATCCACATGTAAGTATAAAAAATATATTCAAAACAAGAACCGAAGCTAACTTAGGCAAGCCGAAGTTTGAAAATGGGATTTAAAGATATATTTTCTAATAGTTCTTTGACGATTTTTTTTATTAGTATTTACTTTTTTATTAATTTTTTTTCTATGAAAACGGTTGTTTTTTATGTTGGATATTTCTGAGTACAATCTGACTCTTTTTTGACACGCATACATACATATATTACGCCATACCCTCAGAAAATGCACGTTTCAGCAAGCAATATGATCCTTTTTGGGCTGTTTTCGTACCCTTTTCACCTTCATAATAATACGGCAAACCCTCAAAATGAAGGTTTTCGGACTGCTTTCAGAAAGAGTTCGGAAATAGCATTTTTTTATGAAAACTGTAGTTTTCTATGTGGACTAAGTATTTTTGACACTTTGCATTTTTATACCCGGTACCAATAGGGTACAAGGGTATTATAGCTTCGTGCAAACCGAGGATATACATATGAAGTAGGCTTCTCCAACCCCATAAAGTATATATATTCTTGATCAGCATCACCAGCCAAGTCGATTTAGCCATGTCAGTCTGTCTGTCGGTTTCTACGCGAACTAGTCTCAGTTTTTTTTTCAGCTTAGTCTTATTTCTTAAGCACGCAGTATATACATATGTCGGAACGGCGGAAATCGGACCACTTATAGCTATATATCGGACATCCTATAGCTGCAATAGGAATAATGGCGAAATAAATGTAAAAAAAATTGTAACTTTTTTGTTTTTAAACGAATTTCTTTAAATTTTGAGATATTGCTGTTTTATACGGTTTTAGAATTACGGTTATGATATCATTAAGATCGGCCAATTATATATAGCTGTCATAGAAGCGATCGGTCGATTTATATGAAAATGTAAAATTCGATTTTCAATGATGCAATTGCAGCTGCAAGAGTATACAAACTTCGGTTTACCGAAGTTAGTTTTCTTTTTTGATTTTTAGTAAATTCCTAATTCCTTCTTGGTTGAATTTTTTTTTTTCAACAAATTTTTAAATTTGTATAGAAGTCCTACATTTTATTTTTAATAATTGTCTAGACCAGGGGTCGGCAGCGTCGTATACACTGTGCATAGGAAAAATTGTCAGGCAACGGTGTCGGCACATGTATAGTATAAGCACTTCGTGTTTGTTCGGGATTCTGCCACTGTGGCAGAGAAGCTACAGAGTAGCCTATACACAATTGCTCGGTTCTCGCAGCAGCAGAGAAGCAAATCGTTCTGGTCTTTTAGCTTCGCATACATACGCACTGTGAGTGGCTGGGTGCCGACCCCTGGTCTAGACATACACATATTGACACTTTTGTATACTTAACTCACACAGCCACACACTGCAAAACCGTATTTGACTAGAAAAATATATATATTTTTTAATAATATTAAAAGTACAGTAGAATCCGGTTATAGCGACTTTCAAGGGACCGACGATTTTACGTCGTTATACCCGGAAGACGCACTAACCGAAAGGAGAAATTTTTTATTTTTTTTATTTTATGTTTGCCATGTTTGTAATGGTATTTAACAAATTAATTTTTTAATCAAAACAAAAAATTGCATGTGTTATTCATAATAACTTGTATAAATATAATGCTTATTATTCATAAGTATAGTATAATAAGATTAATCTCTACATGTGGTTTTTCTTTTTATTCTTTATTTAAATAATCAGTGATTTTTGATTGTTAGGTTTTTGTCATATAAAAACAGTCGCACACAGCATTATTTAAACAAGAAATTTTTTGCGTTAAACTCTCGTCATTAAAAGTTGAATGGACAAATCTATTCAGAATTTCCAAAACGCTAGGTGCTGACATTTCATTTTCATCTTCGACGTTGTCATCGCTGTCCTGTTCGTCATCTAAAATATTTTGAACACTGCTATCCTCGAACGGTTCCTCACAAATCGCCACACCATTGTCAATAAGAACATATTCACCCAGTTCTTCCTCTAAAATCGGTAGCTGATTTTTAAGAACTCTTGCCCAAACCGATAGAGGAATGTCATCTCCGATTTCAATATCATTTGAGAATGGGCTGCTGGGACCATCTAAATTTTCTTCGGTATTTTTTTTTCGGCACGTCGCAATAGCCGGTTGAATTGTGAAAAATCTCGTCGGCATAAGCGGTTTGTCGCTAACAGCGGAGACGTACTAAGCGGAGGCCCCTTCATATAAGTTTGTATGGGGACCAACCAAGCCATCGAGTTTTCGTCGCAATAACCGGACGGACGCTATAAGCAGAGTCGGTATAACCGGATTCTACTGTATTTTTAAACTTTGGCAATTTGTTTTTGCCTTGAAAATTTTAGGTGGAGTCAAAAAAATTTTATTTGAAAAATAAATACATACTTGATTGATCCTGATGGTGTCAGATAAAATGTAATAGTAACTAACTAACTAACAATTTTGTTATTTTGTAAATAATGATCAGACTATATGTAGGCGAGCTCCAGTTTTTACCTTCGAACGTTTCTTAAACGCAAGCTGTTTGCGATTTTAAAAACGGCAAAGATTGTCTTTGCGAAATGTAAAGTAAATGCCGTTGTGTACATAAAATCTAAACTGTTTAAAATACCCGTTACCTATAGGATACAAAGTAAATAAGTTATATTCCGCTACCTACTACCTTTAAGTCTTGCAAACTTTAAGAACATTTTTCTTTTGCAGGACAAACATGAACGTGAAGAAGATGAACGCAAACGTCGAATTCAGCTTTACGTATTTGTATCACGCTGTATTTCGTATCCATTTAATGCTAAACAGCCTACTGATATGACAAAGCGACAGACAAAAATAACGAAACAGCAATTGGAAATAATAACTCAGCGATTTCAGGTAGAGATAAGAAACAATGGTAATTTTCTATTAACGGAGCCCCTTCCAAAAAATTAAAAAAAAATAACATATATATGGGGTGCCTCAACATACATTTGGGTATAAAAATGATGTTGGGGACGCTCTTAGTTTAGTCACAATAAATCTTTAAAGTTTAGCCAAATAGCAAAGTGTCGACATACTCGTATATAGTATTTACGCTAAGCACAATTTGACAAACATACCGACCGGGAATTAGGCAAAACTTTAAAGATTGATTCTGACTAAACTAAGAGCGTCCCCAATATAATATTTTTACCCAAATGTACGTTGAAGCACCCCCTATCTATGGGTTTTTTTTTTTTAATTTTTTGGAAGGGGCTCCGTTAATAGAAAATACCGAAACAATTTGCTGCTATTTGTATCCGTAACGCAAGTCTGGAATTTAAGGCCCAACTGAAGCACTTTGTTCCATTTAAAATTTGTTTTCCAAACCCTAAATACACTATAATAATAATAAGTAATAATATATAATATTAACTATTTATTCTAATTATAATTATGATTAGGCATTTCTCAAAGGTGAAACACAAATAATGGCCGATGAAGCATTTCAAAATGCCGTACAAAGTTATCATGATGTGTTTTTAAAATCGGAGCGAGTTCTTAAGATGGTTCAGTCCGGTGCCTCATCACAACATGACTTTCGAGAAGTTTTTCGCAATAATATTGAAAAAAGAGTCCGATCCTTGCCAGAGATCGATGGGCTGAGTAAGGAAACCGTCCTAACATCTTGGATGGCGAAATTCGATATAATATTAAAGGGCAGTGGTGAAGAGGATTCAAAACGACCGTCACGCATGCAACAATCACTAAATAGTGAACTTATACTCTCCAAAGAGCAGCTGTATGACATGTTTCAACAAATTTTATCGGTGAAGAAATTTGAACATCAGATTTTATATAACGCGCTGATGGTAAGTTTAACATGCATACATATTTGTTATAATTGTTTTAAAAAAGATCTCGCAAACAGTAGACAGCTTTTATAATATTATTATTAAAAAAAATGTTAAGTGAGAGTAACAAATTTAAGACTTCTTCAAGTGATTAATAAAATCGCATCGTTCTCTATAAGTTTTAATTAATAGAGCATAACAAGCTAGAACAAAGAGGTATTTCACTCAACTGTTAATTTACGAGCTCTGATTTTAAGACCTACATACATATGTATGTATACATATATATAAAATATAATTTATTAGTTGGACTCTGCTGACGAGCAAGCCGCAGCCATAAGACGAGAATTGGATGGACGAATGCAGCGTGTCGGTGAAATGGAAAAGAATCGCAAGTTAATGCCAAAATTTGTGTTAAAAGAAATGGAATCTCTGTATATTGAGGAATTAAAATCATCCATAAATCTTCTAATGGCGAATTTGGAATCTCTGCCAGTTTCGAAAGGAAATATGGATAGTAAATATGGACTTCAAAAACTAAAACGTTACAATCACAGGTTAATTATTTCTCACTTACAATACTATAAAATATTAAAGTAAATATTTTGTTTTTTCAACATTTGCTTCTCTTATATTGATATTTTCAGTACACCGTCGTTTTTGTAAGTCTTCCTATTCCTAAATCAATATTTTCTTTTTACATATGATTAATAATTATATGGTAAGTAATTTTTAATGGGATCAATAAGGCTCACAGATTTTAAGAAAATGTGTATCTTTGTTTTGGGAGGCACAAAAAATAAATCACTGGATGCCACCGAGAGGTGTGGCAGGGTAAAAGTTACCTAGGAAATAATATTAGTATTTGCTTATTTTCTGATAATTAATATTAATTTATTCTCTCATTTGTTTTTATTAAACCAAAAGGAAATTAATATTACGTTCTCATGGCTCATTGTCAAAGCTGGAAGGCGACTCCGAGGATGGTTCCACGCAATTAACCAAATTGGATGTTGTTCTAACCTTTCAATTGGAAGTCATTGTTATGGAAGTTAAAGGTCTAAAATCTCTTGCACCAAATCGCATAGTTTACTGCACAATGGAAGTGGAAAATGGCGAAAAACTGCAAACGGATCAAGCAGAGGCATCAAAACCCATGTACGAAGCTTAAATTTATGTTATTTTATTCATTTATTTAATCGATTTCATTTTGATTCTGACTGAAATATTTGAAGGTGGGACACACAGGGCGATTTTACAACCACACATCCATTGCCTGTGGTTAAAGTAAAACTTTATACGGAAAATCCGGGAATGTTAGCTTTGGAGGATAAGGAATTAGGGAAGGTAACTCTAAAACCTACTCCTCTATCGTCCAAAGTAAGTTATTACGTAGAAATAAAAAATATAATATAGATTTTAGTTTAAATAAACAAATTTGATTCTTAGTCACCTGAATGGCATCGTATGATTATACCAAAAAATCTACCAGATCAAGATATACGCATCAAGATTGCTTGCCGACTCGATAAGCCTTTAAATATGAAACATTGTGGGCAAGTACAATTTAAATTCTATGTTATATTTATATAACTTTTTTTGATTATTATTATATACATTGTTTACCAGACATCTTTATGCAATCGGGAAATCAGTTTGGAAGAAATGGAAAAGGCGTTATTTTGTCTTAGTTCAAGTATCACAATATACCTTTGCTATGTGTAGTTATAAAGAGAAGAAATCGGAACCATCAGAGATGATGCAGTTGGATGGTTATACTGTCGACTACATAGAAGCTGCTAGTGGTATGTATTATATGTCAAAAATCGGAAAATAAGCCTTCGGGAACACTTTGACTAATTTCGTTTTTATATCCGGTACTACCCATAGTGTATAAGGGAATTATAACTTGGTGCAAACCAAGAATCTACATACATATGTAAAGGGCCGAGTCGACTTAGCCATATCCGTCTGTCCGACCGTTTGAAGCAACAAACCTCAAAGACTATAAGGGGCTGTTACGTATATTACGTAATCACTATTTTGATGATTTGATATTTGATAGGTAATCAAGAGTAATCATTGGAGAAACCCCCTTCCCTATGATTACGTAATCATAAATTCATAAAAATAATTTTTTTTTTTAGACATATATTTTGATATAAAATGATTACGTAATCATTGTCCAATAACTTCCCCTCCCCATATAATCCAACATAGTCATAATCAACATCATAATCAACAAACTTGATCTGCGTGCAACAGATTCCAATGTTGTCACCAAATTTGGTAACTCTAGCTCTTATAGTCTCTGAGATCTGTTGTTTCACACAGACGGACATGCCTAAATCGACTCGGCTGGTGATGCTGATCAAGATATATATACTTTATGGGGTCGGAGATGCCTCCTTCTACCTGTTACATACATTCTCGGTTGGCACTAACCCATAATACCCTTGTACCCTATGGGTACCGGGTATAAAAATGTAAAGAAGGTCAAATGTTACAGTTTTGCACCCGAAACTTTTTTTTTGTAATCTTGAATTTTAAGGTTCAAAACTCAATCACTAGGCTTTGTTTTAATTGGATGTGATCGTTTTTGGTTAAAGTATGCAGTAATTATTGCTAAGGTAAAAGAAAAACAAACTTAAAGTTCTACCATTTGAAAGAAATTTAGAGGTTGTTTTACATTTTGAAAGAGGAGATAAAGTGACTGCATGATGGCATTGAACTCTTCTAGTTTTGGTACCGGGTATTCTAGCATTCTTGCTTGTTTTTTAAGTCTTTAAAAAAAGTGTCCTCAGTTGAGCACTCTTTTATGTTGCTTTTTAATAATAACTAATGGAGGCAGATAAAAAGAGAGCGATTCGGTTGCATTTATCATACATTGAGAGCTTTGATATTTACTACGATTTTTGTTATTTAGCAAACCTAATGTTTGGAATTGATTTAAATGGAGGACGTTACTTCTTTAATGCTGTCCGTGAGGGCGATAGCATTTCATTTGCCTGCGACGATGAGAACGAGTGCAGTCTTTGGGTAATGGCCATGTACAGGGCAACAGGACAATCACATAAACCAACGCCACCAATAACACAGGATAAGAATTCAGCGTTGTCAAAAATTCAAGGCGGTAGGTATATATAAAATATTTAATATTTCAATAAAATCAATTAATAAAATTTAAATTTAATAATTTCGACAATATAACTATTAACTTTCCTTATTTGCTATATCAAGCCAAAACACCTCTTAACGAAGTGATATAAAATATATATAAAATTCATTTATTGACAATGATTCAACTCCAAAAATGTATAAATTAAAAAATTTAATAACGAAAAAAATAATAATTTACATGGTTTTGTTGCAAGAACAGTCGGAGAAGATTCCTATAGATTTGATCGCGTTTAAAGCTCCATCACGTCAGGACTTAGTGTAATGCAAGGTCAAAGATCAACAAAATTGTTATTTTTACCATTTTTGGGATTTTTTTCTATTTTATGATTCATGTTCAGCGCAAACAAATCTATAAGAATCACACCAGGCTGTTTTTGTAACTGATATAGTACACCACCCGAAGAAACAGAAACAGACAAACAAACAAAGAAAGGGAAAAAGCCTGTAAAATGTATATGGGCATTTCCAGCAAAAGGTCAACCAGGCCCGAAAATTAAAATGTTCATTGTTCAACATTTTAGCTTCAAATCCAAAAACAAATTTTCATAATACAGTGGGAAACATAGAATTTCTTAGTGATTTCATGTAAAAATCGGCCTAAAATTGGAAAACAGCAATTTGGTTACTTTTAGCTACTTTCAAAAGCATTTTTATATTTAGTTATTTCGCTTGCCAAACATACGAAATGTTTGCACTTTTTCTACAACATTTTTTCATTTAAAACAGAAACAGAATAAGGTTTTTTTCAAGAAAATATGAAGTAAAAAGCACATGGAAATCTTGTACGGTTCGCGATGTTCCGTTACCAGTTATAAATAAGCTTGTAAAATAAATAAAATAATAGTTATATTTAAAAATAACTTTAATAAATGGAAACACTATGTTATTGTGGCTAAAGCCTCTCTCTTTTAAATTACTAGCCAGATTTCGCAGACTTTCGCAATTTTTAAGCTGAAGTCAAACGAGACATATTTTATCGTCCGCTTTGCATTGTTTTTTAATAATTTTAAAACAACAAGTTTCCAAAGCTTGTCTTGTAGAATACAAATAGAACAAGGCAAATGGAAATGCTCATATTGTCCATTCGCGTTCAAAGAGTATTTAAATCTAAAATTTCGAAGTATATATTTGTCATATTTTGTTTGTTTTATTTCTTTTGTATTTCTAGACGCAGACAAGGCGCGCAAACATGGAATGGAGGATTTTATTAGCACCGATCCTTGTACTTTTGACCATGCTACACTTTTTAAAACATTACAAAACCTAACACTTGAGTATAGGCTCAACGATCCCTATGCATCTCTGGTAAGTTTATCGGATTGCTGTTACCTATCTTCTTATGGCCCTAACACAGATTTTAGTTTATAAGGAGTTAAATTTAGTTAAACGCCAAAGCTATTTCTTTTGTACTTGTTATCATTACTTCTCAGGGCTGGTTTAGTCCCGGACAAGTGTTTGTGTTGGATGAATATTGTGCCCGTTATGGTGTCCGTGGATGTTATCGACATTTATGTTACCTATCGGATTTACTGGATCGAGCTGAAAAGCAACATATGATTGATCCGACGCTAATTCATTATTCATTTGCATTCTGTGCGAGTCATGTTCATGGAAATCGGTAAGATTTAATATATAATTTTTATACCAATTTCACATAGGGTTCAAGGGTATTATGACTTAATGTCAACCGAAAATGTATGTATGTAATAGACAGTTGATCTGCATGTATGAAACCACAGATTAAATAAAAATTAAAATAAAATTCTCCATGTAAAATGTAAAATTTAAAAAATTCGATATTTTTTCAACATTACTAAAATGGATCGATTTTCAATGATCCAATTGCAGACTGGAAGGGTATACAAACTTCGGTTTGCCGAAGTTAGCTTTCTTTCTTGTTTATATTATATTTTCAAAAACAAAGCTGAAAATCTACATTATTTTTGGCTACGGTAAATAGGTTTGACCAACAAAACTATAAAAAAAAAATTATTCCCAGCAATATTTCAAGGCACTTGGTAACTTAAATTATAAAAGACACTATTTCTGCATTATTTAATATTTGGTATGACCATCCTTATTCTTAATTATTTTAAACATTGATAAGGAATCGTAATATTTTTCAATTTCACTTAGTGAAATAGTAGACCAGGCTTTTTTAATCGCTTCAACTAGGATCGCCGAGTCTTCAAATTGTCTTCCCCCTTCATACACTCTCCTGGATAAAAGTACATTTATGAATTTTTATCCAGGAGAGTGTAATAATATTTATGTCAGGGGAGTATGGCGTTTTGTAACCTGGGATGTATGGATGGGGGCGTTTCTTGTTGGTACGCCCATTGAATAGTTCCAAAAATTTCGGAAATCTGGGGAAAAGCATTTTGGAGCATTGAACTTTTTTTTCGTCGGAGAAGAAAATCAAAGTCGCGCTTCCTTCCGTGAGAGGAGTTTTTATACCCTTGCAGAGGGTATTATAGTTTTGCCATGATATTTGCAACGCAGTGAAGGAGGCATCTCCGACCCCATAAAGAATATATATTCTTGATCAGCATCATCAGCCGAGTCGATCTAGCCATGTCCGTCTGTCTGTCTGTCTGTCCGTCTGTCCGTTTTTACGCGAACTAGTCTCTTAGTTTTTGAGATATCGGGCTGAAATTTTCAGCATAGTCTTATTTCTTTAGCACGCAGTATATATGTCGGAACGGACTACTATATCCTATAGCTGCCATAGAAATTATGGCGAAAATAATGTAAAAAAAATTTAAATGTTAAGAATTACGGTTTTAATTTTTTTAAGATCGAACAACTATATCATATAGCTGCCATAGAAGCGATCGGTCGATTTATATAAAAATGTAAAATTCTACATGTAAAAAGTGTAATATTTACAAAATTCGATATATTTTTTTAAATTACTAAAATGGTTCGATTTCAATGATCCAATTGCAGACTGCAAGGGTATACCAACTTCGGTTTACCGAAGTTATCTTTCTTTATCTTTTTTTTTTATCTCTAAGTGTTTAGGACCCCAAATCCCTCGTTTTACCGTAATAGGCTTCATTACGAAGAAAATTGCTTACCACGTTTTGACTTCGACCAATCTTCTTTGCTATTTCATTATGTTTTAGGCCAGATTCAATATAGCCTTTAATTTTACCTTTTTCAAAATCGGTTAAAGATTTTCCCCGACCCATTATAAAAAAAAATGGTACCAATTATTTTAAACTTAAGTAGACTAAAGAAATTATGTGTTTTCAATCACGCAGTCAATCAATAAGTGAAGTCAAAGTTGTCAAACCTAATCAGATAAGCCAAAAATAGACCACACACGATGAAAGCAAAGTTCTGATTTACCGTTGCATAGAACCCGTTACATTTTTTTGTCATATTATGAGTAAACAAAAAAGAAATTAGGAAAAAATGCCATAGGAACAAAGAGAGAAGAAAAAATATAAGAAATAATTTTCAAACCTATTCAGGGTTAGAATCATTTAATAAAGTGAATCAAGTATAGTTTAGATAACTATTACAAAAGAGTTATATGACAAAAGTTCTATAAGCTGTTATACATTTCAGTTGTCATGAAGCTAAGCATGGTAATATTCTTACAGCTGCCATAGAAACAATTGGAAACTTAATAAAAGAATATTAGAAAAACATAACTTTATTATTTTTTTACATATGTATATACATTAGGGCGGGTCAATTTTTTTTCGCAAAAATCGTCCCCCATAATCGGAATCTACGAAGAATTCTAAGAAAATTTCACCAAGAAACCATGTGTTTAAAATGAATTCCTAGCTCGCGCCGTGAAGCTTAAAGATTTCACTATGAGGTAAATAATACATACCTTATGTACTTCATAGTGAAATCTTTAAGCTTCACGGTGCGAGCTAGGAATTCATTTTAGACACATAGTTTCATGGTGAAATTTTCTTAGAATTCTTCGTAGATTCCGATTATGGGGGACGATTTTCAGGATTTTTTGGACAGGAACAAATTGACCCGCCCTAATATACATACATATACTCAAATTGCACTTACACACCTGATCATATTAATAGGTACACACGTCAACTTGGACTTTGAGGTAACAGAACAAGTTTTCTTCATTATTTTAAACTTTAAATATTATCTCATTAGTTCTTTAACTATTTGTTTTTATTAAAATAAACTTAATTGTATCATAGGAGAATAATATAACACAAAGGAGATATTTTTTTGTCTTAGATACGTTTTCGGTCTGATCATAATAATAGGTACATTTCATGTGTTGGTGAGAAAAAAAGTTTAATTTCCATTTTGGATTCTTTTTTTAGCTAAATTCGTATTTCCCAACTTAGTATCCAGTGTATCCACCTCAATTTTTGGTCACTACTGCTATTCTTTAGGGCATACTATTAAAAAAACGCCTGGCAGGCTTCTACTGGTGTCTCATACCACTATTTAGGGACACAATCCCATACTTTTACGTTATTTGAAAAAAAATTCTTTGCCAATTTCTTTTTTAAGTCTCCGCACAAGTTTTCTATGGGTTTAGGTTGGGAGATTGGCCTGGCCACTTCAGAACTTCAACTTTTTGGTCCTCGAAAAATTAAGGTAAAAGCCTTGATGTGTGCTTAGGATCATTGTCTTTTTAAATTACCCAACGGAGTGACATATTTTCCACAGCATATGGTACTATAACTGTTTCCAATATGGATTTGTATTCTTCAGCCGTCATTTTGTTCGTAAATCTGATAAATTGGACCTACGCCTTACCAGGAGA
>VNJO01007220.1:0-13537 GCA_008042535.1 Drosophila tani
CCATGCTTCTTCATGTGAGACGCGAGCATTTCCGACTTTATTACAAATGCATTTCTATTTGTGTAGAATTTTAATGCAGACTAATCGCGCCGGACTAGATAACACTTAACAAAATAAACTAATACTGGAATTATTTTCGAATTGACTTATTTGGCCCATCATTAATCAAACTGATATCCGATCCTACCGTTGAGATCACGGATCTTCTGCTTTAGTCGCTCCCCCTTATGCTGCTCTTCCAGCAGCCGTGACTTGAGCTGCTCCTTCTCTGCCTTCAGATCTACGAATCATATTGAAAGAAGTCACAATTTACAGCTTGCGAATCGGTACTCATCCTCTAGATCCGTCATAGTGCCACAGTCCCGAGAGGTGCCCCAGAACGAGTTCATTCGGCGCTCATCATGCGCTGCCATCCGTCTTTCTCTTCGCATCGCGCTGTCAAAGTAGGTCGATTTCTGCGAAGTCCTAAAGGCCAAGCTAGCGGAGATTATATCCCGACATTGTTGGGTCTTGGCACCCAGTCGCTTCCTTAGATCCACCAAGTCGCCATTGTAGTGCTCACACATAAACTGTTGAATACCCGTGACTAATTCTATATTCGGTTATCTTAATCCTTATAGCACTAGAATAATAAGAGAAAAAAAAAAAAAATAATAAACATAATACACAATTTTTACTTTTACAATATTTGTTGAGATGTTTTTGTTGATTTCGGCTTCGAAGGAATATTGAATATGAACAAAGCCTAGGGATCCTCCAAACATGCGCCTTGGGCTGGCTGCCAATGGCAGCCGCGTCCCCAGCGATTGTACGGATGGAAGTAGCTCTCACCTTTAAAAATCCATGCTTCTTCATGTGAGACGCGAGCATTTCCGACTTTATTACAAATGCATTTCTATTTGTGTAGAATTTTAATGCAGACTAATCGCGCCGGACTAGATAACACTTAACAAAATAAACTAATACTGGAATTATTTTCGAATTGACTTATTTGGCCCATCATTAATCAAACTGATATCCGATCCTACCGTTGAGATCACGGATCTTCTGCCTTAGTCGCTTACCCTTATGCTGCTCTTCCAGCAGCCGTGACTTGAGCTGCTCATTCTCATCATATTGAAAGAAGTCACAATTTACAGCTTGCGAATGGATCTGGATCTGTCATTGTGCCACAGTCCCGATAGGTGTCCCATAACGAATTCTTCCGGCGCTCATCATGCGCTGCCATCCGTCTCTCTCTTCGCATCGCGCTGTCAAAGTAGGTCGATTTCTGCGAAGTCCTAAAGGCCAAGCTAGCGGAGATGGAGTTAAATATCGCCAGGTTGGAGCTGGAGAACCGCGAGGCAGTGGGCTTGGAGTTCCAGTTCGAGGCTTACAAGAAGAAGTCCAGCCTGCGACAGAAGGACTTGCTGGCAGAGCTCTCGGGCAAGGACAAGGAGTTGCAAGGAAGCTACGAAGCCTTGGAGCTGCAGAGGCAGCATCAACAGGATCGACAGGGAGCCATCAGGGCCCGGCAGGCAGACTTCGAGACAATCCAGTTGAAGTACCAGAAGCTGCAGGAGGAGTACGAGCAACTCGGACACACTTCGAATGCCTTTGAGGAGCAGTGCCAGCAGCTCCTGGCCGCTCGGGTGCGCCTTCCTCTCTTCGAAGAGCTGCAGAATTTCTTCTGCGTCTTCGGACTCTGCCACTTCCACCATGAGCGTGGCCGGAAGGGACGCGCTGTTCTTTAGGAGACGTGCCAAGTCTCCCAAAAGACACCAGGTTCCGGGGAACTTGTTTCCGGGTGGCCGTTTGCTATAGAAGCAATAGTTGCTGCGATTGATGTTGCAATATCCTTGCAGGACAATGACCAAGTTTTTTCTTTCTGGCAAAGTCTTCTTCTTATAATGAAGGGAATCTGCACGGCTGTCCCAAAGACAAAGGAAGCACCAATACTTGGTATAACCTCCTTGCAAACCAGATAGCATTCCAATAACTTTAAGGTTTGTGCAAATTTTCCATTGAAAATGATTGTACTGAATAAGTTCAAGAAGTGCCTGCATCGTATTATACGTCTCTTTGGTATTTACAGCGTGTGCGATCGAAACAGATGGTTTGGAATTTCCATTGTGTAAAAAACAGCTTTTAAACTGTCATTACTGCCATCGATAAACAGCCTCAAATTTTTTGGATTATGCTCTTGCCCAAACTCAGCAAAAAATCCATCAATATCACTGCAATAGCAAATTTGATCTTTTTTGCTGAAATGCTTAGCGTATGATTCATGTCGGCTTCTGTAGCTTGTGAAAGTAACTCCCACCTTTAAAAATGCATGCGAGCATTTCCGACTTTTCCTTAGTGAGCTCTAGGTTGATTACTTCAGATTCGCCATTGAAGGAGCCCGTTGCGGTTGACTCGGAATAGGTATCTGACGAATCATTTTTATCATAAGCTGGATAGGGCGCATCAGTGGAATGTAATTTGGGAAATGTCACTGATCGCACTCTAGCATATTGACACTTTACGTGTTTTCCGAACCCAGAAATCTTGCTTTGTAAATGATGGTCTTTAATTTTAATGATTCTTTATTTCTTATTTTCTTTGTTTTTTCTGTTTCTTGGGCTTCTTCTTTATCAAGTAAAGTTGGATGCGCCTCTTTCCTATATTTATCGTCTTATCGATACTTACTACAAAACTATCGAATACATACAATATTATATTATATAACAAGATGTTCACACTTAATGCTTCTTACATAAATCATAACAACATGGTCACACTTAATAATTCTTAATATATATATGTTTACAGCTTAAGCAAAAATAACAGTCTGTAAACTTAAATTTAATATAGAGTTTCATTTAGGCCACGCATTGACTTTGGTTGAAAATGGCAATTGGGGCATCTGTATGTAATATTTTTTGAACACCTGTGCTCTTATATCTCACCAAACCCAGTGTTATTTAACCTGCAGTGAGGACAGCTCTTGTTCTTGTTTCCGAATCCTCGCTTTCCGTAGAGATCGTTGAGCTCGGCGAAGTGGACGCAAGAATTCCTAGCAACTCTGCTAGGACATTCGAATTTTTTTTTGTAAATCATCTTGATTTGCTTTGTTTTTCCATCTAGCTTCAGCAAAACGGTCCCATCCTCCATCACCCCAAGAAGTGGCATCAGTCTTATGGAGCACCTTTCACGGTAATTTTAAGATTATTTGACCTTATTTTTATGTAATTAGCGTAATATCTTTTTATTTTCGCTGGGCGTTGCCGCCTTATTTATACAGAGCTCAGCTGTAGCTTATCTTTATGGAATACAAATTAATATTTAAAAAAGCAATATAAAATTTTAATTGCCTTGCATTTTTTAAATCAGCTGTGCTCAGAGAAGGTACTTGAAAAATATATTTTCAGTATGTATATAAACCTTCAGGGCGAATGGCAAATCTTTCGTTTTTTTATGGCCTCAATCTCCTTATGGGAGACCTCGTATAAAAGAATGGACCATCCTCAAAAATGTAGAAAAATGTTGCAGTCGAACACAATAATGCTTTATACAAAAGCCGAGTCCAGGAGATTAGAAGAGCAGATAAAGTTATAGTTATTAAAATTAGTAATTCTACAGAGTTTCTATATAATTTTAACTGCAATCAACTGCGAGTTCGACATAAGCTCGGAAAGACTTCTGTGCTAACATGTTTGTTGCATATCAGAAAAAGTATCCTTTGTAGTCTTGATGCATGGGCACCAAATAATATATACTTGCTTACTTCCTGCTGGCTGTCTTCGGAAACATGGACCTGAATATTGACCTAAATTGTACAAGAGTTACGCAAGAAAATGCAGTAGACTAGACATTATCATAGATGTTTTCAAAAGATCCATGAATAGCTCAGATCCGTTGTTGTCTAGTATCTATTTAAAAGACCGAGCAAAGAAAAGCACAAAGAAAACCATACCAGCAGAAGTTATATCTCTATTATGAGTTCCACTTATAGAAACTATTCGTTGGGCGAAGAGTATGAAGAACAGGATGGACTTGAGGCTATTGAGTCAAAAGAAGAATATTTTGAGCTACACGAAAATTGATTTATTTCTATACTGAGTAGCGGAACTTAACTTATTTATGATCTTGTAAAAAATATATATTTGCTTTCAGAATGAACCACATCACCAGAAACAAAAAGAAAATTAATATTAAAATTTGCGCTTTTATATTTTTTTATTTTTTAACAAATACAAAAAATATGTAAAAAAAAAATTATTTTTTTAAATCAAAAAGTTAAAGATCTTGCTACAAGTCGGCCAGATCCATTATATGGCAGCTATAGAAATAATGCCCCAAGGAATATGAAAGTATATGCAATTTGGTAGGTCATCTAAGAAACGTAGAATATTTATACAGTGAAATTTTCAATTTAATTGCATCAAATTTAGAGTTTAGCAGAAAAAAAAAATAAAAAAACCGAAAAAAAAAACAAAACATCAATAATAGTTTACATACCGATATCATGGTTCTGGACGGAACTAATGCTTGTAATGTATTGTATTTTAACATGTAGAAACAAAACAAAATTGTGTAACATGTACAGGTCTTAGACTTAGCAATAAGGTTACATTACAAGGCAACTTTTATACATGTTGACGGAATACTACACGTAGAGAACATGTAACATGGAGTATGATTCACATTTCTACATGTAAGAATAATAGTAATATGAAACAATAGTATTTTATGTTTTTGTAGAGAAATAAGTTCGGAGAGACTCTTCGAGAATAATTTATCACATATTTTTAAATTTCGTACTTTAAAAATGTGTGGATTTGTATTCAAATTATAAGCATTGAAGGCGAAAGGAGTAAAATATAAATAAAATGTTTGACAATGATTTAGTAATTGGATTTAATTTCCAAGAAATAAATGAAAATTAAATACAATACAAATACAATTTAATAAAAAGTAGAGATGTAGATATGTCAGTTTTTTATTAAAAAGCTTGTTGTTTTTATGACATGTTGTAAATTCAAGAGGGAGGTGCATCTTTTGAAACTTACACACTTATACCCGCATTCATAAAAAAAATTCGGTTTCCCAAAGTTGGCTTCCTTTCTTGTTATACCCTAGCAGAGGGTATTATAATTTTGTCATGATATTTGCAACGCAGTGAAGGAGGCATCTCCGACCCCATAAAGTATATATATTCTTGATCAGCATCACCATCCGAGTCGATCTAGCCATGTCCGTCTGTCTGTCTGTCGGTTTCTACGCGAACTAGTCTCTCAGTTTTTGAGCTATCCGGCTGAAATGTTCAGCATAGTCTATTTTTTTTCACGCAGTTTATATGTTGGAACGGCCGAAATTTGACCACTATATCTTATTGCTGCCATAGGAAAGATGGCTAAATAAATGTAAAAAAAATTTTAACTTCTCTGTTTTTCAACGTATTTCTAAAAAAAAAAATTCTATAAATTTCGAGATATAAAAGTTTTTTACGGTTCTAAAATTACGGTTTTAATTTCATTAGGATCGGACAACTATATCGTATAGCTGCCATAGAGGCGATCGGTTGATTTTTATGAAAATGTAAAATTCTACATGTTAATTGTGTTACAAAATTGATATTATTTCAACATTACCAAAATGGATTGATTTTCAATGATCCAATTGCAAACTGCAATGTTATACAAGTTTCGGTTTACAGAAGTTTATATTTGGTAGATTTTAAGGGGAAGATACAAATAGAAAAAATAGAGCTTTTTTATCTTATGTATTGGAAGTATAGTACTCTTAGAATATGTCCTAAAAATTTCGAGATAAAATTCCAAGTATTTCGGACCACCTACCGTGCGCGCTCTATTGTGCGCTATATATGTGCGTTTTTGCGATTTTCTGGAAACTCTGTTTTCAAAATTGGCGGACATTATTTCTCAAAAACCACCCGAAAATTTAGCATACTGGTTTTTAAAACCACAGACTTCTCGGAACTTCAAAAATGTTAACAATTTTATAATAAACCCATTGTTGCAAAGGAAAACCTGCTGAAAAAATTGCTAAGAAATAACTTTTGACTTTGGAGCCGTGACACTTGGCAAGTTCTTTTATTTTCTATTAACTTATTTTCAGGAAACTTTTAAAATATTTCTATTGATAAAAAAATTCGTTTTAGAATTTTCGGATTAAAAATGCGAACGCTAGAGTGTACGCAGTTGGACTAAGAATGTACCGGACTTTATTTGATTTATGGACTGTGATATTTTGGCATTACATCGTTTGCTTGTTTAAAAATAGGAATTTCGCTATTTTGTTGAATATTGACTTTAGATTTTAAAATGTGCATTCAATCTAAGCTCAAAGGGCTTAAAAGTTACAATAACTATAATGCCCCTGTACTATCACCTTTAACCAGAAATGTTTGATTTCAGATATTCTGTATGCTATCTGACTATTTTTTCACCATTTTTTGAACAAAAAGTTACCCCATTGTCTCTGCAAATTAGTTACATTTTAATAAAGATAATAATTTGGATCGCAGTTATATGTATTTCTAAACCCATATGATATGCAGATTGTTTTTCAAATAAGCAGCTGGTAGTACGATAATTTCCACGCCAATTGCTTCGATGGTCAGAGCCAAGAGCACTGCAAAAAGCGAGAAACTGGTTTTTGTTTTTGTTCTGACCTTGCCCAACGAGAAAAGGGGCAAGTCTCGCCTCCCTCTATGCCTCCCGTCTGCAGTTTTCCTTGCAGATTCAGATTCAAGTTTAGTGCGGCATAAAAATACTCGCAACAAGAATATTCTGAATACGCGTCACACGAGATTCGAGCTTTGTTTGGGGGACCGATCTCCTTGAAGTCTGTGAGCGGGGCCCAGTGGGAACCCTTCATGTTGTGACGTCACCGGAGCTCATTGAACTTGCCCAGCAGATCTTGTCAAGAGTTGTTCGTTGTCTCCCGCATCTTGCCGGATAATTAGCTGAGATCTCTCGCTGTCTGTAAAAGTGGACTGCAGTTTGTACCCTTACTAAAGTGGGGAATTTCGTAAAGAGAGAAAAGCGCATTCGATATATTGAAAATTCCATATTGATTAAAATAAATAATCTAAATAAATCTGTTAAGAGTATTTGTAACTCCACAATTAATAATTATTATACATAATTGGAGAAATTTAAGAATATTATTTTACGAACAAGAACTAATTCGATTTCTTAAAAATATGGTTTAAATATAAATTCATTTCTGAAGACATTCAAAGGCTGAAAGTTGGCAAGTTCACAAGTTGTACTATATTTCTAAAAATAAACTTTTTATTGCCCTAATTTTGTAATAAGACTTGCCGACATAAAGTCTTATTTTCTTTAGATAATATATAATATAGTATATTAAATCATTTAAAAAACTAAAACAATTAGGGTTATATTTGAAAAACTGCCATCTAAAAATAAACTAACAAAATAATTAAATATGCCTTTTATTTGTTCCTTAAATTAAACAATATTATTACCTTTATAACATATAATAAATCAACTATAAGGGATGAGTTTAGGAAAAGGTCTTATAAGTCTTGCTTGCCAGTCTACAAGTGTATTCAGAGATTCACTTTCAAAGCATAGCCTTCCCCATTCTGGTTACTCATTCCCCATACTGGTTTGTAGTTATTACTGCTGCTTTTTTTTTCTGCTTTATTAAGAGTTCTGAGCTTAAAACATTTTGTTCTAAGCGATCTGTAGCTCAGTTTCAGCGCAACCTTCTGCACCGACACTTGTGCCAGCTGCGAGCGCGATCTTAGTCGAGAATCGGGTTCGGATTTCCCGTAGAGCTAGCCGGAGTGCGTGATAGCCGGCAGTATCGGAACATTTCCAGGTAATGCAAGAGGAGACGGAGACCCCGAACTAATGGGGTGCTAATCCCAGGTGTCGGGCGACGCAAGGCGGGGCGAGAAAATAATTGCTTACTATTTAAAAGACACACTAATGGGGATTACTAATTTCTTTGATTATCTCCAATTGTCTGGGGACAATTAGCGACCACCATTGTGGGCTGGTGTTCATTAACTTTTGAACCGAAAAAGTGGTGGGGGATGTAAGCAATCCGACACTGTGGAGTTTTTTACCAATGCAATCGCCGTCGAACTGTGTAATTAGTCGGAATTTGTTGAATATAATCAAATATTGGCCCCGGCACTTTGCACATCACTCCGCGAGTTTACTCTGGCCTCTGTGCCTGGTGCTGTGGGTGCTGCACTTTGAGATCGCGGTGGCATCATCGTTATCTGCCGCCGCATTGCACTAGACCCCAAGCGACCTGATTAGCCATTGACGATTCGCGATGGGCCGCTTATCAGGAGGGCCGGGGTCCAATACCAACACTACGCAATAATTTTGTTCGCGGGGTTCAGACGAGGCCGAGGCTGATTCTCGGGGATCAGGGATTTGGAATGGGCCAAGGGTGGCACGGAAGCTAGCCAAACTACACTGGGTAACACAGAATTGGATTGTCAGTCAGAAGAGTCACTGTTATTAATTTATGTTATTTATTTTACATTAATAATTATTTAAAAATATGTGAAACACATTACCTACAAAAATAATTGAAAGTTTGATTCCAAAAGAACTAAAAATAACTCGAGCTATGTCACATACTGTTATCGCCCGATTAGCTGTCTCCCTTGCGCTATCGCGGAGCTTTGTCGGGTCCATTGTTGTTCGGTTTCTACTTAATATTTAATGGTCGCCTACATGGGACTGGGAACATTTGTTCTGATTCCGTTCGGGGGCTCAGTTTCACACTTGAAGTCGAGCGGATCGCAACCCATCCAAATGGTAAACAAGAAAATCAACCATCAATAAATGTAGCATGCGAACTCGCACTGTAATTGCAATGTCAAAATCTTGAAAATGTGGTTAACAATGAGGAGCGTGAGAGGTCGTAGCGGAGCAGGTGCTCTCTGGCACTATAGATTCACCTGTGCTTTCGGTGGGGTTTTATTTGCCACCCGTGTCGAATTACTCGAAAACATCGCGTATATTTTATAGCCGCATAATAATTAACGCTGCCTACGCCCACTCGTTATTGTTATTTAGACGACCAGCAACAGTCCACATCCCCGGCCGCGCACCATGCCTACCATCGAGCATAAGCTGAATATCACCGAGGAGGAAGTACCGGAACAGATACTCCGACTGGCACAGGAACAGGGCGAGAGCCCCAGCTCCGAGGCATCGCTCATCGAGCAGTTCCGCAGCTACATTTTGGGTGGGCTATCCTAATCCTCCTACTTAGCCTAAAGCTTACTTATCGAGCTTCAAAAAAAAACTTACAGAACATAATGAGTGCCAGCCACATCGCAGCGATGACAAGTATCTGAAGAAATTTCTGCGAGCCCGCTACTGGAAGATTGAGAACAGCTACAGATTGGTGAGCAAGAAAAAGATTTTTAGTGACATTTTATTTAGTCTTTCTCTGGGTCTTACGATTCAATATTGTTCGAATTGAAGTCACAGAAATCACTCCATACACTAATAGTTTCGTTTATAGGTGTAAGTCGAGCCCATATAGTAATAATAGTTTATCAACGGTGGTCTCTTGATTAAGATTATTTACGAGGTAATATGACAAAGAAAAATATATGTTCAGTATGCCTGAGATTTATATAGTAAACAAAAAAATACGTCTTTGATAATTTGAAAATTTATTCATTGTTATTACTCGTTAATTATAAAATGAAGTGTAGCTCCAGCCAATTAAATGTTCATTAATAATAATAATTAATATTATTATCATGGTTTGTAATTACATTCTTATGTAATGTTTAATTTTCTATTTATATAGTTAATTTTATTTTCATGTTTATTAGTGTTTCTTTCTTTTTCACCTAACATAATCTCAAATGCTATTTATTAGAAAATTATTTTGTTTAAGTGTGTGATTGAAATGCTTTCCTGCATTGCACTGCAGTAATAAATTATTTATTTATAATAATGACTCCACTTTTACAACTGATAAAAATACTTGCATACTTTTCGGCTGCTGGTAAGTTGTATACGAGAAACGATATTCACATTTATGACAGTAATATTGATATACATTTTAATGTTATTAATAATATCTTGTTATTGCTAGGTAGGTGATGGAAATTACACAGGGCCCCTAGAGAAATACATTAAGATCTGAGAAAAATTACCTCTTACTTATTTTATTATTAATTTCATTATTTACTTCCCAGCTCTGCAGTTACTACAAGTTTCGGGAGCACAACAAAAGCTACTATGAAAAAGTTCGTCCACTGGATCTGCGCCACATTGGAGACTCGGATATCCTGACGGTGACACCATACCGGGATCAACACGGTCACCGCATACTCATATATCGCTTCGGACTATGGCGACCCAACCGCGTGCTTGTCGACGATATATTTCGGGCAACCATAGTTCTGCAGGAATTGGGTAGTTTGGAACCCATCTCCCAAATAGTGGGCGGCGTGGGAATCTTCGACCTGAAGGACTTGGGACTAGAGCACATACTTCACCTAAGTCCCAGTGTGGCTCAGAAAATGATTGCCCTGCTGGTGGTAAGTCCGTATTTTCCTTATAAATATTTTTTCTTTCCCAAAATTCTATTAGTAAATGTTTATTAATTAATTAATTCTTTATTTACCTATTGCAAAAATGGCATAATTAATTTTGATTCCTTTCTTTTTTAGACCTCCATGCCAATTCGCACCTCCGCCCTTCATATTGTCAACCAGAACTGGGTTTTCAACGCGGCATTCAAGATATTTAAGCCCTTTTTAAATGCTGCAATGCGAGAAAAACTATACATTCATGGTAGTGATATGAGGTCCTTGCACAAACACATCGATCCTGAGCATTTGCCCAAACGGTTAGTTTTATATTTCGTATATTTTATAAAATTACATATTTTAATGAGTTTTACTCACTTCCAGCTATGGGGGCTTGCACGAGGATTACTCTTATACGCTCTGGCTGGACATGCTGAAGGAGCAGTGTTCGACTAATGGGGTTCAAAAGGATATGGAACAATTGGGCTTCATCTTTGACTAGGTCTCAACTTAGTTAGTTTTAAAAGTAAGAAAGGGAACTATGAAACTGATAATAATTTTAGTAATCTTACCTTATTTGAAGTTTATGTAAAGTTACACAGTAGGTTTTATATGAGGAATTCAAAAGAATAAAAACTATATAATATACATAGTAAGAACCTTTATTAACTAATTAAACTAATTATTATATGCTGAACTTTTCATCTCTTTTATAATCTTAGGGCGTCCAGGTTCTCTTCAGAAAATTCTGTACCACGACCACGACTCAAACCCAATGCGAGGTTAGGTCCCCACCAATTTGAGGTTAGATCCGGCATTAAATCCTAATGTTTCGCACATTTGACGGCCAAAATTCAGAACGTAACTCGGTCGCTGACGACCGACGAACGTTCAAGGCAATAATAATTTGGTCTAACCGAATCAAATGGCAAAGAGAATTCGTCCACACAATATTTGTTCCGGTCAGGGCAGCTAAGCAGCTTGGCCATATTCGTTTTATGCGATTTGTATGCAAAGTGCGGTAGGTGCCAGAGCGAGACAACTAGCTGGCACGACCATTCGCCGTTATGGTAATTGAGTGTTGGACAACGCATAAAATGCAGTCGGCGGCCATAAATATGTTTGCACTCGGCCAGTGGCAGGGAATGTGAGGGATAGCAGGATAGCCGGAGAAGAAAGGGGAGGAAGGTCCCTCCTTCTGACCGTTACGAATATGTTTGATATTTTTTATTGAATCCCGTTGTCTCACCCTGACCAACCCCCGGCCACCGGAAGTCGTTGCCGTCTGTGTCCTGCTAACAAAAGGTACGGTAAAAAACAACTGTATACTTTTAGGATAAGAGTGGACTCTGGGATACCCCTTATTAGTAAGAAACCCATAGTGTAAAAGCATTAGAAACATTAAGAAATATGTAAGATAAATACCTTAAATGTATAAAATAAGGTAAGGATGTAAGTACAATAGAGAATAGGTTTTTTATAAGTATAAGGCTACTTAAAGCTTTTCTATTTATGTTTTTTACTGGTATTACATATTTATAAATATTCATTTATTATTATTAATTATTATTAATCATCAATAGATTTGTAGCATACTTTTGGACACCGCTTTAATTTCTTTCGAGTCCTTTAAGATTCCTCCAAATCGCATCATCATTCCATCCTATAGGGCTTTCCAGGGTATCCAATGTTCGCTCCGTTCCCCGCCGCCACTCGCCTCCAATATTCGTTACTCGCCCTTTGGTCAACGATAGTGAAATTGATTTTGCTTCTGCCGAGGGGTCTAGGTTGACGTTGTGGCGGCGGCGGCGGGCAAGGCTCCGGGGGGCGACGGACATCCATAATCTGGGTACGTGTGTGTCTGTGTGAGCGCTTATAAAAGGCAGCGACATTTGTGCGATTAAAGCGACAAGATTAAAAAATTTATTGCGTAAATATTTATGGGGGACAGTAACAGTGGCAGTCGAAAAAGTCGACAAAAAAAAGCAGCAGGCGCACAAAAAAACATACACATCCCATAGCCTACATTTGGGAGGCATGACCGCTGTCCCGTTATTAGTTGGCTTCTGGCCTTCTGGCTTTTGGCTTTTGGCAACACGTGTGTGAGTCGAAGCCGAAACTGGACATAATTTATGGCCTGCAAACTGAATTTATACGAATTTTATTGAAAAATAAAGAAAGCGCACAGCGGGCCAAGGGATTCGTCTTCTCCAGCATGTTACCTCAAACTCATATATCCACAATGCATGCGGGCTTAAGTGGACACTGCTAGTATATTCCGCATATTAAGGCGGTTTCATATGTATTGTGTTTAGGTAGATAGATGTCTAAATTTGGAAAATAAACTTAGTCTAAACCTTGTTGAACAATGCTGCGAGCTATGAACTAGAGGTGTCAAACTCTACCGGTATTGGCACTATAGATAGTTTCGAGTTTTTTTCGCAAACTATCGATACTATCGCGACAGTACCGACCTATTTAATGTTGTAAAAAAAATGGGATGTTCACCTAATAAAATACTCAAAAAAGTTCAGGCTATCCCTTAGTAATTTGATAAAGATTTTTAGATTAAAGATTTAATATAGTAATAGTTTTAAGAATAATAAAAATAGTCACAAATTTTTCAGTTTTGGTATCTTGTGATTTATATTTTCATTTTCTAATTAGAATTGGTTTCAAACTTACAAATATAATAAGATATGGGGACGATGCTATTGCGATTGTTTTCAAGCTGATGGTGCAAGCTGAATACAAACCATCGATACTATCGATAGTGCCACCGGTAGTTTGACACCTCTACTATAAACGAAATAAGTATATGTATCGTTCTTTATCTTAAAGTCGCATTCTTCTTAGCTATTTACCAAGCCTTATATTATTTATTTTTCAATCTTAGGTTACTTTCTAACCCCTCCTTACTCTGTTCCAATAATAATTTAGAGATCAATTTCCACCTCTGATTTATTATTCTACGAACAACCGACTGCAATCCCCCTTAAG